>LPNX010423759.1:590991-765771 GCA_001517045.1 Pseudotsuga menziesii
TAGACTGGATGAACTCCCGATTTAGACATGACTCCCGATTTAGACATATGACCAAATTTGGACAAGGGAGGATTAATAATCCTAACACACATGTGATGAGAAAGGTCACATATCCAGATTCTGCCCTAACAAAATAAATCTAAAGAAGAAGGGAAACAAGAGAAGACATCATGCCCATGCTCCAGAGGATGATGAACCTTCCACAAAGATAATTAGACAAGAAAGTGATGATTCTTCAAGTGAGGAAGAATATGTACTGATCTCCACTCTCACAGGAACTGTTTCACATGGAAGCAATGATTGGCTCATAGACAGTGGTGCTTCCAAGCACATGACGGGATTCAAAGAATCATTTGTGAAGCTATCTGAACATGAGTCACCTCACAAGGTGAAACTTGGGGATGACTACCAATATCCAATAAAAGGTAGTGGTGAATCCTCCTATAAACTAGACTCAGGAAAGTCTTTGAAGATGAAGAATGTATTATTTGTTCCAGGACTAAAGAAGAACCTTCTCTCCATATCTGCATTGGATGCAAAAGGAATGAGGGTTGCTTTTGTAGATGGCCAAGTTCTTATGTGGACAAAGGGAAAGACTTTTGACAATGCAATAGTATTGGAGAACAAGAAGGAGGTCTATACAAGTTTAAGGGCCAACCAAATCAAGCTTTGTTTCATGAAACAGTAGAACCAAACGAAATTTGGCATAGAAGGCTTACACATGTGCATTACAGAGCACTACCACTTGCAAGCAAAGCTGTTGAAGGTCTTGTAGAAATTAAAGCAAAACATGAAGGGGTTTGCAAAGGATGTGCAAAAGGAAAGAACACAAAGAAGACATTTCCAAGTAGCGAAATCAAAGCAAAAGGAATCTTGGAAATTATCCACTCTGATGTATGTGGACCAATGTCATCAATCTCACTAAGTGGGTATGTGTACTATGTCTCTTTTATTGATGAATTTTCTAGGAATACATGGATTTACTTCATGAAGAATAAATATGAAGTGTTTATCAAGTTCAAGGAATTCAAAGCCTTGATCAAGAATGATACTGAAAAGAAGATCAAGACTTTTCGATCAGACAATGGTGGAGAATTCAATTCAAATGAGTTCAAGGAACTATGTAAAGACTCAGGGATTAAGAGGGAGTTGTCTACTCCTTATAATCCACAACAGAATGGGATTGTAGAGAGGAAGAATAGAACTATCATGGAAGCTGCAAGATATATGCTTCATGATCAATATCTTCCTATGCATCTTTGGGCAGAAGCAGCCAGAATAATAGTGTATGTACAGAACTGTACTCCACATAGAGTACTTGAGAACAAGACTCCTGAAGAAGTATTCTCTGGAAAGAAACCAAAATTCAGCCATCTCATAATATTCGGTTGTCCTGTGTACATACACATTCCAAAAGAGAAGAGAACAAAATTAGATCCTTCAGGAAAGAAGGGTATATTTGTGGGATACTCTGAAAATTTTAAAGGCTTACAAAATATACTTCCCAGGGTTCAAAAAGATTGACATCAGCAGGGATGTAACATTTGATGAAGATTCAGCCTACATCAAATCCAGAAAGAAACCTGCTGAAGAACCTAAAGAATCAGAAACTCCCAGAATTCATGATACCATCATGAACGAAGAAACTCAAGAAGAAGATAGAGAATTTGAAGAACCACAAAGGCCTGTAGATCCACCAAAGGAGAATAATCTTCACAAGAGGAAACCTGCTTGCGTACGAGAGATTATCCAAGGTGTGGAAAGATATGGGGTTCTAGAAAAGAATCTCAGAGAAAGAAAGAGAACCAAATCCTGTTCCAGTTATGTAGCTTTACTATGTGACTTTATTGATAAAGAAACTTTTGAGTATGAAGAAGTGGCAGAACGGAAAGAATTGAAGGATGCGATGATCAAAGAGTATCAATCGATCATGAAGAATGATGTTTGGGATGTTGTCCCAAGACCAGAAGAGAAGTCAGTTTAGCTTCCAAGTGGATCTACAAGATCAAGCATGCTGCAGGCGGTAGCATTGAAAAGTATAAGGCAAGATTTGTGGCTTGGGGTTTCTCTCAAAAAGAAGGAATAGACTATGAAGAAACCTTTTCACCTGTAACTAGATACACTTCTGTTGTAGCTGCAACAATTTCCCAAAATTTCAAAAACTTTCAGGACCCTCCTTTGCTTTGGATTAGTTTGTTTTCTCTTCTTTGAATTTTTTAGGAAGACTTTTCTCATGCTTAGATCGAGCTACCACTGGTTTTAAATTTTCGAGCGCTTGAAACAATTCAATGTTTGATCAAAATTCATCATTTTCCTTTTAAATGCATTTTCAACATGACTAAATCAGAAGGTATTTGCTTTCCCTCCCGCCGTTGCGGATGGATAATCAGTCTTGACTTCGAATTTCTTTCCGATTTGTTTGCTTTCGCATCGGCTGCTTTTTGGTCTTGCATCGAAACTTCTATGATTTCTTCCTCCGTCGTTGCGGACGGCGAATCACTAACTCTGCCGATCGTTACTTGAAGTTTCGGACCCCGCTTTATTAGTCTTGTCGATCCCATAAGTCATGGCCTTCCGCCGTTGCGGCTACGGAAGGCTTTATATTTCCCAGTCATCTAGGTTGTTTAGGATCCGCCGTTGCAGAAGACCGCACCCTTTTTTCCTCCGCCGTTGCGTCTGCCAAAGGACTAAACTTTCCGAGCATTTAGCGTTGTCATTTCCGGTTCAAGCCCCGACATTGCGGACGGTGGTATGCTTTATGGTTCCGCCATTGTGGATGAAAGAAGCACTAACCTTGCCGATGCGTAGTCGTTTTTATCCCATTGCAGATCGATTTACCCTTTGCGGCTCCCCCATTGCGGATCTCATTTCACTATTGACCTGACGATTAGTCTTCCGAGGTTTCGCTGTGTATATCTCCGCAGACGGCTTAGCACTTTCACCATCCACCGTTGCGGAAAGAAGTTTGATTTTGAATTCCGATCCAAAGATCTCCAACGTCTGATCTTTAACTTTTCCCCCCACCATTATGTTGACTATATATTTAGGGTTGGGTTTTATTGTTTTACTATTTTATTTGGAGTGTTGCTGTTGGGATTATCGTGAACTTTTGTTATCATCGTGCTGTCATCTGCTTGTGCTCGCTCGGTCCCCCATTTTCGGTACCCGCAGTCCAGGTGTCTCATCCGTGGAGCTTGACAGCCCTCTCCACTTTGGTTGTGCAGTGCCAAGTAGGCTCATGTGTGCCTTTCCCCATTCCGTTTAAGCGTTTGGTTGTGTTTTTTTTCCGCGGTTAGGACTGTTCTATGGTCGTTATCTTTACACCTATATAGTTGGGGATTTTTTATCATAACTGTCCAGGGAAGGCGCGTTTTGACTCGTTGAGTAGTATTTTCCTGTGGCCTTTGTCTGTGACCCTACGATTAGTGAATGGGGGTTTGGTGCAGACGGTCGTTACGCTGTCTATACCAAGCTGCCCTATGTGACGATGTTTGATGGGGGATGGTTTTCTTGGCCTGCCTGTGGTTTGTGGATTTATTTCCCTCCTTTCTTGTGGCCCTTACCCTTTAGAAACCAATGACATTTCACTGCGCCGTTCCACGTGCAGTCGTTTTTTAGGCCAAGCCGGGGAAGGGGATTCGCCACTGTGTTTAGTTTGTTGACCATAAGTTGCATGGGCGTGGTTGTTAAGGGAACTATTGAATTTGTGTACATTTTCCCTTGTCTTTCCCGCGCAATGGGACGACCATGGCGCCCGTAGAAAGCCGAAATTTGTTGCATATTAATGTAGATTTATTTCCGCCCGATTATATTGTTAGAATTGTTGTTATTGGAAAGCAGTGATAGCTTGCATGATTTTACTGCATATAACTATTTTCCATCATGCTAGACATAGACAAAGTCACTGAACACGGCACATTGTGTTTCAATGGTTCTGTTAGTTAGGCCATTTCTGCTTATATACATGCATATATTTGCTTCATTGACTGATTGCTATCCTGTTAAACATAGAAGAAATGATACACTGCACATTGATATCCCCAAGTTTGTCACTCAGCCAAAATGGCTTAATGTTACAATTTTATGGTAGGAAGAGTTCACAATGTCAAAGAGGCAAAAGAAGAAGGCCCCTGTGGTCGAGGAAGAGCCTGAAGTGGAGGTGATTACCAAAATTGAGTACACATATGAGGACACTAAGTGTATATCCAGTGTGGAACCTGAATACTAGTGGGGGGATATTTACAGGCTGATCACCCGAAGGGAAGTGCCCGATATGGGCTTGGAGGAAGAAAGTATATATGCCAACATTGAGAGATCTTCACTGATGAAGATCACTACAAGACCCAAGCTGTTTCCATGCTCTGAAATAATTGGGTGGATTCTGCCCCAAGTAGATGTAACAATGATGATCCTCGGGAATGTTGAAAAACAGGGCTATGCTGCTTATAGCCCCGAATATGTAGCTCTGGCCTATCACCTGCCAGAAGCCCAAGTATTTGTGTCTGATGACTGGTTGAACAACGTTAGAATGGACCTGGTGGATACCCTGAAAAGAATGCTACTAACTGGAAAGAATTTCAAAACCGGAGCTACTGGAGAGTATGATACAGCAAGCTTAAGGGCCCCATACAGGTTCATAGCTTTGATGCTGAACAGGATCTTTGGAAGAGCCCATGGCAGGTTCTTCAAGCTAGAATGGGTACCAATCATTTTTTATGTTGCAACCAAGGGGACTATTTTCAACTGGGCCAACATTGTATCTAACAGTCTTTCATCATGCTTGGCCCCAGCTTTGGGAGGAGAATCCCAAAAGAGATCCAAATTCTATACGAGTTCCATACTTATCGATTGCATATTATGAAATCAGCCTTTCCCCGGTCTCAGGTGCATTTGGGATAGGGAAAGAATGCCTGTCTATTCTGCCTATAAACCACTGTGGGCACACAAATATCACAGCCATTATCAAGAAGTATGTGAACACTTTATCATGCCCTTATACACACTCATTTTCCTGAAGGAGTTTGATTGTATGTCAAAGGAGGCACTGCAAGTAATGGAGGAGTATGCAGACTACTATTTGACTGAAGATGGCCTATACTTCAGGATGTTTGGAGGTTCAAGAGCCCCTTCCCTGCTGCCCAAATACGCCACTGATTACATCATCCACAAAGAGGCAGTTAGGCAAGTCTTCTTGGATGGCATAGGGAGCTTCTTGTTTGAGCATAAGAAGACTGCCTACCCTCCTTTGCCCTTCACGTTAGGAAGCTATAGATTCACTAGGGTGAAGAAGGCGGATGAATTTGTAGAAGAGTTGGAAATGTTTCATTTTGGCGAGATACCTTTCCATAGAAATGATTCACGCAGTAAGGTGACCGATCATTGCAAAGAAAACAATGTCCACTTTGAGTACACCCATCATTGGGACAGAGAATAATCTGTCTTCCAAAATGCACTAAACATGACAGCCTTGAGGAGGAGGTTCAAGAAAAATATAGTCACCAAAGGTGGGAAGGGAGATGAAAAAGCAAAAGCTAAAGAAGAAGCCAAGAGAAGAAATGAAGAAGCCCAAAGGTTGGCACAGGAAGCTACAGGGTGGTTGCATGGAGAAGAAGAAGAAAAAAGAAAAGTTGCACAAGAGGCATCCAGAAAGGTAGAGGCAGATGCAAGGGAAGAAGAAGAAGAAAAGAAAAGGAAGCTCGACGAGGAGCTGCAAAAGCAGGAGGAAGAAAGGCTAAATCTAACACAAACAGAGTCAGAGCAGTCAGCTTCTGATACAGCTGGAGGACAGACCCAAGACATGGAGAACCCCGTGGTGTAGGACCCTCAAGTACTTGCGGCCAGCACACCCATGGTCCCCACTCTCAAGCTGGTCCCCTTTGTACAGAAAAAGGGGGAAGAGATCCTTTATTTCAACACTGTTCTCTATGACAAGGCAACAAAGAGAATAATTAAGAGAACAGAAAGGAAGATTGAAACGGGAGATATTCCTGGTAAAATGATAACAGATACGCCCGTCGTGTTGGGAACAGATCGAGACCCAAGGTTTACCATCAGAGCAGGAGCTGCATTAATCCAAGCTTCAGAGGATAATGTAGATAGGATCATGATAGACTTGGAGCTATCCAAGAAGTCCTCTGCTCAATTGAAGGACACCTTGAGAAAAGAAAGAGAAGAAAGCAATAGGCTTAAGAGGAAGTATCAGGATATGGAAGAAGAAATGAGATCCTCGAAGAATGAACTGCAGCTCCTCCAAGTAGAGAAACAAGTTAGGGAAACTACACAGGAGTGCCTGGATAAAGTGTAGAAAGAATATCAAGAGCTGAAGATGGAGAAGGAACGACTACTGGGAAAGGTAGAAGAGCTAGAAGAGAAGCAAAAGTCATCTTGCAGGCCATTGAGATGCACTCCCAAGAACAGGAAAAGAAACATCATGAGTAGATCTCTTCTCTCACAACTGCTCTGGAGGAAGCGAGGGAGCAGCAGGTTAACCTCCAACCATTCAAAGAGCATGTTTTGGCCCAAAAGGCTAAGATGCTGCAGCTATAGACTGCTATAGAGGGAGAGAGGTGCAAAGTGCTGCAGGGAGATGGTCGATTGGAGGAAATACTGGAAACCTCCTTTTACTTTGTGGATAGATCTCAGGACGTTCTTGAAGTCCTGACTACCAGAATGGAAAGGCTGGAAAGCAACGAAGAAACTCCAGCAGAGCTGCCAGCGAAGAATACACAAGCCCTCAAGCAGGATTATGACTTGCTGGAATTTGCTATAAATACTGCAGAGGACTTTAAAAAAGCAGTTAATAAGAAGAAAGGAGCATGCACAGAGTTTTTTAGAAGGCTCCTTATTACCCACAATCGGTTCCAGATAGAGGCCGAGCAAAGGCTTGATGCTTTCCCGTACCACAACTCATTTGTGGAGTTGCTGTAGATGAGATATCAGAAGGAGGAAGCTAAAGTGTAGCATATTAAAGCCCTGGATGATCAGATCTTGAGAAGCAAAGTAGATCATTCAGCTATCAGTGTGTAGCTTCTGGAGGATCAGCTTCGGTTGAGTGCAGCTAGGATTGAGGCTATAAAGAACCAGGATGCAAAGTTTGAGATGAACAAATAGTTCTTGGAGCCTTGTGCCTTTGAAGGCATCGCCTATGAAGCCTCGGCATGGAATAAATTTCTATATGCCCAAGTGGGACCCTCCTCGTAAAGGATTGGTCACTTTTTGTAATGTGTAACATTTTCTAAAAACATTTGAGAAAATTCAAACACTAGGAAATGAAGATTTGGGAAGCCCAAATGTTACCTTGGGCAGCCCAACCGTCTCACCCTTTTGTATAAATGTAGAAAACTTAGAAGGGATAGGGGCTTTTTCCCAGTTAGACTGGAAATCGATATTGTAAGAAGAACTATTTCTCTTTGCAATAAAGAAATATGGTTTGCTATTGGAGAAAGATTGGTTGAATTTCCAAATGTTATGCTGCGGATGACTGAAAGATGAACTATTCTGTTTTTCCAATTTTTGCCCATTAAACGTGAGATCGTTCTAACTCTCTGAACCTATGTTCTTGTTTAAACGATTTCTGGTTTATTTTGTGGAATTACCACCGTGAGTAATGTATGCTGTTTATAAAACAATTAGCTATCTAGTTGTTAAAATATTTTTAATCGTTCATGTGTTAGAGGTAGGAATATC
This sequence comes from Pseudotsuga menziesii, assembly GCA_001517045.1. Lineage (NCBI taxonomy): Eukaryota > Viridiplantae > Streptophyta > Pinopsida > Pinales > Pinaceae > Pseudotsuga > Pseudotsuga menziesii. The sequence goes on from LPNX010423759.1 coordinate 598,678, forward strand.
AGCTATCTGCAATTTCTGTTTATAATACGTGAACAATACACATTACTCATAAATAAATCACAATTTGGCTCCTCGGGGATAGATAGATAGATAGATAGATAGATGGTTAGTTTACTTCATTCCTACATAAGTGATTTAGATGCCGATGAGTGCTAAGACGAGAGGTAAGAACTTGTGCATCACGTTGTGACTGCTCCCTGCATCCTTCATCACCCTGCATTCTTAATTAGGAACTTGCATCTCATATATTAAATCAAAAATACAAAAATACATACGATGGACCGGGCCGTAACCGGTAAAGCCTTTGTTTTTGTTACTTGACATACGGTAGCCGAATCACAAACCGTACAGATTCCCTATACCAAACAGTCATGGGCTAGTTGGGAACGTTGACTGGGGAGAATCCCTTGATGTTGTTGCCTACGAATTTCTAGGCCTCAATAGATCTAGCACTATAAGGAGGGCCCCCAGTGCATGGCTGGCCGTGGAAACTTATTTTTCCAAGATTACCTCACTAGCAGATGTTTTGAAGCGTTTAACCTTACCAAAGTAGACTAATCAAGTTTGGATTCTACTTTTGAAGTAAGAAATCCCATTTTACCTCACATTACTCTTTGCTCAGAGCCTTGTTGTTCACCTTGCTCATGGCTGGAATTAATGTAAATCAGCACAACCCTCTACCGTCATGGAGAGCTAGATCACCTTTGAACCTCACACCTCCTTTGCATAACCTACCTCAATCCTTTGAAAAGATGTTGCCTAAGTTTGACCCCGAGGAAAGGATTACTGTAGATGATCACTTACAAAGTTTCTATTTAGCAATTGAGGGGCTAAGGGCTGGGGAGCATGAAGATGTGGTCTGTAGGTTATTCCCACACACCCTGAAAGGAGCAGCATCATCCTGGTATTTTGGTTTTCCTGCAAACTCTATCCCTGATTGGGACACCTTCGAAAGGATGTTCAGAAGTAAATATACAGCCCAAAAGACACATGCCTCGCTGATGAAAGGTCTTGGTTTGTTAAGAAAAGAGAAAGGTGAGAAGGTGCATCATTTTACTCAGAGATTTTCAACATACTTAAAGAAATTTTCTGAAACTGACAGACCCCCAAACAGAGTCTTAATTGAATATTATACCTCTGCCCTAGGACCTGAGTTAGCTATGTTTGCTAAGATGAATGCCAAACCTACATTGGTAGAGACTTATGAAGAGGCAGAAAGGGTAGAGGATGAAAGAGAAAGTATAGAAGATTATCCTGATCTACCCGAAGAAAAGACTACCAGGAGAAGAACCCTATTGATGTCTAAACCTAAAGAGGAGCAATCACATGATTATCAGGGAATGATGAAAATGCTTCAGAAGCTATCCAACTGAATAATAGATATGGAGAAAGAAGGGAAGTTTAGAAAGCTCACAAAACCTACCACCAAAAAAGAGAGGAGAGCAACCAATGGCAAATGCCTCCACCAAATTTACCATCAATAAACATAACAGAAGTAGGGGGAGACAATTTCTATACTTTTCACCAACAACCTCATTCCGAAAAGAAGTGTCCTCAATGGTTAAATTCGATGACATTGGTGATGAATAAGCTTCTAGACTCTAAATTGACTAAGGACAGTGGTAAGGAGGGAAAGAAGAACCAGACCATAGAGAAACAAGATAATGATACCATGTTCTTATGGCATGGTGTCTCTCTGTTTGACACTAAAGAGAGTGCTATTAAATCTGAGCACACACCCATAGCAACAAAAGACATGGGTTCAACAGTTAAAGACAAGGAAATAATTTTGAAGATTAAAAAATCGTAGGAGAATGTAAAGAGACAAGTAGAAATGAATGTTGAAGACAAAACACCTGAAGCCACTACCCTCAACCAGAAGGAAAAGCCAATCAATGAGAGTGTCAAACCTGTATAAGGTATTAATGAGGGAAACACTGAATAAATAGAAGAGCTTAAGAGGGATATACCTACTCAAAATCAACCCGGGGAAGAGGACATAGAACCAGGTTGGGAAGAAAAGGTTGACACCCCACCTTTTATTTTGACCCTAGAAATGCTAAATTATAATGTGCATAATTGCTTAGTAGATTTTGGATCAGCGGTGAATGTTATGCCCCTTAAGGTTTGCAAAAATATTAATGGACAACTAGAATTTACAGCCTGGGAAGTAACACAATTAGATAGCACAGGTGTCAAAGTAGTGGGAGAAATGAAAAATGTCCTCATTCGCTTTTCTGCAAACAACAAGATATGTCAATTTGTTGACATTACGGTGGATGACATACCGAGTGGATATGGGCTTATTCTCAACTGAGATTGGTCTACCAGTTTGAAAGGTTATTTCTCTTCAGATTGGTCTCATTTATTCTTGCCTCTCAAGGGTACCCCAAATCCGATAAAAAATTTGAGAGAGCCTCACATGAAGCATACTATCACTAAGCTGGGAGAAGGTAATGAATCTGTTTATTCTGTCCTGGGAAATTATCTGACTGAGCTTAAGCTAAGACATCTTACCTCAAGAAAAGCCAGTTCTATGATTGACACTCAGCCTGATCTCCTTCAACTTCCTCGGGCTGAAAGGGATGACTGTAGGATAGTAGACATGTGTTCAATTTCAAAAACAGCATAGCTAGACCATGGTTAGATATCTCATGTCTATAATCTAGCCCACCCCTTAACTCCCTAAGATCAAAGATTTTTAGGAGTGGGCATTTTTATTTTCTTTTCTTATGGTTTTGTACATAAATAAATTGATATGGTTTTGCTTTATTACTTTGATGCTAGTTTCTTTTGGTTTATTGATTTTGATGTTGTGTGCTTTTATTTTACTGCTTTGTTAGTAGTTCTTTTGGTTTTGAATAAAGAGGGAAACTTTTGGTTGCAATGGAAACATCAGGGTTCTTGATTAACTGAAATCTTGGGCAAAATACTGTGCTTTTAAAAGTATAGAATGTATTCTAGTAGCAGTGTTCCTAACTGGCCATGCATTCATCGAAGTCTTACTTAACCCCTATAAATAACTCAGAATTGTAGGAGGTCTGGAATACTATTTCGAGGCTCCATTCATTTCACATCTTAAATGTCCAAAGGGGTGACAGCAAAATACCCACGGAAAGGAAGCAGGGTAAACAATGTATCGTATATAAATGATCCCATGCCATAATTTTAGAAAAGCTAAAAGCTATCAAGAGTCAAAACTCCTTAAAGAAACAAAACATATCAAAGCAAAGTATCGAAGCATGAACTTCAAATTGCCAATAGTTCCTCTCCGTCTGTGAGATGAAAAGTAAATTCTTCTCTCACACAAAAGGACACTATGGATAGAGGATCCTGAATAAAATTCAGAAAGAAAGGTAGATGGAGGAATCAAGAACTAAAGTTCAAAAGGCACAAAAGTGTAGTTGGCATGGGAATGAGGAACAAAAGGATAATGTTGTTTACTATATGTTACAATCCTGTGGTGTCAAAGCTAGAAACTACCTAAGGACGGTCAAAATAAACCTCACTTATCAGGCCTCAAAACAGTTATTCAGACTTGCAAATATTTCTGAGATTACCATTTCCCAAAGAATAGATTGTTTCTCAATGAGTTAAATGTATTGGTTGTCCAGTTTAGGAATACAAAAATCTAGAAGATTTCAACTTTTCATCTAGATGGTCTTGCACTGGGAGGAGTTAATTCAGAGATCTGGGGTTCACCAGGTAGTCGCCAATTGTTGCAGCTGCAACAATTTCCCAAAATTCCAAAAAATTTCAGGACCCTCCTTTGCTTTGGATTAGTTTGTTTTCTCTTCTTTAAATTTTTTAGGAAGACTTTTCTCATGCTTAGATCGAGCTACCACTGGTTTTAAATTTTCGGGCGCTTGAAATAATTCAATGTTTGATTAAACTTCATCATTTGCCTTCTAATTGCGTTTTCAACATGACTAAATCAGAAGGTATTTGCTTTCCCTCCCACCATTGCGGATGGATAATCAGTCTTGACTTCGACTTTCTTTCCGATTTGTTTGCTTTCGCATCGGCTGCTTTTTGGTCTTGCATCGGAACTTCTATCATTTCTTCCTCCGCCATTGCGGACGGCAAATCACTAACTCTGCCGATCGTTGCTTGAAGTTTTGGACCCCGCTTTATTAGTCTCGCCAATCCCGTAAGTCATGGCCTTCTGTTGTTGTGGCTATGGAAGGCTTTATATTTCTCGGTCATCTAGGTCGTTTAGGATCTGCCGTTGCGGAAGACCGTACGCTTTTTTTCTCCGCCGTTGCATCTGCCAAAGGACTAACCTTTCTGAGCATTTAGCGTTGTCGTTTTGGGTTCAAGCCCTAACGTTGCGGACGGTGGTATGCTTTACGATTCTGCCATTGCGGATTAAAGAAGCACTAACCTTGCCAATGCGTAGTCATTTTTCTCCCATTGCGGATCGATTTACCCTTTGCGGCTCTATCGTTGCATCTCTCGTTTCACTATTGACCCGGCGATTAGTCTTCCGAGGTTCCGCCGTGTATATCTCAGCGGATGGCTTAGCGCTTTCACCATCCGCCGTTGTGTAAATAAGTTTGGTTTCGACTTCCGATCCAAATATCTCTGACGTCCAATCTTTAACTTCCCCCCACCGTTATGTTGACTATATATTTGGGGTTGGTTTTTATTGTTTTACTATTTTATTTGGACTGTTGTTGTTGGGATTATCGTGAACTGTCATTATCATCGTGTTGTCATTGGCTCGTGCTCATTCGGTCCCCCGTTTTCGGTGCCCGCAGTCCAGGTGTCTCATCCGTAGAGCTTGACATCCCTCTCCACGCCGGTTACGCAGTGCCAAGTAGGCTTGTGTGTGCCTTTCCTCGTTCCGTTTAAGCATCTGGTTGTGTTTTTTTTCCACGGTTAGGACTGTTCTATGGCCGTTATATTTACACCTATATAGTTGGGTATTTTTTATCATAACTGTCTGGGGAGGGGACGCTTTGACTCGTTGAGTAGTATTTGCCGTGGCCTTTATCTGTGACCCTGCGCTTAGCGAATGGGGGTTTGGTGCAGACGACCGTTACGTCGTCTGCACCAAGCTTCACTGTGTGGCGATGTTTGATGGGGGATGGTTTTCTTGGCCTGCCTGTGGTTTGTGGATTTATTTCCCTCCTTTCTTGTGGTCGTTACCCTTCAGAAACCAATAGCATCTCGCCACGTCGTTCCGCATGCAGTCGTTTTTGAGACCAAGCCGGGGAAGGGGATTCACCACTGCGTTTAGTTTGTTGACCATAAGTTGCATGGGCGTGGTTGTTAAGGGCACTGTTGAATTCATGTACATTTTTCCCCTGTCTTTCCCACGCAATGGGACAACCATTGCGCCCGCGGAAAGCCGAAATTTGTTGCATATTAATGTAGATTTATTTCCGCCCGATTATATTGTTAGAATTGTTGGTATTGGAAAGCAGTGATAGCTTGCACGATTTCACTACATATAACTATTTTCCATCATGCTAGACATAGACAAAGCCACTAAACACGACACATTGTGTTTCAATGGTTCTGATAGTTAGGCCATTTCTGCTTATATACATGCATATATTTGCTTCATTGACTGATTGCTATCCTATTAAACATAGAAGAAATGATACACTGCACATTGATATCTCCAAGTTTGTCACTCAGCCAAAATGGCTTAATGTTACAATTTTATGGTAGGAAGAGTTCACAATGTCAAAGAGGCAAAAGAAGAAGGCCCCTGTGGTCGAGGAAGAGCCTGAAGTGGAGGTGATTACCAAAACTGAGTACACATATGAGGACACTAAGTGTATATCCAATGTGGAACCTGAATACTAGTGGGGGGAGATTTACAAGCTGATCACCCGAAGGGAAGTGCCCGATATGGGCTTGGAGGAAGAAAGTATATATGCCAACATTGAGAGATCTTCGCTGATGGAGATCTCTACAAGACCCAAGCTGTTTCCATGCTCTGAAATAATTGGGTGGATTCTACCCCGGGCAGATGTAACAACGATGATCCTGAGGAATGTTGAAAAACAGGGCTATGCTACTTATGGCCCCAGATATGTAGCTCTGTCCTATCACCTGCCAAAAGCCCAAGTCTTTGTGTCTGATGACTAGTTGAACAACGTTAGAATGGACCCGGTGGAGACCCTTAAAATAATGCTGCTGACTGGAAAGCATTTCAGAACTAGAGCTACTGGAGAGTATGATAAAGTAATCTTAAGGGCCCCATACAGGTTCATAGCTTTGATGTTGAACGAGATCTTTGGAAGAGCCCATGGTAGGTTCTTCAAGCTAGAATGGATACCAATCATTTTTTATGTTGCAACCCAGGGGACTATTTTCAACTGGGCCAACATTGTATCTAACAGTATTTCAGCATGCTTGGCCTCAGCTTTGGGAGGAGAATCCCAAAAGAGATCTGAATTCTATATGAGTTCCATACTTATCGATTGCATATTGTGCAATCATCCTTTCCCCAGTCTTAGGTGCATCTGGGACAGGGAGAGAATGCCTATCTATTCTTCCTATAAACCATTGTGGGAACACAAATATCAAAGCCATTATCGAGAAGTATGTGAACACTTTATCATGCCCTTATACACATTAATTTTCCTGAAGGAGTGTGATTGTATGCCAGAGGAGGCACTGCAAGTAATGAAGGATTATGCATACTACTATTTGACTGAAGATGACCTATACTTCAGGATGTTTGGAGGTTCAAGAGCCCCTTCCCTGCTGCCCAAATACGCCACTGATTACATCATCCACAAGGAGGCAGTTAGGCAAGTCTTCTTGGATGGCATAGGGAGCTTCTTGTTTGAGCATAAGAAGACCACCTACCCTCCTTTTCCCTTCAAGTTACGAAGCTACAGATTCACTAGGGTGAAGAACGCGGATGAATTTGTAGAAGAGCTGGAAAGGTTTCATTTTGGCGAGATTCCTTTCCACATAAATGATTCCCGTAGCAACGTGGCCGATCACTGCAAATAAAACAATGTCCACTTTGAGTACACCCATCATTGGGACAGAGAATAATCTGTCTTCCAAAATGCACTGAACATGACTTCCTTGAGGAGGAGGTTCAAGAAAAAGATAGTCACCAAAGGTGGGAAAGGAGATGAACAAGCAAAAGTTGAAGAAGAATCCAAGAGAAGAAATGAAGAATCCCAAAGGTTGGGACAGGAAGCTGTAGGGTGGTTGCATGGAGAAGAAGAAGAAAAAATAAAAGCTGCACAAGAGGCAGTCAGACAGGCAGAGGCAGATGCAAGGGAAGAAGAAGAAGAAAAGAAAATGAAGCTCGATGAGGAGCTGCAAAAGCAGGAATCAGAAAGGCTAAAGCTGACACAAACAGAGTCGGAGCAGTCAGCTTCTGATACAGCTGGAGGATAGACCCAAGACATGGAGAACCTCATGGTGCAGGACCCTCAAGTACCTACTGCCAGCACACCCATGGTCCCCACTCTCAAGCTGGTCCCCTTTGTATAGAAAAAGGGGGAAGAGATCCCTGATTTCAACACTATTTTCTATGACAGGGCAACAAAGAGAACAATTAAGAGAACAGAAAGGAAGATTGAAACGGGAGATATTCCTGGTAAAATTATAACAGATACGCCCGTCATGTTGGGAACAAATCGAGACCTAAGGTTTACCATTAGAGAAGGAGCTACATTAATCCAAGCTTCAGAGGATAATGTAGACAGGATCATGATAGACTTGGAGCTATCCAAGAAGTCCTCTGCTCAATTGAAGGACACCTTGAGAAAAGAAAGAGAAGAAAGCAATAGGCTTAAGAGGAAGTATCAGGATATGGAAGAAGAAATGAGAGCCTCGAATAATGAACTGCAGCTCATCCAAGTAGAGAAACAAGTTAGGGAAAATACGCAGGAGTTCCTAGAGAAAGTGCAGAAAGAATATCAAGAGCTAAAGATGGAGAAGGAATGGCTGCTGGGAAAGGTAGAAGAGCTAGAAGAGCAACAAAAGATCATCTTGCAGGCCAGTGAGATGCACTCCCAAGAACAGGAAAAGAAACATCAGGAGCAGATCTCTTCTCTTACAACTGCTCTGGAGGAAGCGAGGGACCAACAGGTTAACCTCCAACCATTCAAAGAGCATGTTTTGGCCCAAAAGGCTAATATGCTGAAGCTATAGACTGCTATAGAGGGAGAGAGGTGCAAAGTGCTGCAGGTAGATGGTCGATTGGAGGAAATACTAAAAACCTCCTCTTACTTTGTGGATAGATCTCAGGACGTTCTTGAAGTTCTGACTGCCAGAATGGCAAGGCTGGAAAGCAACGAAGAAACTCCAGCAGAGCTGCCAATGATGAATACACAAGCCCTCAAGCGGGATTATGAATTGCTGGAATTTGCTATAAATACTGCAAAGGAATTTAAAAAAGTAGTTAATAAGAATAAAGGAGCATGCACAGAGTTTTTTAGAAGGCTCCTAATTACCCACAACTGGTGCCAGATAAAGGCCGAGCAGAGGCTTGATGCTTTCCCATACCACAACTCATTTGTGGAGTTGCTGCAGAAGAGATATCAGGAGGAGGAAGCTAAAGTGCAACATATTAAAGCCCTAGATGATCAGATCTTGAGAAGCAAAGTAGATCATTCAGCTATCAGTGTGCAGCTTCTGGAGGATCAGCTTCGGTTGAGTGCAGCTAGGATTGAGGCTATAAATAACCAGGCTGCAAAGTTTGAGATCAACATTCAGTTCCTGGAGCCTTGTGCCTTTGAAGGCATCGCCTCTGAAGCCTCTACATGGAAGAAATTTCTAGATGCCCAAGTGGGACCCTCCTCATGAAGGATTGGTCAATTTTTGTAATGTGTAACATTTTGTAAAAACATTTGAGAAAAGTCAAACGTTAGGAAACGAAGAGTTGGGAAGCCCAAAGGTTACCTTGGGCAGCCCAACCGTCTCACCCTTTTGTATAAATGTAGAAAACTTAGAAGGGATAGGGGATTTTTCCCAGTTAGACTGGAAAGCGATATTGTAAGAAGAACTATTTCTCTTTGCAATAAAGAAATATGGTTTGTTGTTGGAGAAAGATTGGTGGAATTTCCAAATGTTATGCTGTGCATGACTGAAAGATGAACTATTTTGTTTTTCCAGTTTTTTCCCATTAACCGTGAGATCGTTCTAAATCTCTGAACCTATGTTCTTGTTTAAATGATTTCTGGTTTATTTTGTGGAATTACCACCGTGATTAATGGATGTTGTTTATAAAACAAGTAGCTATCTTGTTGTTAAAATATTTTTAATCGTTCATGTGTTAGAGGTAGGAATATCAGCTATATGCAATTTCTGTTTATAATACATGAACAATACACATTACTCATAAATAAATCACAATTTGGCTCCCTGGGGATAGATAGATGGTTAGTTTACTTCATTCCTGCATAAGTGATTTAGATGCCGATGAGTGCTAAGACGAGAGGTAAGAACCTGCGCATCACGTTGTGACTGCTCCCTACATCCTTCATCACCCTGCATTGTTAATTAGGAACTTGCATCTCATATATTAAATCAAAAATACAAAAATACATACGGTGGACCAGGCCGTAACCGGTAAAGCCTTTGTTTTTGTTACTTGACATACGGTAGCCGGACCGCAAATTGGACGGATTCCCTATACCAAACAGTCACGAGCTAGTTGGTAACATTGAATGGGGAGAATCCCTTACTGTTGTTGCCTACGAATTTCCAGGCCTCAACAACTTCCATCAGATTGGTACTTGCTCTAGCTGCAGTGATGGAAGATACACCAGATGGATGTCAAGATTGCCTTCTTGAATGGTGTAGTAGAAGAGGAAGTGTATGTGGAGCAGCCACTTAATTTTGAGACACATGATAGGAAGTCTCATGTGTGTATATTGAATAAAGCCTTGTACAATTTGAAACAGGCACCAAGGACATGGTACAACAGAATTGACAACTTTCTATCTAGTTTGGGCTTTACCAAGAGTAAAGCAGATTCCAACCTTTACTACAAGGTGGAAGATGGAAACCTGATGATGCTTCTACTATATGTAGATGATCTGTTTTATGATAGGTATGGATGGTTTGATTGCCAATACGAAGAGAAATCTTGGTACTGAGTTTGAGATGAAGGACTTGGGAATGATGCATTATTTCCTAGGTATGGAGGTGTGGTAGACTACAAATGGAATCTTCCTTGGACAAGGGAAGTATGCGGTAGAGATCCTGAAGAGATTTGGGATGATGGACTGCAAGAAATTAACCACACCTATGGAATCAAACCTGAATTTATTGAGTGATGCTTCATCAGAGACAGTTGATGCCATGATGTATCATCAGATGATTGGGTCCTTGATGTACCTGACGAACACAAGACCAGATATCTACTTTGCTGTGAACACCTTGAGCCAATACTTGACAGATCTAAGACATGTTCACTTGACTGTTGCAAAGCATATTTTGAGGTACCTGAAGGGTACGATTGATTATGGGCTCAAGTATAAGGCTGATCAGAAGATTAACCTGGAGGGTTATGTTGATTCAGATTGGGTAGGCAGTGCCATCAATAGGAAGAGCACTTCAAGGTGTTGCTTCAGTATGGGATCAGGGTGATCTCATGGTTTAGTAGGAAGAATTCCTATGTGGCATTGCGTATAGTGAAAGCATAGTATGTTGCATCCTGTTCAGCTAGTTGTGAGGCAATATGGCTGAGGAAGCTACTGTCTGATTTATTTGATCTCCAGTTAGACCCTACTTGTATATACTATGACAACCAGAGTTGTGTAAAGTTTTCAGAGAATCCAATATTCCATGACAAGTCGAAGCATATCGAGATCAAGTATCACTATATCAGGGATATGGTGTAGAGAGGAGCAGTGAAGCTCTATTATGTTGCGACGAATGAACATATAGCTAATGTGTTGACTAAGCCATTGGCTAGGGTGAAGTTTGAGTACTGCAAGGAGAAGCTTGGTGTTCTCTAGATCGAGATTCCTCCCAAGAGGAAGTGATGTGTCTGTGCTGAGCCTTTCTGACATGGTGAGAGGATTAGTTCCTTCCATGGTCAGATATAAGTGTTGTGCCCTTCCTACATGGTGAGAGGATTGGTTCCTTCCATGGTCGGCTCTAAGAGCTATGACATGGTGAGAGGATTGGTTCCTTCCATTGTCAGGTATATCTGAGTAGCTGCCACATCTGGTATGAAAAAGGACCAGCTCTGTGATGCCTCATCTGGTATGAAAAAGGACCAACTCTGTGATGCCTCATCTAGTATGAAAAAGGACTAGCTCTATGAAGAATCATCTAGTATGAAAAAGGACTAGCTCTGAGTAGCTGCCACATCTGGTATGAAAAAGGACCAGCTCTGTGATGCCTCATCTGGTATGAAAATGGACCAGATCTGTGATGCCTCATCTAGTATGAAAAAGGACTAGCTCGGTGAAGACTAATCTAGTATGAAAAAGGACTAGCTCTGAGTAGCTGCCACATCTGGTATGAAAAAGGACCAGCTCTATGACGCCTCATCTGGTATGAAAATGGACCAGCTCTGTGATGCCTCATATAGTATGAAAAAGGACTAGCTCTGTGAAGACTCAATTAGTATGAAAAAGGACTAGCTCTGAGTAGCTGCCACATCTGGTATGAAAAAGGACCATCTCTATGATGCCTCATCTGGTATGAAAAAGGACCAGCTTTGTGATGCCACATCTAGTATGAAAAAGGACTAGCTCTATGATGGTACATCCATTATGACAAAGGACTGGCTCTGCAGAGGTTCCTATGATGAGAAGAATCAATATATAGCACCTGTGATGATGACCCAGTGATGATCTAGATCGAGTGATGATCCATATGCAGTGATGATGATCCAACAGTGATGATCTAGATCGAGTAATGATCCAGATTCAGTGAAGATCCAGTTCCAGTGATGATCCAGATCGAGTGATGATCTAGATCGAGTGTTGATCCAGATCCGATGATGAAAATGACTTGAAGATGAAGATGAATTGAAGATGATAAGGACTCGAGGATGATCCAGAAAATACAGAGAAGAATACTTGTGCTAAAAATTGTGTCGAAAGCATACCTTCCTAGTTAAGAGGGAGTGTTGATGTACATGTAACTTTGGAATGTATTTCACTTGTATTTTTTATATATTGTAACCCGATGTTTATTCCAGGATGTACTTGAGTTATGTCATGCCCCAATGTTCCTATCAAGAAGGTATATCATGTAAACAAGTCATGTCAAGTCATTGCGGGTAACCCTCCTATTGTCTAAGGCTTAAAGTCCCCGCAGTTCCGGGGCACTAGGGTTATTAGAATCTCCTAGTGAGCTCGGCCCTAGTAGGGTTTTTGTCATGTTGGGATTAGTATAAATAGAGAGCTGGACTCTCTATTTATCACACAACTCATACACACTCAAGTGTAGCGCATAGTTGAGGAAGGAGAAGACACTGGGGCTAGACAAGAAGAAAGTTACTACTATTCGGAGATCACTTACTATTTTGGGTTCTACTTTTGGTGCTGATTCTGTCTCTGTGGAAGTTGTGGGGTTTTCACCATTTATGATTTCCCGAGGATAAACATTGTGTTTATTGTCTCTTGTGTTTGATTGTTGTGCTTGTTATTCTCTCAATAAAGATCCTAATATAATGCTAGCTTAATGATGAAATTCTAACAAACATAATGCGACAACTTCACATTACCCTACTATTTACTTATATGTAAATGAGATGCAATAAAATCTTAGAGAGTTTACTATTCTAAACTACAATTTCCAACTTAACCTTGATTCGATACATCTTAGAGTTTGGTAGAAATTATGGAGACCAAAGATTATATGTTTATAAGATATCTATCCTACATCCAGTACTGTAGGTCACTTAAAAGTGTAGGAGCTATTTAAGTGTATGTATGTTAACCATATCTATAAACACTTTATTGATTTCAGCCTAGTTCTTATAGCTTATACATTCATAGTTCATGTTTATAAGAGAATGTCAATGAAGGCATTAACAAAAACTGCTAAAAAACTTCTATTATCCTCTTGATCTTTTTCTTATAAGTTTGATTATGAAAGGTCATATGATCTTTATTAAACAAGGGCATCGAAATCATAGAATAAAATGGTTCTTACAAAATATGATTTCATGGTCTAAACACTAGGTTAAACGATGGCATAATCCTCGTTCATTACCAAGGTTAACTTCATGGGAAAAGATACGATTTTGACCTTATGAATATAATACATTATCATTGTGTCCAAAGATGTAAATAATTAACAATTATTTGATTCGAATTATTGTAGTGGGGACTATACAAATGAACCCAGCGTGATGTGAAAATATTTGTGGACACATGGAACTCTCCTCGCCATGTAATACATGACTTATAATATTTATCTTGCAACCCTATTCCTCATTGTTCAGCGAGGGTTTCGGTCTCTGCATTGTTGGGTTTGCTACAGCCATGAGGGCTCGCAGTTGCTCTCCTCCAGCTCCATTGTCTGTGCATTTTTGAAGATCTGTCGTTTAGGGTGAGAGTTATGAAGTTCATCGCTTGTGAATGATGATTCCTGCAACTCAAATTTGTTGTGCATGAGGGTAGTGTTGTACATAGTCGATAGTTTTAGTGTTGAATTTGTGGTTAGGCCACTGCCTTTGTTTGCTCTTGCTCCAGTTGTTGAGGTAGATAATAACTCGGACTCGGCTGCCTCCTTCTCAATTGAATGCGAAGGTTTCTTTGCTCATGGTGTCAGTCTGCCTTCTTCGTGACCTCAGTTTTTAACATTACAGGTAACACATCATTTTTAAGAAGTTGAAAGCTATAAATAAATTACGGTTTCAATTCTACATTCAAGTTTTTAATTATGTTTAGGTTTTTATTTTGCAGGTGATAGATCACCTAACATTTGGAAGGAACCACTTCACATTTGGACCGGTGTTCAGTCTACCGGTAAGCCCTGGTTATAAAATGGCTCTCCCTGCTTGTACAAACTTAGGGGAAATGTTTGCAGTTGGAAGGAGTTATGGCCTTGGTCTTTCCCAGTCTTGGGTTGTTGGTCTTCAGTTTATAAGTTTTTTTTTTCTTTAAACCCTTGTTTATAGCAGGGTGACTTCGGCTCAATGTTGTGACTTGTAAATTCTCTTTTCTTGTGTTAAAAGGATTTTACAATGATGTAGGTTTTGATAATTAGACTGTTAGTTTTGTTTATTAACCCATGCAATGATATGGGCACACTGGCTCAGAGCTGATTTTTGTACATTGTTTAAGTTATATCCTTACGGCTTGTCAAGCAATACACTGGATTTAATTTTAAAATATTTCCTTCGAGCTCAGACTCATTTTGCAGAATACTTTGCAACTCTGTGTAACTTAGGGTTTTTACCCTCTTCAACGGTGAAATAATAATTTTACTATTTATTATTTGCATTAGATTATTGTTAATAGTTTTTAAGACTTTCATTCAATCATGCTATAAGTTGTTTTACTTGTTGGCTCAGGAATTACAAGCTAGGGTTTCTTAAATGAAACCCTTGTTTTAAATAATTCTTTTAATTTATTTAAGTAAGTTCTCTTACTTGTAAAACAAATATTGTTTTAATGTTAATATTATATCTGTGTATAATGAGATTTCTTAAATTTGTATCTATTTATATATATTTGTTGTGAAGTCTATAACCAGTCTACAATAGTTCAATTTGTTTAATGATAATGTTCCAAATAATAGAATTATAGCTTAACTATTTATTAAAACAATGAATTTAATATAGGGTTTCAACCCTGTAATTACTCTTGCAGGTATAAACCTGTTGTGGAACAGTTTTTACTTAGATTTATATATTTCTTTTCATACTGGTTATTATCGTATTCTTATTGTTTTTATCTACTGAAATGATAGAAATTATTTTTACTAGTGTTATTTGAAGATAATAAAAAATTGATTCCTAAACAAGTTCCTTTTCGATAAAGTAAATACTTTTCATAATACTCTCCCTGGTTAATAGTAACTGTTAGTCTTAGTTTAGTTAATATTATAAGTATATAAACTATATGAATAGTGGTTTTATCGTTATTGAACTGAATGTAAAGAAAGTAGTTTAACTGTGTTGCTTCTACTACATATGCAACTGGTTATTAAATAAACACAATAAATTATTTATATACAACATAAAACAACTTACCCTCCTATATATTTTAATTTGAATAAAAAGAATAATGTACTGTGTATAAACATAGCATATTATCTACTAGGGTAATTTCTTAAAATAATAATTCTTCTACCTGTAATGGAATACTGCTATTTCATTATCAGTATATTTACATAAACAAGAACATAGATAACCAGGTTATTGATCTTTTTGATAATAACCTACATACAGTAATAATTTACTCTGCTATTATGAAATGCAAAATACATCTATTCATTTTAGAGTCTTATCATTTCCTTCATCTACTTTAAATACTATGTCTATGCTGGAGTACGGTCTGGTTCTTCCAGGCATGGAAAAACACACATTAGAATTATTTTTCATCTATTTCAGATTCATGTCTTCAATAATCTAAAAGATTACTAACTCTAACATTTTACAACTAATATTTAACATTCATTTAATAGTCAGATTCACATTTAGCTATCTAACACAGTAAAAAAAAGAATGAAGAACCTGATTAGGATGGACAACAATAGCGTTAGGAGGTCGTTCCTCCCTACCAAAATCTTAGAGAGCGCTCAAACAACGCTTCCTCAGGACCCTCGACCTTATTCCTAGTCTTCTTGGCTAAGAACTGGTGGAGCAAGCAAACAATAGACTAGTCCAATGACTCAGTAAACACTCTACACTCAGCAGTAAGATCCTTCAGCTGAAAAGTTGCACTAGATCACTTAGCAGTTAACCCCTCAAACTCTTTCCACAATTCCCTTCCATTGAATTTCTCTGAAGTACATTCACGTGAATGATCACTTCTCTAGAACGAGTAGCCTCAGCTGTCTTCAATGGGTATTTTTATAAATATTGCCTAGGTCTTTTGGGTCAGTTGTCATTAATTGAGCCACCTGCTCTGATCCCACTTTCTTAGGGTATCATATCCCCAAATGTAGGGAGGTTGCCACCTGCAACAGTTGGAAGTGGTTTGAGGATGCCGCCACATGTCTGTTTTCTCTCCACCCAGTTTCCTCCACCAATTTGACAAATAAGCACTCTTTTACAGCTCTCCTAAGCTGTTGTCTCCACCTTCATTTATTTATAATTAAAATATTCAGAATTACATTAAATATCCTTGACTCTGCTGAGTCATCAATTACAACTTAGCATAAAATTTAACATATTGTCTTTAAATAAAATCAAATAAGATAATATTTTTTTTTGCAAAATTGGGGCATGTGACATACACACCCCCTTAGAACATAACATCATCCTCGATGTTATTTATTATTCATCCTCAGAATTCCCCTGGAACAGAATTGGATATGCATCTCGCATATTAATTCCCAATTCCCAGGTGGCTTCCTCTGGACTAAGGTGCTTCCATTTCACCTTCATCTGTCCAACGGTGCGGTTCCGAGGTGTGATCTCCCTCTGCTGGAGGATATAGTCCGGTTCCACTAGAAAATATCCTTCTGGTTCCACCTGTACATCATTCTAGTTAACAACATGAGTAGCATCATGAACATATTTCTTTAATACAGAAATGTGAAAAACATTATGTACTCTTAAATTGGGTGGTAATGCTAATTGATAAGCTACTAGTCCAATACTGGACAAAATTTCAAATGGACCACAGTAACGAGGTACTAGTTTTGCACAACTCCCCAATATCATAGAACTCTTTTTGGGCCTCACCTTGATGAACACATGTTCACCTACCTAAAACTCTTTTGGAGTTTTTTTAAGGTCTGCTTGACTTTTCTGTTGATCCTACGCCACTTTCAGATTAACCTGTACCTGCTTTACAATTTATTCAATTTCCTTTAATAGTTCAGGACCTAATACTAATCTATCCACCGGATTACTCCAAGATATAGGAGTATTACATTTCCTTCCATACAAAATTTTGAAAGGACTAAATCTAGCTGATGCCTGATAATTATTATTATAAGAAAATTCTACCAGATGCAAGTAATCCTCCTATTTATCTTGCTGGTCTTTCACATACATTCTTAATAAATCTTCCAGTACTTGGTTTACTCTTTTAGTTTGTCCATCTGTTTGAGGATGGAATGAAGTACTAAAATTTAATGTAGTGTTTAATCCTTTAAACATAGACGTCCAAAAGTTTCCTGTAAATTTAGGATCTCTATCTGAGACTATGACTTTTGGTATTCCACGCAATCGAAAAATCTGTTTTAGAAAGATATCAGCTATGTTTGCAGCTTTATATGTAGTTTTAATAGGTATAAAGTGAGCTTCTTTACTTAAATTATCGACTACTACCATGATAGAGTCGTTTAAATTCTAATTTTTAAGCAGTCCAGTAACAAAATCGGGACAGATTATCTCCTATTTCTGGCTAGGAATGGGTAATGGCTAAAGTAATCCAGTTGGATGTTGATGTTCAGTTTTCACCTGCTGACATTCAAAACACCTAGCAATATATTTTGCTACTTCATTTTTCATATTTGGCCAAAAATATTCTGTTCTTAACATAGTTATAGTATTTTGATAGCCTGGATGACCTAAGTATGGAGTTTTATGAATTTCATCTAGAATTAACAGCTTAACTTTAGGTACTTTAGGTACATACATTCTGTCTTTATACACTAAAAATTCTTTTGCATTCAAACGGTACCCTTTACTTAAGCTTTCTGTTCGATTTTCTTTAGTTTTAGCTTGTAAATTTTGGTAAATTTCATCTTGTTCTATTCCTGCTTTAAGCTGTTCATCCAAATCTGTCATATAAGTGTTGATAACTGCTGCAAAATTCAGCCTTGCATTCCTACTTAATACATCAACAACTTTATTTTCTTTACCTTTAATGTGTTGGATTTCGAAATCATACTCACTTAGAAAAGATAGCCACCTAGCTTGTCTGGCATTTAGATTAGGCTGATCTAATAGATACTTTAATCCTTTATTATCAGTCATAAAAATAAATTTTCTGCCGATTAGGTGATGTCCCCACATCTTTAGAGCATGTATAACAGCTGCTAATTCCAGATCATAAGTTGCATAATTCTTTTCATGAATTTTTAATTTTCTTCACTCATAGGCAATAAAATGCCCTTCTTGAGTCAGACCACCACCTAATCCATCATTGCAGGCGTCAGTGCACACTACAAATTCTTTATTTGGATTAGTTATTCTTAAAATAGGTGCACTGGTTAATAAAGTTTTTAACTTTTAAAAGCTTTCCTCACATTTTTGGTTCCAATCAAACTTTTTTCCTTTCTCCTGTAAAGAAGTTATCGGATTTGTGATCCTCAAAAAACCTTCAATGAACCTCCGATAGTAACCGGTAATTTCCATGAAATATCGAACATCCGTTACATCCTTAGGAACCAGCCAATCTTTGATCACCTTTATCTTTTTGGGATCTACTGAAATCCCTTCCTTGGTCACCACATGACCTAAGTACTGAATCTTATCCTTGAAGAAATCACATTTACTAAACTTTGCAAAGAGTTGATGATCTCATAACTCTTGCAAAACAATTTTTAAATGTTCTTTATGTTCTTCTTCAGTTTTTGAATAGATTAATATATCGTCGATGAACACAAGTACAAACGTATCTAGATACTTATGCATAACTTTGTTCATTAAACACATAAAAATAGCTCAGGAATTAGTAAGCCCAAATGGCATGACGTCAAACTCGTAATGGCCATATCGAGTTCTAAAAGCTGTCTTAAAGATGTCTTCATCTTTAATCCTAACTTGATGATATCCAGATCTTAAATCTATTTTCGAAAAAACCGTCGCTCCACGTAGTTGATCAAACAGATCATCTATACAGGGCAATGGGTATCAATTTTTAATGGTTATCTTATTCAATTGACGGTAATGTATGCAAAGTCGCATGGTTTTGTCCTTTTTCTTAATGAAGATGATAGGTGCCCCCCAAGGAGACACACTAGGTCGAATATACTTTTTATCAATTAGTTCTTTTAATTAAGACTTTAAATCATTAAGTTCAAGTATGTTCATTCGATAAGGGGCCTTTTGAGCTAGGTACTGCACCAGGTACCAGCTCAATGGTGAAATCCAATTCCCTTTTCGGAGGTAGTCCCGAAATTTATTCAAGGAATACATCAACATATTCTCTTAAGACTGGTATGTCTTCCAATTTTAATTTATTTTCCTTATTTAGATCCTCCTCATCAATTATTGCTACTGCATAAGCTTTATAACCCTTCATAACAACTCTCTTAAGTTGTAGAGAGGAAATTTGCCTTATGGTGGTTTTTCTAGGAATTCCTTTTACACTTACTGGTTTTCCATCACTGTTTAAACACATAAAGGTTTTATCATAACAATTTGAAATTACCCTATGTTGTTCTATCCAATCCATACTGATCAGTAAATCATAAGAGCCAAGAGGTAATACATTAAGCTTTACAACAATTTCGGGATGATCCATAACTACTGCACATTCTTTTACAAAACAAGTTACCTTCCTTTTAGCACCAGTGGATAACTGAACCAACAAAGAATTTTCAAAATTTTCAACAGACAACTTACATTTTTCTACCATTTTAGGTGAAATATAACTCAAACTAGCTCCTGGATCAATCAAAATAGTTATAGGGGTTTGATTTATCATACCTTCTACTTCCACCATGGAAGTTTGATATTCTACTTGTCGATTCTCCAAGGCTGCATTGATTTTGGGCATAGTCCTCGCTAATTCTCCAACAGTCATCTCCTCCTATATAGTATGAATATTACTGACAGTATTTTTTCGATTAGGATAGACTGAGACATAGTGTGGGCCATTACACTCCCAGCACTTAATGGGTTCTTTGCGCTCAAAGTTCTTGGTGTAATTACCATGGTTATTAGCAAATTCTTTACCCTTAGAATTATTCTTATTTCTTGGGAAATTTTTGTTAGGAATATTTCTGGCCTTATTGTTCTTAGAATTTTTGTTGGGCACAAAGTCTTTCTTCTTTTGATCATACTGATTATTATTCTTCTTGGCCTTCCAGTTGGCCATGCTTTCCTTCTTCCAATTATGTTCATAATAGAAGTTGGCTTTCCTCATGACTTCTTCCAAAGTATTTGGATTGTCATACTCAATCCTGTCCTTAATATGATAAGGTATATGGCTGGGGAATCGTTGTACCTTTGGTTTCTCATCTACAAGGTATGACAAATACCTTAGTAAACTTAAAAACTTGTTGTTCAGATCTTTCAGTATCATTGATCTTAACTTAAGCTCATAAAATTATTTTTCTCTCTCTTCATAGTATTCCTAAGAAAGAAATTTCTTTTTAAAGTACCTCATAGTGTTGTTTGAAGATAAAAAAAATAGATTCCTAAACAAGTTTCTTTTCAAGAAAGTAAATACTTTTCATAATACTCTCCCTGGTTAATAGTAACTGTTAGTCTTAGTTTAGTTAATATTATAAGTATATAAACTATATGAATAGTAGTTTTATCTTTATTGAACTGAATGTAAACAAAGTAGTTTAACTGTGTTGCTTCTACTGCATATGCAACTGGTTATTAAATAAACACAATAAATTATATATATACAACATAACACAACTTACCCTCCTACATATTTCAATTTGAATAAAAAGAATAATGTAGTGTGTATAAACATAGCATCTTATCTACTAGGGTAATTTATTAACATAATAATTCTTCTACCTATAATGGAATATTGCTATTTCATTATCAGTATATTTACATAAACAAGAACATAGATAACCAGGTTATTGATCTTTCTGATAATAACCTACATAAAACAATAATTTACTCTGCTATTATGAAATGCAAAATACATCTATTCATTTTAGAGTCATATCATTTCCTTCATCTATTTTAAATACTATGTCTGTGCTGGAGTACGGTTTGGTTCTTCCAGGCATGGAAAAACACAGATTAGAATTATTTTCCATCTATTTTAGATTCATGTCTTCAATAATCTAAAATATTACTAACTCTAACATTTTACAACTAATATTTAACATTCATTTAACATTCAGATTCACATTTAACTATCTAACATAGTAAAACAAAAGAATGAAGAACCTGATTAGGATGCACAACAACAGTGTTACGAGGCCGTTCCTCCCTACCAAACTCCTGGAGAGCATTCAAACAACGCTTCTTCAGGACCCCCGACCCTGTTCCTGGTCTGTTTGGCTGAGAACTGGTGGAGCAAGAAAAAAATAGACTAGTCCAATGACTCAGTAAACACTCTGCACTCAGTAGTAAGATCCTTCAGCTGAAAAGCTGCACTAGATGACTTAATAGTTAATCCCTCAAACTCTTTCCACAATTCCCTTCCATTGAATTTCTCTAAAGTACATTCACCTGAATGATCACTTCTCTAGAATGAGAAGCCTCAGCTCTCTTCAATGGGTATTTTTATAAATATTGCCTAGGTCTTTTGGGTCAGTTGTCATTAATTGAGCCACCTGCTCTGATCCCACTTTCTTGGGGGATTATGACCCCAAATGTAGGAAGGTTTCCACCTGCAACAGTTGGAAGTGGTTTGAGGATGCTGCCACATGTCTGTTTGCTCTCCACCCAGTTTCCTCCACTAATTTGACCAGTAAACACTCTTTTAACAACTCTCCTAAGCTGTTGTATCCACCTTTATTTATTTATAATTAAAATATTCAGAATTACATTAAATATCCTTGACTCTGCTGAGTCATCAATTACAACTTAGCATAAAATTTAACATATTGTCTTTAAGTAAAATCAAATAAGATAATATTATTTTTTGTAAAATTGGGGCATGTGCCATACACACCCCCTTAGAACATAACATCGTCCTCGATTTTACTTATTCTTCATCCTCAGAATTCCCCTGGAACAGAATTGGATATGCATCTCACATATTACTTTCCAATTCCCAGGTGGCTTCCTCTATACTAAGGTGCTTCCATTTCACCTTCACCTGTCCAATGGTGCGGTTTCGAAGTGTGATCTCCCTCCCCCCGAGGATACAGTCTAGTTCCACCAGAAAATATCCTTTTGGTTCCACCTGTACAACATGAGTAGCATCATGAACATATTTCTTTAATACAGAAATGTGGAAAACATTATGTACTCTTAAATTGGGTGGTAATGCTAATTGATAAGTTACTTGTCCAATCCTAGACATAATTTCAAATGGACCATAGTAACAAGGTTCTAGTTTTGCACAACTCCTCACCTTGATGAACACATGTTCACCTACCTAAAACTCTTTTGGATTTCTTTTAAGGTATGCTTGACTTTTCTGTCGATCCTGTGCCACTTTCAGATTAACTTGTACATGCTTTACAATTTCTTCAATTTTCTTTAATAGTTCAGGACCTAATACCAATCTATCCACCAGATTACGCCAAGTGATAGGAGTATTACATTTCCTTCCATACAAAATTTTGGAAGGACTAAATCTAGATGATACCTGATAATTATTATTATAAGCAAATTCTACCAGATGCAAGTAATCCTCCTATTTACCTGGTTGGTCTTTCACATACATTCTTTGAATAAATATTCCAGTACTTGGTTTACTCTTTCAGTTTGTCCATCTGTTTGAGGATGGAACAAAGTACTAAAATTTAATGTAGCATTTAATCCTTTAAACATGGACATCCAAAAGTTTCCTGTAAACTTAGGCTCACTATCTGAGATTATAAATTTTGGTATTCCATGCAATCCAAAAATCTGTTTTAGAAATATATCAGCTATGTTTGCAGCTGTATATGTAGTTTTAACAAGTATAAACTGAGTTTCTTTACTTAACTTATTGACTACTACCATGATAGAGTCATCTAAATTCTGATTTTAGGCTATCCGGTAACAAAATCGAGACTGATTATCTCCCATTTCTAGCTAGGAATGGGTAATGGCTGAAGTAATCTAGCTGGGTATTGATTTTTAGTTTTCACCTACTGACAATCAAAACACCCAGCGATATATTCTGCTACTTCAGTTTTCATATTTGGCCAAAAATATTCTTTTCTTAAAATAGTTATAGTCTTTTGATAGCCTTGATGACGTGAGTATGGAGTTTTATGAATTTCATCCAGAATTAACAGCTTAACTTTAGGTACATTAGGTACATACATTCTGTCTTTATACACTAAAAATTCTTTTACATTCAAACTATACCCTTTACTTAAGCTTTCTGTTGGATTTTCTTTAGTTTTAGCTTGTAAATTTTGGTAAATTTCATCTTTTTCTATTCCTGCTTTAAGCTGTTCATCCAAATATGTCATATAAGTGTTGATAACTGCTGCAAAATTCAGCCTTGCATTCCTACTTAATGGATCAGCAACTTTATTTTCTTTACCTTTAATGTGCTAGATTTCGAAATCATACTCACTTAGAAAAGCTAGCCACCTAGCTTGTTTGGCATTTAGGTTAGACTGATCTAACAAATACTTTAATCCTTTATTATAAGTCATTAAAATAAATTTTCTGTCGATTAGGTGATGTCGCCACATCTTTAGAGAATGTATAACAGCTGCTAATTCCAGATCATAAGTTGCATAATTATTTTCATGAATTTTTAATTTTCTTGACTCATAGGCAATAACATGCCCTTCTTGAGTCAGAAACCGCCTAAGCCATCATTGCAGGCGTTAGTGCACATTACAAATTCTTTATTTGGATCAGCTATTCTTAAAATAGGTGCATTAGTTAATAAATTTTTTAAATTTTTAAAGCTTTCCTCACATTTCTTGTTCCAATCAAACTTATTTCCTTTCTTCTGCAATTAAGTTATCGGATTCGCGATCCTTGAAAAACCTTCAATGAACCTTCGGTAGTAACTAGTAGTTCCCATGAAATATCAAACATCCGTTACATCCTTAGGAACCGGCCAATATTCGATCACCTTTATCTTTTTGGGATCTACTTGAATCCCTTCCTTGGTCAACACATGACCTAAGTACTAAATCTTATCCTTGAAGAAATCACATTTACTAAACTTTGCAAAGAGTTGATGATCTTGTAACTCTTTCAAAACAATTTTTAAATGTTCTTTATGTTCTTCTTCAGTTTTTGAATAGAGTAATATATTGTCGATGAACATGACTACAAAATTATCTAGATACTTATGCATAACATTGTTCATTAAACACATAAAAAAGAGCTAGTGCATTAGTAAGCCCAAATGGCATGACGACAAACTCGTAATGGCCATATCGAGTTCTAAAAGCTGTCTTAAAGATGTCTTCATCTTTAATCCTAACTTGATGATATCCAGATCTTAAATCTATTTTCAAAAACACCATGGCTCCACGTATTTGATCAAACAGATCATCTATACGGGGAAACGAGTATCAATTTTTAATGGTCATCTTATTCAACTGATGGTAATCTATGCAAAGTCGCATGGTTCTATAATTTTTCTTAAAGAATATGACAGGTTCCCCCCAGGGAGACACACTTGGTTGAGTATACCTTTTATCAATTTGTTCTTTTAAATGAGACTTTAATTCATTAAGTTCAAGTATGTTCATTCAATAAGGGGCCTTTGAGACAGGTATTGCACCAGGTACGAGCTCAATGGTGAAATCTAATTCCCTTTTCGGGGGTAGTCCCAGGATTTCTTTAGGGAATACATCAACATATTCTCTTACGACTGGTATGTCTTCCAATTTTAATTTATCTGCCTTATTTAGATCCTCCTCATTAGTTATTGTTACTGCATAAGCTTTACAACCCTTCATAACAACTCTCTTAAGCTGTAGAGCAGAAATTTGCCTTATCATGGTTTTTCTAGGAATTCTTTTTACATTTACTGGTTTTCCATCACTGTTTAAACACGTAAAGGTTTTATCATACCAATTTAAAATTACCCTAAGTTGTTCTAGCCAATCCATACTGATCAGTAAATCATAAGAGCCAAAAGGCAATACATTAATCTTTACAAAAGTTTCAAGATGATCCATAAGTACTGCACATTCTTTTACAAAACAAGTTACCTTCCTTTTAGCACTAGTGGCTGACTAAACCAACCAAGAATTTTCAAATTTTTCAACAGGAAACTTACATTTTTCTACCATTTTAGGTGAAATATAACTCAAACTAGCTCCTAGATCAATCAAAATAGTTATAGGGGTTTAATTTATCATACCTTCTACTTCCACCATGGAAGTTTAATATTATGCTTGTCAATTCTCCAAGGCTGCATTGATTCTGGGCATAGTCCTTGCTAATTCTCTAACAATCATCTCCTCCTCTATAGTATGAATATTACTGACAATCTTTTTCAGATTATGATAGACAGAGGCATAGTGTGGGCCATTACACTCCCAGCACTTAATAGGTTCTTTGCGCTCAAATTTCTTGGTGTAATTACCATGGTTATTAGAAAATTCTTTACCCTTATAATTATTCTGATTGCTTGGTGAATTATTCTTATTTTCTGGGAAATTTTTGTTAGGAAATTTTTTGGCCTTATTGTTCTTAGAATTTCTGTTGGGAACAAAGTCTTTCTTCTTTTGATCATATTGATTATTATTGTTCTTGGCCTTCCAGTTGGCCATGCTTTCCTTCTTCTGATTCTATTCATAACAAAAGTTGGCCTTCCTCGTGGATTCTTCCAAATTCTTTGGATTGTCATACTCAATCCTGTCCTTAATATGATAAGGTAGACAACTAGGGAATCGTTGTACCTTTGGTTTCTCATCTATAAGGTATGGCACATACCTAAGTAGACTTAAAAACTTGTTGTTTAGATCTTTTATTGTCATTGATCCTAATTTAAGCTTATAAAATTCTTTTGCTCTCTCTTAATAGTATTGCTTAGATAGAAATTTCTTTTTAAAGTACCTCTTAAAGGTACTCCAATTTACATTCTTCTCTTTTATTCCCTTAACTCTCTTCAAATCCTGCCACCAAATGTCCATCTTTCCTGAGAGATTGTAAATAGCCATTCTAGCCTTTAATTGGTTAGAATAATTATATATCTGGAAGTACTTCTTCATCCCAGATAACTAGGATTCCGTTTCCTCCCCCTTCTCAGTCTCTCCATTAAATGTTGGTGGTTTTATCTTTTTGAAATCCTCAGAAATTTCCTCATAAGGTTTGTATTTCCTCTTTTTAGTATAATGATTGTCATCACTACTATCACTAGGAGAATGCAAATTATGTTGTTCACCAAACACCTCTGAAGATGAACTAATTTCATTTTTAGTATGTTTCATCTTTTTAAATTTACATTGATGACTTGTATCTTTTGATTCAGTTCTTCTACCCCTACCCTGAGTTTGAAACCTTTCTGTTAGGATTTGATTCAACTCCTCCTGAGCCCTCAGAATCCTTTCATTCTCTCGTTTTACATATTCCATTTCAGATTTTAGGTCTTTTACTGTTTGTAACAGTTCTGAGGAGTTGGTGTTTAAATCTTCTGGTATAGGATCTCTTGGTAAGTTTTCTGGTTTAGTAAATGGAGATTCCTCCTCTGCATATTCTAATAGCCTTTCCATACCTGTTTGTAAACTTCAGAAACAATTTGTAGAAATAATAGATCAATGCTATGTGCAATGATGCTAAAAAGAAGCACAGGAAATAGATCTTGCTACTAAGAATTCTCACAAGAATACACAGGAAAAATAGAGAGAAGAAAAGAGACTGAATCACATGAATGAAGAGATGAATATTGGTGTGTATCCTTCCATTGAATAATTATGAATAATAGAGTACATAAATAGATCTTCCCTCATAGGAAAGTTGAATTGTATGGAAACAACTCATAAAGCTCAAAAAGACTGACTTACCCAAATATAGCAAACCCCCATAGGTGGATAAAGCACTTGCTAAATCTATCAAGGACCTCACGAGTTGGAAAAAGCATGAGTGAGTTGTCAAGGAGATGGAAATAACATGCTAATGCTAGAAAATGGAGAAAAACTAATGGAGGATGGGTTGGAAACAAAAGCTCCCAGTTTCCTAGTTGACTAGCTTTTATCTTATCCATAGAAAAGCAGGAAAAAGAAGAAAAAGCAGAAAAAGCAAAAAAAAACAGAATTTGCTATATGGTCCTATATACTAATTCTAGATGAACCCAGAATCAGAAATAAATCATTCCTAGGATATGGATGGCATGCATTGACTTTAAGGTGCAAGTGGATGCCAACTAGTTAAGCTAGTGGGTGAATAATTAATCAAATAATGATTAATTATTTTATCCTAAGTTGTGAGTGGGTTTAATATATTCCAACACCCCCCTATAAGTATGAATTTATGATGGTATGACAAAAGATATGGATGCATACAGGGCCCAGCAACAAGGCTATGGTCACCCTTTAACAATTATTATGTCCAGAAAAGTGAGGAAAGAGGCAAAACCACATGGGGAAAATCCTCCCTCAAGATAGGACAAGGCACAAAATTTGAAATATGTCTTCAATATATCTTCATCTTCACTTTAATTAGCTGACTGAACTGCTTCTGAATGAAGGACTTGCTGAAGAAATCATGAACTCCATGATCATGCGCTGGAGTGTAGAACCTGCAAGAAGGAAGAGGAGAGACTCCTTGTATCTCATCAACTGATGAAGTAGGAGCATTATCTGAATGCTTCTTTCTGCTGTCAAAATCTGATTTGCAAACATAATCTGAAATGGAAAAGAGATCTGTGCATACTCCTTCCCAAAGAGTACAAAATTTAAGGCAATTTATTTCACACCCAATTCCCTGAATAGCTGCAAAATTGTGATGTGAATCACATGTAAATCTTCCAATCTGTTGTAGCACCTGTATAGATCTGATATGAGGCTGATAAAAATCTGAAATATCAGAAATATTAACATATGGAACAGCAAGGACAAAGTCTTCAATGGCTCCATGAGGATATAGGTCTAGACTAGGAAAATTATGAGGAACTGGGAAAAACTGATAAGTGTAAAAATCTGAATGATGGATGGGCAGGATGAGATGTTCACAATCTTCAAGAAGGCTCTGAGTATTGATGCCAAGAACAAAGAAGGATATGCTGAATCACATGAGATCAAGTAAGGTAAGTGGTATGACACAAATAAGGCTTGATGTGGCAAAGCAAACATCCTGGAAGTCACTGGGTTGCGCACCATCAATGAGAGAGGTAAGCAAGAGGTGTGAAGGATTTGGCACATAGATATCAGAATCTAAGATAGGATATTGAGAGAACAATGAATGGGTTAAAGTATCATAATAAATATCAGTAGAAGCTCCATATGTTACTTCTTTTTCATCAATAGTATCACAAGAAGAAAAATCACCTTCAAGAGACACAGAAAAAGATGGCTCTTCAATATTTGCTTCTTCATTGAAGGAGGAAGCATTCGAATGAAAGAGGGCAGCAGCAACATGAAATGTATGAGAAACTTCTTCATCATGATCCACTTCATCAAAGAATGTAGAGGCCAATAAATCTTGAGAAAGAGAACAAGAGGAGATGCTAGGTTCGCTCCATGCTTCATCTTCAATTTCCTGCAAACCAAAAGCTTTGTCCAAAATTTTCCAAAGCTAAAATGGAAATTCAACAGAATCTATGAGATGATATATATTTGGATACATTCCCAAACACATAATTCCATAATCTCTATCACAATTATTTAGCCAATCAATAATCTCTTCATAAGACTCAGGTTCACTCAATGCACCAATGGAGACATCAAAGAGACATTGCCTCTTCAAGTATGCACTCATCTTTGGCTTCCAATCAGCATAGTTGAAAGGATATAGTAGAGGAAATTTTGAATCCATATTAAATTTGTTGATATGATCTAAGAGATACTCTCTGCAACCTGCAAAACAAACTAGGAGAAAATCTTGTAAGCTAGACAAGCTCTTCTTCATAGAGGGATAGGAGACTGGAAGCACTCCTCAACTATGTAGAACCTGATCAACCCTGTAGCTCTGATACCATGTAGAAATAATAGATCAATGCTATGTGCAATGATGCTAAAAAGAAGCACAGGAAATAGATCTTGCTACTAAGGATTCTCACAAGAATACACAGGAAAAATAGAGAGAAGAAAAGAGACTGAATCACATGAATGAAGAGATGAATATTGGTGTGTATCCTTCCATTGAATAATTATGAATAATAGAGTACATAAATAGATCTTCCCTCATAGGAAAGTCGAATTTTATGGAAACAACTCATAAAGCTCAAAAAGGCTGACTTACCCAAATATAGCAAACCCCCATAGGTGGATAAAGCACTTGCTAAATCTATCAAGGACCTCACGAGTTGGAAAAAGCATGAGTGAGTTGTCAAGGATATGGAAATAACATGCTAATCCTAGAAAATGGAGAAAAACTAATGGAGGATGGGTTGGAAACAAAAGCTCCCAGTTTCCTAGTTGACTAGCTTTTATCTTATCCATAGAAAAGAAGGAAAAAGCAGAAAAAGAAGAAAAAAGTAGAATCTGCTATATGGTCCTGTATACTAATTCTAGATGAACCCAGAATCAGAAATAAATCATTCCTAGGATATGGATGGCATGCATTGACTTTAAGGTGCAAGTGGATGCCAACTAATTAAGCTAGTGGGTGAATAATTAATCAAATAATGATTAATTATTTTATCCTAAGTTGTGAGTGGGTTTAATATATTCCGACACAATTTCTCTATTGAATAACATTTAAAACAAAATACATCAGCATAATAATTCAATTTACTGTTTCATAAAAGCTAGTTGGGCTTCAGCAAGGCCTAGTGTTTGAACCTTGTGCTCTGATACCACATGTCAAAACCACAAATTCTCACAAAAATTTAAAATTTTAAGATAACATAAAATGTTTACAGTTGCAGTTAGATAACTACTAGCAGCTAATAGAAGAAATGAAACAGAAAATAAAAGTAACCACTAACTTTAACACATATATATTAATGTTGTTTTAATTTTAATATGTGATGTAAGTAATCTGCATTTGAATATTTAACTATACTAGTGGTTTGAATGTCAATTAGGTGAGGAGTCATTTTCTAGCGGGGGCTTACTTAGATATTGCTAATGTATCTGGATTTCTAGATCTTTACAAGCTTGACAGGTACATTTTTGACCCAGTAAAATGTTATTAATGCTTTAAACATATATACTTCTTTTAACATAAAAGTACTGCTAGAGTAAAATTTTTCTTAGAAGACTCAAGGTCCTGCCAGGTAAAGTAATGTTTCTTTTACTTGATTCACAAATATGATATTACTTAATCTTTGTGTTGTAAGGGTTATTAACGCCGCCCTATTATTTATCTTTTACCAGATAGATCTTTAAGATAGATAAAGCCTCCTTCTAACTTTACTCTAAGTGATTTCCAGTTCTTAATAGAGCTCATGATTTTGTATCATAACTCTTTCTCCGACACAATAGTATATTGCTATTATTATTTTAATATTTAAAACATTGCTTATCATTATAGAAATAGACCTAAGTCTTTCAGAACATAAGCCTACTATGTACTTTTCATCTCTGTTTCAATTAGGATTCAATATAGTAAATTTATTAGCTTAACATCGCTTGTAATTTATAAGGTATCCTCTACATAAAAAAAATCATTAAGATTGTGACTTGAATTCCCATTTTCTTCATGACCAACATAATGCGACAACTTCACATTACCCTACTATTTACTTATATGTAAATGAGATGCAATAAAATCTTAGAGAGTTTACTATTCTAAACTCCAATTTCTAACTTAACCTTGATTTGATACATCTTAGAGCTTGGTAGAAATTATGGAGCCCAAATATTATATGTTTATAAGATATCTATTCTACATCTAGTATTGTAGGTCACTTAAAAGTGTAGGAGCTATTTAAGTGTATGTATGTTAACCATATCTATAAACACTTTATTGATTTCAGTCTAGTTCTTATAGCTTATACATTCATAGTTCATGTGTATAAGAGAATGTCAATGAAGTCATTAACAAAAACTGCTCAAAAACTTCTGTTATCCTCTTGATCTTTTTCTTATAAGTTTGATTATGAAAGGTCATAAGATCTTTATTAAACAAGGGCATTGAAATCATAGAATAAAATGGTTCTTACCAAAGATGATTTCATGGTTTAAACATTAGGTTAACGATGGCATAATCCTCATTCATTACCGAGGCTGACTTCATGGGAAAAGATACGATTTTGACCTTATGCATATAATACATTATCATTGTGTGCAAAGATGTAAATAATTAAGAATTATTTGATTCAAATTATTGCAGTGGGGACTATACAAATGAACCCATCGTGATGTGAAAATATTTGTGGACACGTGGAACTCTCCTCGCCATGCAATACGTGACTTATAATCTTTATCTTGCAACCCTATTCCTCATTGTTCAGTGAGGGTTTCAGTCTCTGCATTGTTGGGTTTGCTGCGGCCATGAGGGGTCGCAGTTGCTTGCCTCTAGCTCCAATGTTTGTGCATTTTTGAAGAGTCGTCGCTTAGGGTGAGAGTTATGAAGTTCATAGCTTGTGAATGATGATTCCTGCAACTCAACTTTGTTGTACGTGGGGGTAGTGTTGTACACAGTTGGTAGTTTAAGTGTTGAAGTCGTGGTTTGGCCTCTGCCTTTGTTTGCTCTTGCTCCAGTTGTCAAGGTAGATAATAAATCAGACTCAGCTTCCTCCTTCTCAGGTGAATGCGAAGATTGTTGTGCTTGTGGTGTCAGTCTGCCTTCTTCGTGACCTCGGTTTTCAACATTACTGGTAACACATCATTTTTAAGAAGTTGAAAGCTATAAAGAAATTACGATTTCAATTCTACATTGAAGTTTTTAATTATGTTTAGGTTTTCATTTTGCAGGCGATAGATCACCTAACATTTGGAAGGAACCACTTCACATTTGGACCAGCGTTCATTCTACTGGTAAGCCCCGGTTATAAAATTGCTCTCCCTACTTGTATAGACTTAGGGGAAATGCTTGCAGTTGGAAGGAGTTACAGCCTTGGTCTTTCCCAGTCTTGGGTTGTTGGTGTTCATTTTATAAGTTTTGTTTTTGTTTTAAGACCCTCGCTTACAGCAAGGTGACTCTGGCTCAATGTCGTGACTTGTAAATTCTCTTTTCTTGTGTTAAAAGGATTTTACAATGATGTAGGTTTTGATAATTATACTGTTAGTTTTGTTTATTAACCCATGCCATGATATGGGCACACCAGCTCAGAGTTAGTTTTTGTACATTGTTTAATTTATAGCCTTACGACTTGTCAAGCAATACACTGGGTTTAATTTTAAAATATTTCCTTCGAGCTCAGACTCGTTTTGCATAATACTTTGGGACTCTGTGTAAATTAGGGTTTTTACCCTCTTCGACGGTGAAATAATAATTTTATTGTTTATTATTTGCATTAGATTATTGTTAATAGTTTTTAAGACTGTCATTCAGTCATGGTATAAGTCGTTTTACTTGTTGGCTCAGGAATTATGAGCTAGGGTTTCCTGAATGAAACACTTGTCTTAAATAATTCTTTTAATTGATTTAAGTAAGTTTTGTTACTTGTAAAACAAATATTGTTTTAATGTTAATATTATATTTGTGTATAATGAGATTTCTCAAATTTGTATCTGTTTATATATATTTGTTGTGAAGACTATAACCAGTCTACAATAGTTCAATTTGTTTAATGATAATGTTCCAAATAATAGAATTATAGCTTAACTGTTTATTAAAACAATGAATTTAATATAGGGTTTCAACCCTGTAATTACTCTTGCAGGTATAAACCTGTTGTGGAACAGTTTTACTTAGATTTATATATTTATTTCCATACTGGTTATTATCGTATTCTTATGGTTTTTATCTATTGAAATGATAGAAAGAATTTTTACTAGTGTTATTTGAAGATAAAAAAACATAGATTCATAAACAAGTTTATTTTCGATAAAGTAAATACTTTTCATAATACTCTCCCTGGTTAATAGTAACTGATAGTCTTAGTTTAGTTAATATTATAAGTATATAAACTATATGAATAGTAGTTTTATCTTGATTGAACTGAATGTAAACAAAGTAGTTTAACTGTGTTGCTTCTACTACATATGCAAGTGGTTATTAAATAAACATAATAAATTATAAATATACAACATAACACAGCTTACCCTCTTACAGATTTTAATTTGAATAAAAAGAATAATCTACTGTGTATAAACATAGCATCTTATCTACTAGGGTAATTTATTAACATAATAATTCTTCTACATGTAATGGAATACTACTATTTCATTATCATTATATTTACATAAACAAGAACATAGATAACCATGTTATTGATTTTTCTGATAATAACCTACATACAACAATAATTTACTTTGCTACTATGAAATGAAAAATACATCTATTCATTTAATATTCTTATCATTTCCTTCATCTACTTTAAATACTCTATCTGTGCTGGAGTACGGTCTGGTTCTTCCAGGTGTGGAAAAACATAGATTAGAATTATTTTCCATTTATTTCATATTCATGTCTTCAATAATCTAAAAGATTACTAACTCTAACATTTTACAACTAATATTTAACATTCATTTAACAGTGAGATTCACATTTAAGTATCTAACATAGTAAAACAAAAAAATGAAGAACCTGATTAGGATGGAAAACAACAACGTTAGGAGGTCGTTCCTCCCTACCAAAATCCTAGATAGCGTTCAAACAATGCTTCCTCAGGACCTTCGAGCATGTTCCTGGTCTTCTTGGCTGAGAACTAGTGGAGCAAGCAAACAATAGACTAGTCCAATGACTCAATAAACACTCTACACTCAGCAATAAGATCCTTCAGCTGAAAAGTTGCACTAGATGACTTAGTAGTTAACCCCTCAAACTCTTTCCAAAATTCCCTTCCATTGAATTTATCTGAAGTGCATTCACCTGAATGATCACTTCTCTAGAATGAGCAGCCTCATCTCTCTTCAATGGGTATTTTTATAAAGATTGCCTAGGTATTTTGGGTCAGTTGTCATTAATTGAGCCACCTGCTCTGATACCACTTTCTTGGGGGATCATGACCCCAAATGTAGGGAGGTTGCCACCTGCAACAGTTGGAAGTGGTTTGAGGATGCTGCCACATGTTTGTTTTCTCTCCACCCAGTATCCTCCACCAATTTGACCAGCAAACACTCTTTTAACAGCTCTCCTAAGCTGTTGTCTCCACCTTTATTTATTTATAATTAAAATATTCAGAATTACATTAAGTATCCTTGACTCTGTTGAGTCATCAATTACAACTTAGCATAAAATTGAACATATTGTCTTTAAATAAAATCAAATAAGATAATATTGTTTTTTTCAAAGTTGGGGCATGTGACACACCTGCTTCATCAAAGTCGAAGAGAGCTCATGATGCAACTATTCCTTCTTCCTAATGCTACCTTTCACTTTGACTAGTGGGACCTGGCATTCCTTTAGTTTGGGGGAATGTTGACCCTCATTTTGTTATCATTTTTCGACTAATCATTTACATATTTAACACATGTTTTGTCACCTTTTGACATATTTTCTATCATACAGTTCACTATTTAGCACCAGGTATGATCATATTTTGGATTTATGCAAGTTATGTTTTATTTCTATTATTTCATGATTTTCTTGGTTAAATTCGATGATATGTATTGATATGCTAATGTATGAAATCATCATTGCAGAATCATGGTCTTTAGCGAACCAACGTCTAGGTATTGCATCCATCCTAGATATGCGCAGAGCATATCCAGCACATTGTCCAGCTCACTGTTTCAACCGCTAAGCCAACCGCGCACTGCAGTTAATAGATTCCTGAGTGATTAAAGATTGAAATGACCTGTAAACTATTTGTTTCCCACACGCTAAAGTGATAGCACAAACTCCCTTCTGGAAGATCGCTCATATGATGCCTCTGCATGACACCTTGGCATCAAGACGATTAAGTAGAGTTTGTATGCCACATCACATGCCAGAGAAGAACCATATTTGCGAAGACAGAGGAATACATTATGAGTTGGCCTTTGTTTAGTTACTTGTCATAATTATTGATTTGTCTTAACAGTAGATGACCACTGAAAGGGTCGACTTGCTCGCCCTTTATCAAAGATTATATGTACAAATGCTGCTATGCGAGAAGAAAAAAAAGATAAATGTTTTTTTAGTTTATACATGTAATCAGTCAGTCTAAGAAACTTTGTAACATTTTTACTTTATAATGGAAGTTCTGCTATGTTGTGCATGATCCTGTCGTAAGTAGCATGAACCAGTTATCACTCTAATTATTGGGAGGGCCCGCCATCAACCAGAGCTTTCTCTTTCTGTGTATTTGCATTCTTCCCTTTCTGCAATTAGCATAGTTTTATCTATAATTTGTTTTGCAATTTAGTTATTGAAATTGTTTATGTCACTTATTTCCTGTAGCTTATAATTTGATATTATGTTGTTAATGTAATTTCCTTTATGGGTTAAGCAACCAGTTGTGCATAAATTAGTTTTCAATTCTCTTTTCAAGTCTTTTCAGTCTATTGCTTGGTTTATGTTGATAGAATAGATTGCTTTAGGTCAATTACGATAGCTTCAATTCTACCCATGTTCATTTCGTTATGAATTCAGTTAAGTTATATTGTAGTTTGTTTTGAATTATGAATTAAATTTAAGTTATTTCATAGATTGAATTTAATCATTACATAGGTTTATTTTTTGTTCTTTACACTTTGTTATCATATGCATGGGTCAACTGTCCTTAAATCATTTAGATTGATCATTTCTTTGATATTTTATTACTTTTCTCGTGGAGATTGTCATTCAGAAACCCTGTTATGCTTGTCATCCAGACCTGTATTCCAACCTGTTATCCATTCTTCCATTCAGCCC
The DNA here is from genome assembly GCA_001517045.1 of Pseudotsuga menziesii. Lineage (NCBI taxonomy): Eukaryota > Viridiplantae > Streptophyta > Pinopsida > Pinales > Pinaceae > Pseudotsuga > Pseudotsuga menziesii. The sequence continues at coordinate 634,583 of LPNX010423759.1, forward strand.
TGAGTGTTTTCAATCTGTTTTGAACTTGTTTCTTTAGTTTTTTTATTATGTTTTCAGAGTAGTAGTTGGATAATGGTTGTATTTCTTCTTAATAAGCCTTAGATGAGACTATTTAGAATACTTGTTAAGACTTATTCCTATTTCTTCTTTCTTTTCACCTTATGTTTAAGAATTACATCATGTGTTTTGGTCTATTGTATTTCCTTGAAATTACATCGTTGGTTTGATTTGATTTATTCCTTTGCATGTGATGTTTAAACTTAAATGCATTAATAGATTAGTATCTTGTAAAATGTTCATAGCAATAAGATTTGTTCTTCCCATCATATAGTTATTAAAAGAATCTATAGGACATAATTTAAAATCATGTTTATAAGTTTTCTACTTGTTTATAAGTTATGTCTACCTTCTTGTAGTATTATTTTATCTTTTGCAAGTAGGAGTTATTTTCTTATAAACCATCATGTTTACTATCGCTTGCAATTGGACATTTCTTAGTCTGCATATCTTTGTAGAGATCAACTTAGATTTGATTCCCTTTAGTTTCTTCAGCTCATTTGAAATTCACTTTGACACTTCTTGTACTCCTGTTCTACTCACAGTGAACCCTTATCCTCAAAATAATCAAGGAGAATGGGAATAGATAGTTAGTTTAAACCATTATGTACATTTGTCAGTTGCTTGTATAGTTTTTTAGAAAGCATAACTAGTTTTTGTAAATCCTTCCTTGTACAGTTAGTCTTTAAAGTTGTTTAGCAGTAAAATAGATCTTCTTATATAGAATAGTCCATTATTATAAAACTGTTTATATCCTTATGTTTATAGAGTAGAGTAGTATAATTTGATACCACTCTAGTCTAGTACTCTGTTCAATTATCCTGATAGTTGAATTCTTAGGAGTTTGACTCAGTTTTTCATTTTGAAATATCTTTCGATCTTTTGTTTGTTGAAAGTATTACCAAGATACCCTAGGAACCTCTCTACCTTTGCATATATTTTGTGACAACTCTAATCCTACCAACCTCGGTCAATAATTAAATATTAGGTGCATTAATCAAGCTGATATTTTACCGAGCACATCTCAACCTAGGGAACTAGTAGGTTGGTGAAGCATTATTTGCAAATAGTATTATTTGGAAATTATTTAATTGGGGACATGACATAGTCTTCAGTGGTACTTCCTCCAAAAATTTGTTCCAATTCTAGATCCAATCAGTCTCTAAATTACCTCGTGTTGGGTTATGGAGGATTCTTTAATTCCTTCCTTCCAACAGATCTTATCCTATCAACTTCAAAACATGTTTCTATGGGAATGATATTTAGAGTTTACGATGGCACCTTGGGGATTGCAGTCATCAGTGTCAATTTCCCTCACTATTGGCTAGCAAGAATACCTCAACGTCTCCTACTTGATTGATTCTGTAGGTGTTCGAATTCAATAACTTTTATTCACACTTGTTAGAATGTACTAGGTACCTTGGGAACCATTTTCATTAATGGGGGTTTCCATCGCATTTGTTAACAGTCCTCATCAATGACTGGTAATCAAACACTTTCCTCCATGTTCGACTTCAGCTCCTTTATTGGCATGGTGAGGATTCGTACCTTTGGGTATTTTGTATTGAATACCTTGGAGTGATAGTAGAATCATCATTTTTTGCTATTGCCCGAGTTGCGTAAGACCTCTCCACACTCCATATGACATTTGTTGAGTAATAGATACACCTTGTATTCTTGTGGCTATGATCGGTTTCTTAGCATGGATCCACCTTGTTCACTTGTGGCCATGACTCCTTTAGATTTTATATGGCACCTTTTTACATATTGTGGGACCATGATAGTTACATAACTTATACACATGTTGGATATGCCTTTATATTTATGGAAATTATTTGTATATGGACATGTATTTCCCAGAGGTCAATTTTTTCTATCATTTATCTCTCTTTCAGGTACCTCTATTCGAGCCTATGATATTGGATTATTCATTTCTTCGACTCCATGACTCAGTTTTTTCCTTTTGCTAATTTATTTAGGCTATCATCTTCCACTCTAACCTCATACATTAGGGGGCATCTGTTATAGCCTAAAATGATACATCTCTTCCGATGACCAATTTCCTATGTTTTCGTTGCATGTCAACACTTCCATGACGACACTTCATGAAAGTCATTGAAAAAACACCTAGATTGGAGGAGGCATATCTAGACTTATGTAATTTAGTTTGACTTGTTCTCTAGACCAATGAAAAGGTATATGATTAAGGAAAAACTTTCCAGAAGAATCCAAAGCCTTAAAATTATATTTTTTTACTCATTCGCAACTTTGCTGAAGGGACCCACGATTTTACCTTGCACTTGCAACTGTGCTTCTTCAAACCTAGGATTTTCACCTGAAGTGGAAAAAAAATATAAAATTCTGATAATTATCAAAATTAGGGTTGGTTTGGGTGTTTTTGGAACCGTTTCTGTAGTTGTAACTTATCCCTATTCGACCCCTACTATTCAATAAAGTATATAAGAGAGGGAGAGAGGTCTATGGAGAGGACTTGAACCTTTGCATTTTTATGATGGTGGAATTGGGACTGTCATCCCCCTTGAATTTTCCCTAGATGACATATTCTTGTGTTGCAGAGATTCGAGGGTGAGATCCTTGGAGAAGAGAAACATAAGAACTAGATAAAGGTTTTGAGAGGTTCCTAGAAAGAGGAGAAGGTGAACTATGTACTTCTTCCACTTGATTAATAAAGATGTGATGTACTTCTTCTTCCCAAATCATTGTTCAATGTGTGTTGAATCTATGTTTTAGTTATATGATGATACTTATTAGATTATGGTTTCATGTTTTACTGGACATAATCTACTTTCATATAGTCAAATTGGTTTGAGGAAGGTTAATATTGTTTTGCAGGTCTCTTGGAGCAAGAGGAAGGGCTAGAGAAATATTGGTCCAACCTTCAGTTAATCATGTATAGACCCTACTTATCTATGAATATTTGTTAAATTTGTTTGTTTAATATTTTACATTTGTCTTTCAACCCTAGTATGTTGATGGCCTCTTAACCGTAGCCATAGGAACACTTTCCTCTACAACACATACTCTCATATAACATTATGAAGAATACTTGACTTATAATATACTAATCTACACCTTTGAATGTTGTAAGGGTTTTCATAAGAGAATAAGTTCTCATCTATATTTTATTATTTGCTTAACATGAATATGATAAAGTATATAGATATTTATCTTCTATCGCTTTCAAATGAAACATTCTCTATGAGTTTCAAGGGTTATCTCAATCAATTGAACCATTCAACTAGGGCATTTTGTGAATAAAGAGAGCATAGTTTACATAGAATTTAGAGGAATCCCATGTGAGTCACATTAATTTTTCCTTGATAAAAAATTTACCAAATTTTCAAACTTGATATACCATAATCCTTGTATTAATTAAGTGAAAATGAAAGTAAAAACCCTTTTGTTAACATAATTGTTAATTGGTTGTAGAATGTATATGCTTACTTGTTTTCTAAAAACATGTTAAGAGGGAATTATATACCATAATAAATAAGATAATAAATAATTATTAATGTTTAGAAATAATTTTTACAATTTTAAGATCTCCTAAAATTTATTATTTGTTTTACAATTTTATTTGATAATTGTACACCCATTCCATTTTTGGCAGATCAGAGTGAGAGTTACAAGATAGAACTAAATCAAGGTTAATGACAATTAGATAAAAACCCAACCCAAAGTCCATGATCGTTTATCGAGGGAAAGTGATTCATTCATTAGAATATACTTTAAACAAAAGTAAAAAGTTAAATTAGATCGAAAAACTAATGAGAGGGAACTTTATTTATTTTAAAAAATCGACCATGATTATAATCATCTATAAGTCATATAATATATATGCATCAAACTTAATGTTTATTTATACATATTTAAAGTGATAAAATTGAGAAAAGATTCAATTCAACAATATACAATACATATCATGGTGGGATTTTATACTCAAAGTTAGCAGTTTGACATTAATCACATACATTAATAACTTTTAAGTTTTCAATGTCAAAATTCGATGACAATTCCCAACACTTAACCTTTAAACAAAGTCCATCTAAATAAAAAGGTTCCAAAAATTCTATTTCATTTCCCTTAATGGAGAGAAACATAAAACAAATTCACTTTCCAACATTCTCAGTGTGGATGATTTTAGAACATAAGGAGAACTGTTCATCCCATCCCATATGAAATTTGCACCAAGACATACCTACTAAAAAATATAAAAAAAATCAAGAACAAAAAGTTAAACATGATCCATGGATTCTATATTGATCTCGACGAATTGAAAGGAATTGACATTGCATTGCGCAATGGAAGAAGATTCACTTTAAAAAACTAACACCTAGCCTTAAAAAACCATCCAGCTTCTTTTTAAACATGCATCCAACTAACCTCCTGTTTGTGAATCAAATTCTATAAAAAAAAATTGGCCAAATCAAACGAATACTCGGATTTTCAAATTTATTTGGTAGATTCGGCAAAATTTGGTAACTATACTTAAAGTAGCTATTATTTTCAAACAAATCAAATGAATACTGAAATTTTCAAGGGTGAAAACACGAAGGTTCGATACAATTTTTTGAGAATGGGGTGTTTTTGGGTTATAATTTCCAGTTTCTCGGTCGAGACAAAAGTCAACATTTTTTCTTGGCCGAGACTTTAACTAAGGTTAACATTTTCTCAACTGAGAGTTTAGGTATGGTTAGACAAGTTTTCAGCTGAGAATAATTAAATTTCTCGTCCGAGAGTATGGCCAAATTGTTTGTATGAAACTTTCGAACACATCTATCACCAGAGAGTTTATATTCCTTTTAATCTCTTGCCTAAGATTTTAGTTTTTATACAAACCAAAAACTGACCCCGCTAGTCTGTGTCTTTCCTTGTTGAAACCCTTGGTGGGGAATCCGTTAAACACACTTCTGAAACCCTGTTCCTTGCATCCATCCTTGCTTCCTGGTAAAACGTTGTTCTGCGCTTTTCATATGTCCGAAGGAAGTTGGCCATCTCAATTCGCCACTAAGTTGGCCATCCATCCATCCATCGAACAGAGTCTACGATGCAACACAATTTTTGTTGGGGTTTTTCTGGTGCCAATGGAACAGAGTCTACAAGGTGACTCTCCTAAAACCCTGTTAGCACATTTCTGTTGAGAAATGGAATAGATTAATTGAAGAATCTGATGAAAGGAAAAGTGAGATTTCTCTTTGTCTTGATATATAACAAGCAGTGGAAGAATTTGAAGAAAAACCCAAGAAATTTTGTGAAATTCCTGCTGAAAATGCTAGTCTCTCAAAGGTACAATCTAGTTCGAACTTGGCACCTCTTATTTCGATCAATTATTTATATTTTTGTAATTAACGTAGATTTATCGATATGCCAAATTTGTGATGGTTAGATGCATGGGGTTAAACATGTATATCGAAGGTTATAGAGAAGCAAAACTCGGGTAGGAGAATTGGAGTGCTAATAAAGGGTAAGTTTGAGATGTTCAAAGAGAGACTTGGTAAGAATTTCATGAAATCAAAGTCAAATTTCAAACAAAAGTTGAAATTTTCATGCATAGACATATCCGAGAGGATTTTTTTTTCCAACTTTATTTTTCTCAAGGATTCTTTGATTGGTCACATCCAGATGTTGTAGGGTTCTTTTAGGAAGCAACATTTTGATGGAAACCAAAAATCTGAGCATCCTTTTATTCATCTTTTGTTCAAACCTCTAATTAATATAAGAGATTTAAATCATGATAATAATAAACATGCACTCCTTTCTTTTTCCTCTTTATTTGTTAAGAAAAAATAAATTTTCTATCCTAGAAGGACGAAACCCTTGATTTCATTAAATATACAAAAAAAATCTATCATATAAAGAAGAAACTCTTGATTTCATTGTATCTCCTTTTTGTAGATTTTGGAAAAAAAACCACCAGGTATGCTTTTGAGCAACCAAATCCTAAGAATCTACAAATACTATTTTTCTATAGATTCTGCAACCTTTTGTTTATTTAGTATTTTGATTTAGTTAACTATCAAAAATATATGCATGTGGAGTTTAAGCTTTTTGAAATCCAAATGAAGAAAACATCATCAACCATTAATGTTTTAACTTAATAGGAATTTTTTAGCAATGGTTTTATACTTTACCCTTGTCTAACAAAACTAATGATTTTGCTGGTTTTCTTTCTTATATCTCTATGTGACTTATGTATGTGAATTTGCCTATTCATTAAGAACACACTTTTGGAGTGAAACCCTGTTCCTTGCATCCTTTCTCCCTTCCCTGTAAAATGTTGCTCCGTGCTTTTAATCTGTTGGGTTTGAATGAGCTCCATATCTGTCCGAAGGAATTTGGCCATCTCACTTCATCACTAATTTGTTCATCCGCCCATCCATCGATCAATTCCTATCTTGTAAGATGGGGCAGTTTTTGTTGGGAAGTTTATTGTGCCAATGGAACAGAGTCTGTGAGGCGCCACTCCTGAAACCCATTAGCACATTTCAAGAAGGGAATATCAATACCCTAGATTTAGCTACAAACCTATTCCCCTTTAATAATGAACATATTTTTTGGAAAATGCTGCACCAATCAAAGCTACTCACTGAAGCATTTTAAAGTATTTTTCATGAAGGACATTATGTTAATGCATTTTCTACATGGGAGTTTTTTATCCATGTTTTGGTTTATGCATCCACTATAGCATATAGTTCTTCCCTCCTTAAATTGAGAGAATTGTTATTTTGAGTAGATTTTATCATTGGGAGACAACATACATCCTAGGAGGTGAGGAGAAAATATTGTAGATGTAGGTGAGGAGAAATCATTACATCTTTCCTAAAATGGGAAATTTTAATATGAAAACTCCATGATTAGTACTTGGTAATGTTTTGAGGAATTTGTTCTAGTTTATAGCTTTGGAAAGATGATTTCTATCTGAAATACTTATGAAATTAAATAAGTATCAAACCTTGTTATAGTTACACACAAGCCATGTGTGGATTCTTTTCCAAGCATCCAATCTAGAGCTTCAATTGTATGCTAGTGGAGATATTGTAAAGGGGCTGATACATTTTGAAAACAGAAATAAATGCTGTCACAAGAAAATACCAAAAAAATGTAAGATGTTAAAATCTCATAAATAAAGTTGTTTGAGAGTGATCAATACATAAAGTGGTCTAAAGCCTAGATAATTTTGGAGCCTTGAAGACTTGTTCGATCATCCTTAGTACCTACTCACTGTTGAATGGTTGCTCTAATTTGATTGTGGTGTTATGACATTTTTTTTCACAAACTTCATTTATTCTCTAACAATCCTTAAACATTATATTGAACTATAACTCCCATTCCTCTGTAGTATCCTTGATATATTGAATAAGGTTCAAGCTGCTACCAAAATGCATTGGAAAATTTGGTTGTGTGAGTGGATACACATCATAGGGTTCTCCCTTTTATGAACTGGTAAGTGGATGGATTTTGAATTGGAAGCCAGTATATTCCATACCTAACATATGTTTATATAAGTATGGATTTGATACATTGAGGCAAAGTCTACCTATATCTAGGTAAATATGGAGTACACATTTTTTAATAGGTCCAATCTTGTGCCTCAATAAAATATATGCTATTTGTATGGAGGTAATATATTTATTTGATTGCTGAAATTATGCTTGGGAAACTTTAGGATCTTTAATTCAAAAAAACACAGTGGATCCTTCCCATATTTCACTATAGGTATAGTTAGGTGTTTAATATTTGTAGATGAGGATTTCAACATTTAAAGTGCATTATAGACCTAGATAGCACCAAAGTGTGCTGAAATTATACTTACAACAAGGCTTTCTAATATAAAGTGTGCTCATATCAAAATAATGGGTTCTCATTATGTTTGAAATCCTTGTGTTTTACATCAAACCATGCTATCAGTTGGTTATATCCTCCTTTGGTTTGGGTTTTGGCCTTCCAAAAAGTTCAGTCTTCAATGGTCTTGAAATATTTTGAGCTCATACATATTCATTATCAAGTGTTGATCATGTGTTGGTAGTCTTGTGAAAATGGTAAATCAACTTTTAGATGGGGGTCACATTTCATATGTTGATGAAGCTATGGAATTTGGAGGTCATTTCGATTTGAATACATAATTATGACATTATGTCCTATTCTGGTGTAAATTATTAGAAGTTTGGAAATCACGTGCCACATATGTTGTAGAATTGATGCACCTTCCATTTAGCTATTGATCTAAATTTGAAGGCTCTATAATTTGTCCTTGATGAGTCCAAAGGATTCACTAAATATTCCACTTTACATTACAACATATACACATTAACAATTTTTACTAGGTTTTTTATTGATTAGGGTCGAGGCGATGGTGTTGGTATGGTTAAGATTTTCGAGAAACTAAGTGTAGTGAATGTTGAAGCCAAATTTCGTGATATTCCCAAACAAGAAAAAATGAAGCCTCTTTTTTTGAATAACATGTAGAGCCAATTGAGGAGATTCGTAGGATGGACTATCATGGGGATCTAAAAGTGTTATTTATGCTTGATGATGACCCAACTTAAATAAAAACTATGCATGGAGTTATTGTATTGGAAAAGTGGAGCATTGAGTTGCTTGTTTAACAATTTAGAAAAAGTCCACCATGTTTTTTTTTTGTTTTGATGATTTATAGAGATCTAAGTATTGATAAGGATATCCTGTTTTTATTTTCGATAAGTAATTACTCACTTGATTTTGAATCGGTGATTTTCAAAGTCATCGCTAGTAAAGATAAATCTTTAACTCATGTTAGGATAAGATCAATTCTTGGGATCTCCCTAGTAGTCAATCCCCTCATATGGGTAGTCCTTGATATATATTGGTAGTTGATCCCAATGAGTAAATAACTCTGGCTGGAACACATTTCTCACTACACCACCTCCCACTCACTTCAACAATTGTCCCCACCGATGCATACTCAACTCAGTAGGGAATTCGTAATCCATACATGGTTTCATAAAGTCAAAATATTATCAAAGAAGAAGGCACATAACGATGTCCCAAACCCAAAGTTACCTCCTATCATCCCACGACAATAGGTCAATTATCTTTGCATGGTTTTTAGTAACATATGGGCCCATCCATGATGTTCCCTAGCTAGTAACTCTCTACAAGAAACATCAGACCTCTTAAGATCCTGTGAGGGGCATGTGTCCCCTCTATCTGCACCACTACAACTGTGATGAATCGTATCTCTAGCCTTATACCCACTATCTAGATAGTACCATCCTTTACCCTAGCAATCTATGTTCCATGGGTCTATATGAACTCCAGGTAAAAGAATGGAATACTATGGAAAATATTACATACTTTATACTAAGAGATGATTTAATGGTTCTTGGTTGGAATGGCATTTGTTGCATATCATAGAAACAAAACAGTTCGTTGCAATTCTCAAAATATTGGTTTCATGCCAAAATACTTTGTTGATGTGAAAGGTACAATTTGCCTAGGTAAGTTGAAGTGCTTGGTGCATCTTTCTCTATTTTTCTATTGAGGGAATTTTGTGGATGTATTTGTTTCATATTTTGGGAACAAACTTGAAGTGCATTTGGGTAATACTTCCTTTCTGAGTCTGGTACACATATTTCACCTACTTTGTCCATTTTGTGTTTCTTCTTTAAGAGGTTCATGAGACTCGAGGATTGGAAATTCCTGTGTATTGTTGTGTCCTTTCATGTAATGCTTACATTTACTGGCATGCATAATTGTAGATCATCTGAGCCTATGCCCAACTTGCCTGACTACATCTCATTAAACTATATGCTTCCTACTGAACCATTGAGATTTCCAATTAGATGTGGCTAACTAAAATTTATGTGTACTTTATCTTGTAATTTTGTCCATTAACTGTTTCTCCATATTTACACATTCATGTATTGTTGGAATTTCTCCCTGTCTAAGCATAAGACAATTTGTATGTTTTTCCATCTTTCAATCCATTCAAATTTAAGGCTTCATGTAAGATGTTGCACAGATTTTCTGGCATACCTACTTGTGGATCATCTACGCCTCTACCTACTTTTCCTATTTGTGGCTCATAAAAATGTATGCTTCCTTCCAAGCCATTGATCTTTATGATTACTTGTGCCTCAATAAGATTACTACTTGCTTCATCTTCTTGAAGTTTGTCGGGCTTTTTGTCATCACATTTTTTTCTAGGTTTTCACATATGTAAATTGTTAGACTTTCTCCCTACTTGTGGAGCATATGAAACTTTGTCAATTGTGCTAGAGTCTGAGCAATAGAACTCTATGGCTTCCTGTAGTTCTTTGCAGACATTTTCTTGCATGGATGTAGATAATTTTAGCCTCTGCATGCTTTGACATCTCGCTTCTCATCAATCTATTTGCTTCCTTCAATACCATTAAACACCATGAGTACTTGTGGTCTGAAATAATTTCCTCCTGCTTCATCTTGTTGTTTTTGTGGCTCATCAAACTATCTTCTTACTTATGGATAGTTGATCTCTCTTACTAGAGGTCCAATTTAATTTATTCCCACTTCATCTTCATGTAGTTTGTTGAGATTAATATCAATATATGATTCACTTGGATTTCTTCTTAGTTCTTTCTCATTCTACATTTGGGTCAATCTCCAAGTGGATTCATAATATTTTGTTTCTTGTACATTCATTCTCTTTCTGGCCTTGATTCCTCTACCTCCTTGATTCTTATACCTTTGATATCAAGTTTGAAATGCTTGATTACTTCCATTTCTTCAGCTTGATAGTGACTAGTAATTTAATATTTTGTTATGATTTTGGTTGATATAGGTAATATTTTGTGTTCTTACATAATGTTGGCTTCTGCTTTACTCCTACGGGATGATAATTGTAAGGTGACAGATTGATTCATAGGTATAAATAGGCAGGTCTGGGTGTTCTTAAATGACCAAATATTTATAATATTTTTGTTCTTTGAAATTAATAACCTAAATTTGTGATGTCGCCTCTCCTAATATGTTATTTCTAGGTTGCTCCTCAAGGGACTCACAACCCTTTGACAATGTCCCTAGCACCTAATCCTTGGGAGCAATGTTGAGGACCTAAGGATTGTACAATTTGTTTGGATATTTCCCTTATACAATGATGAAAAACATATATAAAACAATGTACCTTGAGAGAGATAAAAGTTTCTTGGTTTTGTTGATCCCTAAAGGAGCCATTTTTCCACCTTTTATGGTTCACCTTATCTTGTGGTCATGTGGGTTGTTGTGACCCTCTTGGCTGACATTTGGTCCTTTACCTTACTTGGTCATGGCACTCTTACTTGTGTGTACCTATGATTATGATGAGTCCTACTTTATTGATTTTATCCTAAGTGTATTTACCTTATGGTTTGGTTAAAGGACCATTGGACCAATTATTGTTATGGTTACTTTATGTTTTATCAAAGGGCCTTTGACCCACTTATGGTTTTTGGACTATTTACTTTATGTTGAGAATTTTACCTTTTCACCTTATTATAAAACCATTAACATTTATAGTATGGTTTTATATAATGGCCTTTGGAACTTTCATTGTTTTACCTTTACACCTAAATTATTTTATGACGATTTTTTATTTGTCTTACCTACCTTATATAAGACTAAGATTTTCTTCAGTTGTATCATCATCAAGTGAAGTATCACTTCATGTCCAAGAGTGTTGTTCCCCTATATTTTTTTTATCTGCTCATGCATGACTATTATTGACAATGACTCCTCCTTCAATGTAATGGGTCTTCCTAGATATTCGACCATGACTGTCATATCCTACACCATGAATGTGAAAGAATACATGTGCGTCATATGTGTGAACTTTATGTTTTGTCCCATATGACCCTTCCTACATGAATGGGATAGCTCCTTTTTTCTTCTCTATGACCCTTCCTTCTCAGTGACCCGTGTATCTTATGTTGTAGCTGACTGTTACTGGGATTGGGTCTCACCTTACTCATGCTCTACACGTTCTTCCTCTGAGTTGTTCACCTTGATCACACTCTATATGTTCTTTCTCTGAGTGGCTCACCACAGTCATGCTCTGTGGGTTATTCCTTTGCATGACATACCTTGCTCACACCTCTACGTGACTATTTTTGTAATCTCCACGTACATGTACTTCACCATATGCATGACTGTAGGATGTGAGCGTGAACCCACCTATGTATTTACACCAGTGCTATCTCTATTACTTGTGGTCTCTATCCTAGTGTGGGTTTATTTACACCTGCATGACTTCATTCCTACTCAACATGATCTACCTTCACCGGACTGTGTAAGTCACTATCTGGAATGTGAATGTGTGTATAACTATGCTGCTAATTTGATTGAAGAACTGAATTCTGTTTACTTCTACTTGAACTCTCTCTCAAGGTACATAATTTGTTTACCTAGATTGACTTGTCCCTTTGGTGATAAGATAAAAATTAAAAGTATCTGAGTATAATGTTGATCCAAATAATGGTTATGAATCTTTAGTAACATTGTCTTCTATTTTTCTATATATGGCATTTGTTCAAACATCTCAATGGTCAGCTTTTAATAGTGACCAACAGAGCATTAAAGTTAGACTAACTTTAACATAGTGAACAATTGAGTATTAAAGTTGAAAGAGATAAAAATTATGTTTAATTTTATTGCAGATCAAATCTATTGAAATAAGTACTATTATGAATTTAACCTTGTGTTGTTTATGCATTGAAGTATATTTATTCCTGTTAAATATGAAACTAACCTTGAATATTAACAACCCTAAGGGATAGTAATTCACGCACAACTAGTTTATTGCAATAACAATTGGTGTCATTCCCTAAAGGGGTCATTTCTTGGATGTTTTCATTCTCACATTAACCTTGTTGTAGCAACACTATTGATACATAGAGTTACTATTGATCTCAATGATTGTCTTATGATTTAATAGATTTAACCTAATCCATTTTATTCTTAATAAGGACACACGGATCACCATGCGACATCTAGACAAGTTCGTACTGGTACTGAAATTCATAGACTGCATTCAGATGGGTGTTGGTAGGGGTTTTGGTAAGTGATTTACGCAGCGTCGTGGAAGCTACGCAAGCTCATGCGGTACCACACAAGGCCAGATCAGCGTGATGGGAAGAAGAATAACCGCTGTGAATATTTTATATATTATTTGACCAAGTTTTGTTGCAATATGTCATTAGCGGTTATAAGTTAGTTAGAAGTGGACCCTCAATGTAAAGGAGCAAGGCTATTTATAGATATAGTTATGCAAGTAGATAGGGGAAGAAAAAGGACAAGGATCATCATAGGAGATTGCATCAGAGGATAATTATCGCATGAGGTCTAGTGCGATCTAGTTTTTGAAGAATTTCCTGTTGTATCTGCGATCTATCTAGGTTTTCCTGATATATGCATTCTCTAGTTTTGGAGAAGAATTGTGTAATTTGAATCCTTTGCACAAGATTAATATGATATGACAGTTGTTGCACAAATCTTATTACATTTGTGATCTAATCTATTATGATGTTGGACCTTTTTTGTTATGATGTTGTTGTGATTTAGTCCCTTTCTGCTATATTGATGCGATCTATTTTAAAGTCTGTTACGTTCTGTTGTACTATGAGTTGATATGTTTTATGAACAATGTTGTGGTATTAGCGATATTGTGACAACTATATGATGTTGTGGAAATGAATCAATAAATATTGCATGGTTTTGGATGCACTTTGCAAGTTGTGGAAATGACCTAACATTGATTGCAAATATCTGGATCTAGCAATTATGGTGTCTCCCCATCGAATCCCCATATCCTCTGTCCCCACTGTCGAAAACTTGGTTCTAACATCTCTCCCTTGAACATCTGGAGTGAGACTTTGTTCGCTCTACGGACATTGCTAGCTGGGTAAAACCTATCTGAGCCGGTGTTCAGGGAGATTGCCCTGGTTGGGTGTCAACAGAGTGAGAACCCCTATCGACGAGTCTTTGTTGGAGGGTTTCACCAACAAATGGTTCTATTGTCGAGACCGAGTTACTATTAAGAGGAGGATATGTTTTGGCATCCGTCTCGACTGGAGACTGAAGGATGGTTTGATCTAAAGTTGTGGGTGTTTGCTGAAGCTAAAAATCAGAATCCAAAGTTGTCGACGGGCCACTGGTTAGATAGGTATATCCATGATAGACCTCACGAATGGTTCTTTTGTGAATTTATTGTCCCATTGCATGAATGGGTGGAAAAGTTCACTAAGAAGAAGACAAATTTCCAAGGAGGAGAGTCGAAATCCTGGACCCCGGAGCTGTTCTAGGAGTTACAAGAAACCAACAATAAGGAATCATGGGCAGTTGAAGTGTGGTTGGATAGTATCTTATAAGGATACATCACTAAGTTTGCCTTCAATGCCAATAAGTCATTTAGTGAAGTGAAAAGGGATTTCTTTAGCGAACCACGAGGAAGATTATTGCTATCACTGCAGCTGTCCATTAAGCAACTGGCCTGCGAAAAAGGTATTCTGAAGATGGATCAAGAGTAGTGGAACTATGTTGTGTGGAGGATGTAGGCACCACGACGAAAGGGAGGAGATGCATGAAAAGGTAAGGGGTATATGGGCATGAGTTTTGGTGAGGATGTGAAGGTCACTGAGGAAACAAGTGGTTGTACAAGGGGAGGAGCAAGGTTTCAAGAGAAGAGGCAGAGGATGGGAGAACATCCTGCCATGATCGAAGTGCGATGTCGTGAAGAACAACCACACGAGACAAAGTGACCTTTTTGTGATGACGAGGACGACCAGGCCCAGGTTACGCCCAAAAGGACAACAAGACCTAACCCTAGTTTTAATGTTCCCACACCCCCGCGCACTACTCCATCACAAGGAAGAAACACACAATCCTCGTCAACTTTCCCGACGTGTCAGCAAGCCTTCTAGTAATAGAGCACCAGCAAGAGGAAGAAGGCCCAGAATGGCCGGTGACAAAATGAAGTTACCAATATTCAATGGAAATGGCACTGATGATCTAGAGAAGTATTGGTTCTTATGTGAGGAAATCTAGACCGTCTGACAAATTGTCGATGATGATGTCACGAAAAGTCAGCTGGCCACTACTCTAAGGGGCTATGTGCTGGAATGGTTCATGATATTCATGTGGATCACTCAGGGAGGTACCATGAAGACGTTGGATGAGATCCAAATGGGGTTGTTTGAAGAATTCAAGAAGCTGAAATTTGAGGCTCAGTATATTACTAAATTAAAACAATTCAAATAGTTCCCCATTGAAACGATTTGGGACTTTGATCAGTGGTTTAATACATTGATGGCTCGGGTCAGTTTTCAGATGAGCGATGTTCAACAAAAGGAATGGTTCATCATCATACTTGTCTCGCATATCTGACAACCATATATGTAGCAAAAGATTGCGATGCAGAAGGAGGCTCTAGAGACTGTGATGAAATTGGAGGCATCACCAGTAGGAGAAAGAATAGTCAGAATGAACCAGATTCAAGCACAGTTGGCCAATCTAACGCTCCAACTGCAAGGTATAAAAAAAGCCAAGGAATATCATGATGATATTTGGTGCACCTGGTGCCATGCAGGTGCACATACCAAGGACACATGTCCAACTTTTAGGAATTATTTGTTGTCAGCAGCCCCAATCCCATTGATCTATGCTGGTATACCATGGTGTCGCATATGTCAAGTCTATAAGCATTGACATGAGAATTGAGAATACATACAGAAGATGGTTATGAAGGTTGAAAACCTGTATTGGATGTTTTGTCAATCAGTGGGACACGATGAAAAATTTGTCAAGCTTATGATTTTCTCCAGGAAAGAATGTATGATTCATATTTTGTGAAAGGTGAGGACCCCTGAACAGTGCAAGTGCAGCCACAACTAGTGCAACCAGAAGCACAAGTTTCGTATACACTACCACCTCCATTACAGTTTTTCCCCACGCAACCGCACCAACAGTTTATAGTGCAGCCGCAGTTTGCACCTCAACCACAGATGGTGGTACAACCACAGTATAACCAAGCACTGTGACTATAGTATAATCAGCCACAATATGTTCAAGCTACGCACTATGTCCAGCAGCAGCCAAACCCACCACAACAACAGATGGCTCAACCATAGTTTCAGTAAGGAGGAGTGTACAGAGGGTTCAGAGGTCAAGGAGGAGGATGAGGTCATGATTCAATCTAGTGTTAAACCTGTGGAGTATTTGAGAACTATTAGAGGGAGTTCCCTCATGTGTAGTGTACATACTTTGTGACCGACAATCATAATGTTGAAAACTTCCCTCAATTGATTGAAAAATAGTAGGCTAGAAATATTCCTCAGTTACAGAATGTGAAGAATCAGAATCAGCTTGAGTTCCAAGTATAGAACCAACCGATAATGTAGAACCAGGTCCCACTGCAGACTTAGACTCAGAACCATCCAATGAATCCACCATTGAATCAAAACCTGCCATTGAACTTGAATCAAGGACCGATAGTTGCAACAATTCAGGCGGAGGCACGAATGAAGGATGTAAACATTGGGATCATCACTCGCACCAGTGTGACAACTGGAGACGATGGACCACGGTAGGAAGTTCAGCTCACTGGAAAGAAAAAGGTGGCATTTGATATTGCGAAGAAGAAAGAAAATTTCTTTGATGTGAAGCATGCAATCAGAAGAAATCCTAGTAAGTTACCAATTATTGACATGACATCTGCTTTTGACCCATCTGTAGAAGCAGGACCATCGCAGCAGCATGGTACCTTGCAGCAGTTCTTTGAGAGTTGTCTATCATTGGCAAGAGACCCTAACGCCCTTATCAAGATTGAGAAATTATTGCACCACCCGAATAAGACAGTGAAGGATTCTGCAGTGAATTCTTTGCAAAATATGAATACAGGAAAGGAAATGAGGATGAATATCTAGATCAGAGATTATGAGGTTGACTCGGTCATTCTAGATCTTGGATCAGATGTAAACATTCTAACCAAGAAAACTTGGCAATTCATGGGAAATCCAACATTGGGATGGTCACCGGTATAGTTGCGACTCACAAATTAGGCGAAGGTTCAGCCTATTGGTCGTGTTTCAAACTTGGTTTTCTACATTGAAGGTATGAAAAAACATGCTGACTTTGATGTGATAGAAGTAGTAAAAGATGGTGGTTCCTATCCTACACTGCTAGGGATTGGATAGGCTAATGATAACATAGTAGTTATCAACTTCAAAAAATGAGTTATGAAATTTAAAAAATAGGATATCAAGGTCATTGCTCCTATGGACCCTTAGGAGGGTGGTGATATATTGAACTTGTAAAAGATGAAGTCGGTAGAAGCTGGGATCATGCTTATAATATCTCTAAAGACTATATCTATCCTACCGTCGATGGTGAACTTGGATGGCAGAACGCAAGTTCAGTGTCCTCTAAATCTAATGATGCTCTGGAAAACTGGCAGACTAGGTTGCATGAAATATCATTCAGGAAATGCGGGTTGATTACACTGTCTCTTCGATGGGTTGCAACTAAAATTGTCAAGTTTCCCATTTATGAAGGACTTCCAGGACTATCAGAGTTCTTTCAGTAATTTTAAGAGGACTTCCAGGACTATCAGATTTCTTTCAGGAATTTTAAGAGAAATTTTTTGAACCACAAAGGATGCTGGCTCTTGATGTAGCACTAAAAGCTACTCCAGTTAGATGGTGGGAAACACACAAATAGATGATCTTTGACTGGGAATAGTGCTGTAGACTGATGATGGTGTGCTTCGACGATTTAGAGGTCTATCATGCTGGGAGATACGACGAACGAAATGATCCCACCAGTCATTTGATCGAATTTCATACTTTATGGGTGTCACGACTGAGGGATGAGGTATGAATGGGTCCATGATTTTATTCACACTCTAAAAGAAACGCCCAGATCCTGGTATGTGGTAGAAGAGTTTTGCAAAACTATCACCACTTGAGAGGAGTTATCTGTTTTTTTTGCACAGACATTTAGTTTTCAGGACGTTAACCCAAAGGTATGCAATGCTTTACAAATCATCCATGACGCTGTACTTAAGGTCATCCTTGTCGCCTATCCCGTTGATCCACATGTGCATTGTTCAATCCAATCCATGATGACCTGCTACAACTTGTCTAGGGAGCCTGAAGATGACAATGAGTTACAAAATGTTATTATTCTAGAGTCAGAAGGAAGTCGCAATGTCACAGCCCCAGACATATCAATGGACTCGATGAGTCGGCCCCTGAGGATATAGAAAGTCAATATTGGGTCGAAAGAGAACCATAAATTTTCCAATGTTGGGGATTACTGGGACGAGGATACCATGGCTAGGATCATGGACCTGCTACATGAATTCCAGGACCTTTTTCCCACACGATTCTTAGAGATGAAGGGGATTTTGGGAGACCTAGGAGAAATGAAAATTTGGTTGAAACCGAATGCCAAAAATGTGCGACAGAGGCTGTATCGACTAAACCTGCGATACAAGGATCAGGTGAAGGCTGAGATCAACCAGATGCTCGATGCTGGGATCATTGAGCTTGTATAAGAATCTGAGTGGATAATTTTGATGGTGGTCCAAGATAAAAAAAGATGAGAGAAATCCACATCTGCGTTGATTTAAGGAAGTTGAATGATGCCTGTGTACATGGCCCGTTCCCAGCCCCTTTTACAGATGAAGTGATTTAAGGAATAGGTGGCCAGGAGATCTACTCCTTCATGGATGGATTTTCAGGATGCCACCAGATCTAGATCGCAAAGAAGGATCGCCAAAAAACCACATTTGTAATGGAGTGGAGCTGTTTTCAATACACAGTCATGCCATTTGGGATGAAGAATGCACCAGCCATATTCTCTTGCATAGTTGTCGTGGTATTTAAATATTTTATTCAAAAATTCCTGCAGGTGTATATGGATGATTGGACTATCTATGGACTAATTAGGGACCATCTCAATGACCTGCGACTGATTCTAGAAAGGTGTCGACAGCATCAGATCACCTTAAACTCTAAAAAGTGTATTTTTTTGCACCATTTTCCATGCTAATGGGGCACATAGTATGCAAATAAGGTCTATTGGTCGATTCAGAGAAGATCGCACTAATCCTCAGTTTACCACCACCGACAAATGTGAATATGCTTCGAGTGATGCTAGGGCATACAGGGTACTATCACAAATTTATCAAAGGATATGTTGCAATTACTACCCCCATGGAGAAACTATTGAAAAAGGATGCAGCATATGAGTGGACTCAGGAATGTCAAGGAAGTTTTGACACTTTGAAGGAAAAAATGGCCTCTGCACCCATACTGATTTTTCCTGATTGGAATAAGGAGTTCCAAGTGCACGTCGACACAACTTCCATTGCACTGGGGGTTGTTCTTTTGCAACCAAGTGAGGGCAACCTGGAGAACCCAATCACATATTCCAGTAGAAATATTTCATTTGCTGAACGAAATTATACAATGATGGAATGGGAAGGCTTGGTGATGGTTTATGCCTTGCAAAAGTTTTGGAACTACTTGTTGGGTGGACATTTCAATATTTTCACCGATCATTCTACTTTACAATACCTTGTCAATAAGCCTGTGTTGGGGGGGGATATCTTTCGATGGTTGTTACTCTTCCAGGAGTTTGATTTTGAAATAGTTGTGAATCTAGGGTGATTGAATGCTGGTCCGAATCATTTGTCTCGTGTTGAGAACGGCAAAGAACCGACCAATATTGATGACGATTTTCCACATACCCAATTGTTCCATGTTGACATCGTCGATGATCACTATGCACCAATTATTTAGTTTTTGGCCACTGGTGTCGCCCCAGAGGACATGTCAATTAGCCAAAAGAAGCATCTAGTCATGAAGGATTCTGATTTTCAATTAATTGTTGGGAAGTTATATAAGCTTGGGCCAGAAGAAGTCTTGCGACAGTGCATTTTACCACATGAGCAGGGTCCTATTCTAGAAGAAGCACATGCAGGAATTGCGGGAGGCCACTATGGAGGATGGGCTACTACGCAGAAGGTGTTGCACATTGGACGATGGTGGCCTACATTACATAACGATGCTGTAGACTATGCGAGGAGTTGTGATGTCTTCCAGCGTGTCAGTAAACCATCGTGGTGGGATGGGATGTCGTTGGTACCACAGGTAACTTTGCAACCATTTGATAAGTGGGTTGTGTATTTTGTGGGTCCTATTAATCCACCAGGCAAGCGAACTGGTCCATGATATATCATTACTGCAATCGACTATTTGACTAGGTGGGAGAAAGTTGCACCAATTGCGACAGCAGTGAGGTTCATATTTGAAAACATTGTGACATGGTTTGGGTGTCCTAGGATCTTGATGAGTGACCAGGGTAGTCACTTCATCAATCAGACCGTGAAAGTGCTAGCTAAGGAGTTGCAGGTGCAACATCAGAGGAGTACACCATACCATCCATAGGTGAATGGGACCGTCGAAGCATTCAACAAAATATTGGAAACAATGCTAAATAAGGTATGTAATGCTAATCGCGATGAACTAAAAATTACAGCAGTTCTATGGGTCTATCACGCTACTTGTAAATGACTAACTGAGTAGACACCATTTAAGCTGGACTATGGGCAAGAGGCAATCATGCCCATGGAGTACATTATTCCTAGTTTGTGCATTGCCGTAGCGATGAGCATGGATGATGCAAAAGCATTAGAAGAATGCATTAGGCAGGTGATCCAGCTTGAAGAAGATTGCTTTGTTGTTGGCTTCCACCAGCAGGTTGCGAAGGATTGACAGTAGGCATGGCATGATCGCCACATTAAGAAAAAACAATTTGCAGAGGATGATCTAGTGCTGTTATATGACAGTAAGTTTATCAAGCATCCTGGTAAGTTACAAATGCACTGGTTAGGTCCATATCGTGTTCATTCCATTACTTCTGGTGGTGCAATTCAATTATAGCGATTAGATGTCGTGGTATTATCAACGATTGTTAATGGGAGCCGCTTGAATCCCTATAGGTTGGGGCCAGTGATGCACACTGCTTGAGGCGTTGTGGGAAAAAAATTAAAAAAAATGAAGATTCTTTTTCAGAACAACAAGGCGAGCCCCGGCGAAGAGGCTGCGCAAGGTTAGAGTTTATAGCGATGACTGGTTGACCACTTGCGACAGTTGCAGGGCTATGGGTTTGTAAAATCAAGTAATAAATATAGGTAGTTAAAACAGTTGGTTGGCGATGCTTTTTGAAGAGACCCGCATTAATGATTTGTTTGAACTTTAGAGGAGTTGGATTTCTGATGGATTTGGTGTCAGTAATACCCAATTTAGTCATAATGGTGATCGTAGATTTGGAAATGATGAGTTTGAGTTGGAGGTGGCTATAAAAAGCATGCAAAATGTGGGAGGATGGCATTGTTCAGTTGAGAAAGTAGCATGTTGAGTACAAGGGTGAATTATGCAGTAGGTTGTGAGATGATTGAGTGAGTTGCAGCACTGAAGGTTAGCGTCGTCGAGTGCATTTTTAGGTTGAGGGTGTAAGGCATGATGAGCGACCTCGACGCCATTGAGATTTCAAGTGAGTATAAGTCCCCTATTTGGCCCATGGCTATTGAAGAATAAGTTATGAGCATTCCAGTCAGCTCATCGTCCATTCCCAAGCGAAAGCGGTAGGCTTAGAAGCCCAGTCGCACGCCCCCGCCGAAGAGGCAAACTCGCATGTCGACAAGAATGCAAGGAGAAGGAACTACACAAACGTCGAGATCAAGAGCTATTAAGTATGTGACGCCTTGGGGTGTCTTTGTTAATCACATTTTGGGATATGTCGCTCCTACATGTCTGAGAGCCAAGCCGAGGTAGGCGTCAAAAAGTTAGAAGTATCCACCAAAATTGTCACCACTGCCGGAAGGGATGACATGCTCGGTCGACATCATCCCTGCATTGATCAGGTTGAAATTCGAATACCATGACTTGCTATTTCTCAAAGATGTCAGGGATGAGCCCTATGAGTCAGTCCCAATGATGCCTAGTGCCCCCATTTAGCGAATTCCTAAACCATGGGCGAGTGGGTTAGACCAATCTTGATTGTTGGGGCTCATCAATATGCCTCATTTTTGGCGATTGAATGAAACCCATGCCTATGTAAAGAAACTGTTGACTTTCTTTCATGGAGGGATGCTGTGGTTGAATACACCCATCTTGGTTACTATAGATTTAATCATGAGCATTACAGGCTTGCCTAAGGCTTGGGAAGATCTGATGCAGTATATCCATAGGAGGGATACTGAAAAAAGCTTGGCAAGCAGCTAAAGGAGTGTTTTGGTTTACAGTGTGATGGCCATGATTATCGCATCGATAGCATTAACTCACATGCGGTGCTTATCAATGCAAGTATTCTGGCGAGCAAGGTCACTCGGGGAAATCGACGAGTTCAATGCAATTCGGGTGTTGTTTCCTACACCCAAAAGTGTACTGAGGGAGTGCAAATGAATTGGTATTTAGTTTTGCTAAACCAGTTGTTAGAATACACTATTGCTGCTCAGAATGGGCGACCATTTTCATAGAGTTGGTTGTTGATTCTTACTTCCCTCGTAACCTGAATGGAGCTTGAATACTACCAACCAATGGCGTTGATGTGGTGAAGGTGCGCTGAGGTGCACGGTATCAGAACTTATGATGTGTTGAAGAGCCAAGTCGACACGTAGACTGTGCCATTAAAGTTTGGGTTTATTAGGAAGCATTGCAAGTCGCTGCCATTTTCGTTCCCTGATTCTCTCCTTATGCCCCAGCTAAGTAGCAATGGATCCTTTGACTCACCATTGAGCCCCACTCTATCTACATTCAGGCATGGCAGGACCCTGACTGACAGTGGATACCTTTTCCTTACAAAGTCGCGATAGAAGAATTGGATGCCATTGTCCAAGAGTGGTCAGCGGAGTGGCGAAACCTAGTGAGTCAGGAGGAATTGTCTAAGGAGCCACCACTGGATTCCCTAGAAGAGCCTACCTAGAAGGAGATGAGCACTCATGACTCTGACAATGAGTCATCGATGGACCTTAAGGATGCAGCACAGTGCATGCAGGAGGAGACTCACACCAAATAACACCAAGAATATGAAGCAGGCAGTGGTACCAAGTCGAGGATGGAATACCAACTGTAACGGATTATCAGAGCGGTCATTGACTCATCCATGATTGCGACAAAGGCGATCTGAGAGTGAAACCATGAATAATTTGGTGTGGTAAGAGATCGATTAGATTCAATTTTTGGTATTTTTTCTAGGTAGACATCTGTGAGACCTATGATGTAGGACATCCTGTCGATTGGCACTGAGCCCCAGGATAGGAACATGCAAGTTCCCCTAATTGTGAACGACACAAGAAATGAGGAAGTTCATCAGTTGCTGCGATCGATCTAGAGTGTGGCTTTGGATCTGAATAGGTTATCTGCTATGGCATTAGTGGAGTTACACCATGTTGCCGCCCTAGAATTGGCGGAAAGACAGAAAGAACTGACTGAGGGCTATGTCCAGTCACAGAACGCAGTAGAGAAGCTATAGAAAGAGGTAGAAAAGCTACATTAGGTATGTGTGCAGCTGGTAGAAGAAAAAATGAGAGAGATCGATGCCTTGAAGGCGACATAGGATGAGATGCAGTGGAAGGCTGCCGAAGAGATTATTGAACTGAAAAAGGTGCAATACCTCCTGATCGTGGAATAAGAGTAGATGTGTGTGATCCAGGAGGATATTGGTGGCCACCCACCTATTTCTCTTGGACCCCCACCACTGTTTCTTTCAGTTTTCCAGTTTCCTTGATTGTAGCACAATTTACTATTTTTGGCAGTTTTCAGGTCCTAAACTTCTGGAGCCGTTTTGAGGCCCTAAACGACGTTTTTTTGGCATCGAATGGTTGAGTATATATGAGTCCATTCCAAACTTGATATTTGTTGTTTATGGATGTATTCCATAAACAGATCTTTCTAATGATGTATCATGCGCATCAAACGGAGGTAGTATGCTAAAGTTATGACCCCAGGAAATTGATGTACCAAGTTACCCAACGGGGCCCACATTAAGGCGTTTCACCTCCTAGGGTTAGGTTTTTGGATGTGTAGGGTTTCCATTGTTTCTCAATAATATATAGGCCTTTGAGCCTCATTGTAACATAGAGTTCAGAGGCATGTAGCCGCCACGTCTCTTCTCAAAGATAAGCTACCAACACTCTAGCTAGTTTATTTCCATTATGTATGTAAACAAGTTTCAGTTATTGAATGAAATGAAGTGTTATTTCCACCGCATATTTTTTTCTATGGTTATTTGTGTATTCTATTGCGTTCCTGCATAAATCTGGATCAGTGTGCCAGGTGTGGCGAAGTCGAGCAAGCTGTTTTTGAAGCCTGCCAGTACATTTTTGACAACACAACCAACCTCACCCCAGTAGAAAAGGCCAAACAATTGGGAAAAACTATTGTTCAGCTTCAGGATACCAAACTGATGCTCAATGCCCTCATATAACCTACGACGCCGCCAGAGCAGGTTGGAAAAAGGAAGGCCTCCATTTAAGAAATTACAACTTAGTTTGAAAGCATGGAGTAAGAGGTCAATACCATTATGGAGGTGACAACGCAGTTTTGGGAGACGTTGTCTAGGACGAGCAACTTGATCAATTGACTGTGCAAGTGCAAGAAGCCGAAGGTCAATTGATGACCTTGAAGACCTCACTAAGGGCCATGCCACTAATGGTACATATCACATGGGCTGAGGAACTAAAGGAACTACAACGGCGAGCCACCTATGTGCAAGAATTCCAACAAAAGCATCGCAATCAGCTTGATGAATTTCAAGAAATCGATGGATAGTTGGCTGTTAAAGTAGTCGCCACGCTATAGGAAGTACAAGAGAATTGGAAAATGGTCAACAACAAGGCCATAGACGAGCACCCAGTTCAGCAGGCTTTGACTAATTGTCAAATTACTGTCGAGAAAGTCTAGCTTCAGGTTCGTGAGATCACACAGTAATTCAAAGATTTCAGGGCACATACATCGGCACATACCCTATCAACTTGACATGGCTTGGGGAAGAGCCACAAGACTGTGTTGGGGGCCTGTTGGTAGGGGTTTTGGTAGGTGAGTTGTGCAGCGTTGCAGTAGTTGTGCAAGATCTTGTGGTACCACGCAAGGCTAGATCAGTGCGATGGGTGGGAGAATAACCGCTTTGAATATTTTATATATTATTTGACCAAGTTTTGTTGCAATAGGTCATTAGTGGTTATAAGTTAGTTAGAAGTGGACCCTCGGTGTAAAGGTGCAAGCCTATTTATAGATCTATTTTTGCAAGTAGATACGGGAAGAAAAAGGACAAGGATCATCATAGGAGAATCACATCAGAGGATAATTATCACATGAGGTCTAGTGAGATCTAGTTTTTGAAAAATTTCTTGTTGTATCTGCGATCTATCTAGGTTTTCCTGATGTATGCAGTCTCCGGTTTTGGAGAATAATTGTGTAATTTGGATCCTTTTCGCAAGATTAATATGATATCGCAATTGTTACACAAATATTATTACTGATGCGATCTAATCTGTTATGATGGTGTGACCTATTTTGTTATGATGTTGCTGTCATTTAGTCCCTCTTTGCTATATTGATGTGATCTATTTTAAATTTTGTTACATTCTATTGTACTATGACTTGATATGTTTTATGAACAATGTTGCGGTATTAGCGATATTGTGACAACTATATGATGCTATGGAAATGAATCAATAATGAGTGCATAGTTTTGGATTCACTTTGAAAGTTGTGGAAATGACCTAATGTCGACTGCAAAGCTCTAGATCTAGCATTTATGGTGTCTCCCCATCAGATCCCCATATCCTATGTCCCCACTGTTGGAAACTCGGTTCCGAAAACTCTCCCTTCAACATATCGGGTGATACTTCGTCTGCTCCATGAACGTTACTGGGCAGGGTAAAACCTGTCTAGGCTGGTGCTCAGGGAGATTGCGTTGGTTGGGCATTGACATAGTGAGAACCCCTATCGATGAGGCTTTGTTGGAGGGTTTCGCCAACAATGGGTGTATTGGACTCACCACAGGCCCACTATTAGGTGCATGCGACTGTTAACTTCAACATGTTTAAGTCTAGATTACATATTTAAAATGTTTAATGTCAATACATACATGAAGTTACATATGTTAAATTTGACATTTTTTAAATTTGTGGCTAATATTCTTTTACACACTTTTATAAGATCTTATCATGCATAGGTAGTGGATTTGAACATGGTAGGCGCACATTTGATGGGTCTATTGGATACATGCCACCCATAGGTACATTCTAATGATATTTATCATTTTTAAGTACAATTTAAATACAATTAAATTTTAAAACAAATTACATGCATATGACTTGATTATTTTTGTGCACATGTATTCAGTCCCTTACTATGATAATACACCTACCACAAGTAGGACATCACAAGATATACATGGTAAAGGTGAAATATAAGTTTGTAAATCGTGTTTGATGTGTTTTTTTAATTTGTAGGTTGTTTAGGGTCTTCTAAAGGATGGTCGAAGTAGATTAGGGATGCTAGGTAGAGGATACCATAGAATAGGGCTAATGAAATGAATGATACAGCAATGCTATGAACCCCCTCTTTTTTTTCTCCCTTCACTGGAAGAAGAATCCATTACCCTTCTCTCCTCTTTGCACTTCTTCCTTAACCAAGAAAACTATTTTCTAAGTGCTCATTTGGTTGGCTAGGTTGTTAGTACCCACAAAAATTTAATTAAGGTCGCAACAAAATTACATGCTCCACCTCTCTTAGAAGGACAATTGATTAGTTATCCTCCCTTGGAGGCCAATATTTAGACCAAAAATAGTTACCCACAATCCTTATTTTGCGGCCATGAGTTTCTCCACACCACCAGGATTATAACAGAATTCCAAACATGGTTGTAAAACCCCTCGTCTCCATGCGAGCTTACTTTCTCCATTGTTAGCACGATCACCTTAGTTCTTCTCTAACCATTGAACCATTGTGTATGGATTGGAGCCTTTGATTTCCTCATAATGAGACCTAGGCCTACCTTGTTGAGGTCTCCAATACCCCTCACAGTCCTATCGTATTGTGTCCTAAGAATTCGGCTCTCATCCTTTCCTTCCCAATAGTCCACAAGTTGTCATCTAAGGCCTTCATCCTTCCCCTTACCCTTTTCCTAAACCCTTAACATTCCTAAAACTACTCTCACCCCCCTTTCTTTCCTCTCTTAACATCCCTATTCTAGCATCCTAATCCTTGACCCTATCTTCTAGTCTACCCTCAGTCTCCCAATAATCCTTTGGATTGTGACTTAAGAACTTTGTCCACCCATTTTCTCTTCCCTAAACATCTACAACAGTCCTTCGGACTGTTGAGCTTCTCCCTCATCCCTAACTCCAATAACCTAAGGCTACCCTCAATGCCCCTAGGAGCTAAGTAATAGTCCTAAAAATTCATCCTTCCCAGAACCTTAGGACATATGTAAAGACCATATCCTAAAGCTTCCTACCAGCCCTCCTAACTCACACCAAGACATCCCAAAAAGCCAAGTTTTGATCCCTTTAATACTTTGGCCTTGACTAAGCCCTACTCATAAATTATTCCTCTTTAGGATAGACCTACAATCATCAAAATAACTCGGCCTTCCTAACAGTCTTAGTCACCTTAAGGGATAGTTGACCACACATAACTAGTTTATTGCTATAACAATTGGTGTCATTCCCTAAAGGGGTCATTTCTTGCATGTTTTCATTCCCACATTAACCTTGTTGTAGCAACACTGCTGATACATAGAGTTACTATTGATCTCAATCATTGTCTTATGATTTCATAGAGTTAATTTGATCCATTTTATTCTTCATAAGGACACATGGATCATTAGGCGACATCTAGATAATTTTTGTAGTGGTACTGAAATTTGTAGACGCCATTCATATGGGTGTATTGGATGCACCACAGGTCAACTACCAGGTGCATTCGACTATTAACTTCAACATGTTTAAGTATAGGTTACATATTTCAAATGTTTAATGTCAATACATATATGAAGTTATTTTTGTTAAATTTCAAATTTTCTTAATTTGTGGATAATATTCTTTTACACACTTTAATAAGATCTTGTCGTGCATAGGTAGTGAATTTGAATATGGCAGGAGCACATCTGACGAGTCTATTGGATACATGCCACCCATAGGTACATTCTAATGATATTTATCATTTTTTAGTACTAGTTAAATACATTTAACTATTTTAAATGTTACATGCATATGCCTTGATTATTTTTGTGCACATGCATTCAGTGCCTTACTCTGTTGATACGCCTACCACAAGCAGGCCAACGCAAGATATACATGGTAAAGCTGAAATATAAGTTCATAAACGTTTTTTGACATGTTTGTTTAATTTGTGATAAATTATGATTTTTCTCTTACTTATAAGTGTTTTGTCAATTTATTGTTGTTTACAAGGGCTAGTGGATGAGCACGAAGGACACTCAAAGGTAATTTTTAATGTTCATTATATTTTTATAGTACAAGTTAAATGTATTTGATTTCTTTAAAATGTTACATGCATATGACTCGATTATTTTTGTGCACATGCATTATGTGCCTTACTCTACTGATACGCCTACTAGAAGTAGGCCAACGAAAAATATACATGGTAAAGGTGAAATATAAGTTCATAAATATTGTTTGCAATGTGTGTTTAATTTGTGAGAGATTATGATATTTCTCTTACTTATAAGTGTTTGTCAATTTTTTTTTACAGGGGCTAGTGGACGGGAATGAAGGACACCCATAGGTAATGTTATTTATCTTTTTATAGTACAAGTTAAATGTCTTTCATTTCTTTAAAATGTTACATGCATATGGATTGATTATTTTTGTGCACATGCATTCAGTTCCTTATGCTTTAGATACTACTAGCTCAAAGAGCCCATCAGCAGAAGAAGAAAGTTTACGTAAATTCCGACCATAATTCTTATTGGACATGAGTGTTTTATTTGCGAAAAATATGCTATTTTACTTAAACTTACATGTGATTGCAAATTTATTGTTTTTTATAGGGGATTCTACACATTTTGAGGATACTGATGGGATAGAAGAGTTATTTTCTAATACACATAGTGTACATACTGAGGCAAAGGCTCCACCAGGTATTTTTAATGAACACATTTTATTTAAATATGTATACTTTGATCAAAAAGTGATATATACATTCTAATACTTGCACATGTTTTACTTATTACAGGTTTTGTTGATCATGCTCCTAATCCGTCTCGTAACACAAGGAGAGGCCATCGAGCACATGAGTATGCACACAATGAAACACATGACCCTCTCTACACTCATACTAAAGATGTTGTCGATGATATTCTTTTGGAATACAAGATCAAAAAGCTTATTGTGGAAAAGATGAGGGATCATTCTGTGAGATTGTAGGGTGAACTCGAGATTTCTACTATCTCTGTTGGTTATCAATAGTGTTTCCAGATTGTATTGCACAATATGAAAATTTTGGTTGAGATTTATGTCGGGGTTGGACCATCAACCCATATTTTTTTTGGCATGATGCACAGGAGGCGAATGGCAGTGATGGGTCGCCACAAGTTCGAAGAAATAAAAAACAATGTCACAAAAGAAATGGTCTTTTCATTATTTGAATTGAGACCTGAATACAAAAGACGTCTAAATATTGCAAGATTCAATGATCCAAATATTGCACCACATAACTATTTGAGTTTCCTCTATGCATATGGGAAATTCCCAAATAACGATGAAGTCCCTCAATAATTTTTCAAGATGCTAATAACAGAGTTTCGGTTGCACATGGACCCTAACTATATAGATATGGGGTCACCTTTCTACAGTGTTGGAAAAGGCAGTACACATGAATATCCTGATTCAGTGTGAGATGTTGAATATACTCAACCGTTTCCTCGCTTAGTAGTTCCACAACCTAGAGTCAATTCTTTTCCAGAGGAGTTTCAAATGACATCCAAAGTGGAAAGTAGGGTGAGGGAATATATAAAATAACATTTTATGGATGCATTTACAGGGGTATAAATCGACTTAAATAATATGGCATATTCAACCAATATGGATGACAACACATTTGATGACTATTCAGATGATGCCTTGAGTTTTATGAGTCGATCAGATCTAGAGAAGTATGAAACATATTGTAGAGACATCTATAAGAGTGCCAAGGCTCAAGAAAATCGACGCACATATTTAATAATTGAACTCACAAAAGACACATTTACAGAATGAGATAGAATGTACACATGTTACAAATGAAATGTTTTTGTATGTTACAAATTAAGAAACTGAGGTATGAATTATTATTTTTGATAATGTTTTATTAGTTTTGGTATATTTTGTCCCCATATATATATATATAGATATATATATAGATATATATATAGATATATATATAGATATATATATAGATATATATATAGATATATATATAGATATATATATAGATATATATATAGATATATATATAGATATATATATAGATATATATATAGATATATATATAGATATATATATAGATATATATATAGATATATATATAGATATATATATAGATATATATATAGATATATATATAGATATATATATAGATATATATATAGATATATATATAGATATATATATAGATATATATATAGATATATATATAGATATATATATAGATATATATATAGATATATATATAGATATATATATAGATATATATATAGATATATATATAGATATATATATAGATATATATATAGATATATATATAGATATATATATAGATATATATATAGATATATATATAGATATATATATAGATATATATATAGATATATATATAGATATATATATAGATATATATATAGATATATATATAGATATATATATAGATATATATATAGATATATATATAGATATATATATAGATATATATATAGATATATATATAGATATATATATATATATGTATATATACATAGTAGTGACTTGTATCACGATAGTAGTGACTTGTATATATGTGTTTATATATATAGATATACATATAAATATATATACATAGTAGTGACTTGTATCACGATAGTAGTGACTTGTATATATGTGTTTATATATATAGATATACATATATATATATGTATATATATATATACATATACATATACATATATATACATATACATATACATATATATACATATACATATACATATACATATATATACATATACATATATACATACATATATATACATACATATATATATATATATATATATATATATATATATATATATATCTATATATATACATATACATATATATACATACATATATATATATATATATATATATATATATGTATACATATATATATATGTATACATATATATATATGTATACATATACATATATGTATATGTATACATATGTATATGTATATATATGTACATACATATATATATACATATATGTATACATGTATGTATGTATGTATGTATGTATGTATGTATGTAATTTCGTTTTGAATTTTCATCCCACAGAAAACCAAAACGTCGTTATGAATGGAAGTCGTGTATGAAAAAAATGGTGAGCGATAGGGGAATGACAGTAGAAATTGAGAATAGATTTGAGGGCATGATCTATATGCCATACTGGATTCCTAATTAAAGTTATAAACAATAAATTCTACATTAATCTTATGATATAGTGGTGCTGAAAATGAAATGTCCCTTTCTGCATCCAAAGACTAAAGTTTATGTATATAGGTATGCTTCTCTCTAGGTTTTACAATGGTATATCTTAATCCATGACTCATGATAACCTACATTGTTTTGTCTTAGAAGAAATTGCAAAATATGAGACCAATATTTTCAATGGTAGCTTGGGAGCATAACGATTTTGTCTTGGATGGAGGAAGTGCTTTGCATTGAATGATGGTTTAGGGTTAAAGGTCAAAGGATGTACTAATTGCATTCATGCTCACTGTGTTGAATGGTTTGTTATAATCCATGATTCCTTTTTAAATGTTATAACACATTCATTTATTCTTGTTAATCCTTTTTGATTATGAACTTCTAAACTTTCGAAAATGCCTTGTATATGTTTCTTTAGTTTGATCAATCATAATAATTATAGATGATTGTTTGCTATAATCATAAAATTACAGTTTTCCTAGGTAAGTTGAAGTGCTTGGTGTAGCTTTCTCTATTTTTCTGTTGAGGGAATTTTGTGGTTGTCTTTGTTTCATATTTTGGGAACAATATTGAATTGCATTTAAGTACTGCTTCCTTTCTGAGTCTGGTACACATAGTTCATCTACTTTGTCCATTTTCTTTTCTTCTTTGAGTAGTTGTTGAGACTCAAGGATTGAAAATTCATGTGTATTTCAATGTCCTTTCATGTAATGCTTACATTTACTAGCATGCACACTTGTAGATCGTCTAAGCCTCTGCCCACCTTTCCTAACTACATCTCATTAAATTGTCTGCCTCCTGTTGAGCCATTGAGATTTCCAATTAGATGTGGTTGAATAAAAATATTGTGTACTTTATATTGTAATAGTATGTTGGAATTTTTTCCATTATCCTTTTCTCCATATTTACACATTCCTAGATCGTTGTAATTTCTCCCTATCTGCGAAGCATAAGACAATTTGTATGTTTTTCCAACTTATGATCCATTCAACTTTAAGGATTCTTGTAATATGTTGCACCGATTTTCTGGCATGCCTACTTGTGGATCATCTAATCCTCTAACTACTTTTCTTGTTTGTGGATGATAAAACTATATGCTTCCTTCTGGGACATTGATCTTTATCATTATTTGTGCCTTAATAAGATTACTACCTGCTTCATCTTTTTGAATTTTTTTGGTATTTTTGTCATCACATTTTTCTTCCAGGTTTTCACATATGTGAATTGTTAGTATTTATCCCTACCTGTGGAGCATATGAAACTTTGTATGTTGTTCTAGGTTATGGGAAAATGAACTCTATGGCTTCATATAGTTCTTTGCAGACATTTTCTTGCATGCCTACTGGTAGATAATTTGAGCCTCTTTATGTTTTTCCAGCTTGCATCTCATCAACCTGTTTTGTTTCTTCAAGACCATTAAGCACTGTGAGTACTTGTGGTCTGAAATAATTTCCTTCTACTTCATATTGTTTCTTTTTTTTCTAATCAAACAATCTACTTCCTTCTATAGAGATGATCTCTCTTACTAGAGGTCCAATTGAATTTCTTCTTGCTTCATCTTCATGTAGTTTGTTGAGCTTACTGTCAATATCTAATTCACTTAGATTTCTGCTTAGTTCTTGCTCAGTCTACTTTTGGGTCAATCTCCAAGTGCATTCCTATTTTTTTTATTTCTTGTACTTTCAATATCTTTCTGTCCTTGATTCCTCTAGCTCCTTGATTCTTTACCTTCAATATCAATTTTGAAATCCTTGATTACTTCCATTTCTTCAGCTTGATAGTGACTGGTACTTTAGTATTTTGTTATGATTTTGGTTGATATAGGTAATATTTTATGTTCTTAGATAATATTGGATTCTAATTTACTCATGCGGGCTAAGAATTGTAAGGTAACATATTGGCGCATAGGTATAAATAGGCATGTCTGGGTGTGGGTCCACTTTGTTGAGATTTGGCTCCTAGGGATTCCAAGTACAGTTCCAAATTCTAGGGTTTCAGGTGCAGGTTTGACACATCCGTTTCTTTTGCTTATTCTACTGCTACAACACTTGACAAATTCCAACTATTTATATTATTGGATTGCAATGTCTTATTGTCCATGATATGTAATTTCTCAACATTCAAGAGCTTCCCCTGTGAATTAATTTTATTTCCAACTTGGAAAATATTTTCATCTTTCCTATTTTCTTCCACATAATTTATGTGCATTTCATGTACAATTATTTGGTTAGCATCATGTAGTTGCTTCACTTGTAAGGGTTTCCTATGCATGTCCACTTTCTCTCTTGCATCCAAGGTCTTCCAATGCATGCCACTTTGGCTCCTAACTCCATATACTCCCTTTTGATCCTCTGAAATCAAGAACTTATAGGGTACAATCCTTTGACTACCAGAATGAAATAGCCACCCAAACATGTCATGTTGTTTCTTAGCATCCAAGACATTACCATGTCTACTACTACTTCTTTGGTTCAAATTTATCAAATATTTCATTCGTATTTGGACTTATAGATAAGGTGAATGTTTGATATGTTTGGGAGGGAAACTTATAGGATGCATGCTGATTGAAAAGATAATCATTGTGGGTTGTGAATATCATTGGATTGTGCTTGAATATTTTAGTTTCCAATAATTCCATGTTCCATTTCATTGTGAATGGATGGTATACAATGTTAGGGTTTAGTTTGGAATATTATTTACACATGAGGCATAGGTAAACTAAGTACGAGGGTAAGAAATGACATAATATTTTAAAGGGAGAAAACAATCCAAAAGGATTTATCACTTATGTTAGAAACTTAAATCCCACCATATTTATTTTGGCGTGTCTCTTCGTAGAGGGTATGTAATATTCAAATTATAATATTATTAACAAACACACTCCTTATCAAACTTTCGAAACAAATCGAACTTGAAATAGTGATCTTTCATTCCTTGTTATAGGTAGTTGTCAATAAGGCATCCACCTCCAAATATTATTCTTTCTTAATCATAGTTTTCATTCAATCTAATTCTAGGATTGAATGTCTTATTGGAAAGACATGTCAAATCCATAGAAGAACAATTTCAAGAACAATGTATATTCATACTATGAACAAAAACATATCCAGAACCATTTATATTGATTAATATAAAAAGTGTAAGAAAAGAGAGAAAATTGGAAAGAAAGAAAGCAAGTATCCATTGTAGTCAACCAACCTTAAGGAATGTCACAATAACATAATTTTGCATTCAATCACAGACCAACAATGGAGAATGGTACATGTCCATTGTCCTTAAATAAAGTCCAATATATAGTCCATAAACTATAAAGTCCAATTTATATAACAATTATAACCCTATAATCAAAGAAAACAATCTTATTCACATACCAATGTGTTCTTGATTGATATGAAATGTGCTAGTTGCCAATGTTTTCAACAATGGAATTATGATCTTCTATCGACAATTTCCATTGGCGATTCTTGGTATTTTTCCTAGTCTTCACTGGTTTCAATTGCGATTGGGGAGCTATGACTAAATGACTATACTAAGCACATATAACATCTGACTCATAGTCTTGAAAAAGAATATGGTCATTACATTTATTTATTTCAGCAAAGAAATGTCTCATTAACACCATTGAATCCACTCCATACATATAATTTGACAAATCCTTAAATTCTTGCAACAACGTTCTTTTTGACCTAGTGCATCTCAATAAATAATAATGCACTTTTTTTGGATTATCTACTGTTACAATGAAAACAAATACATCACCTTCTCTAACCAAATTGGAAGCATGATCATAATCATTGTCAATCACAACCACTTCATTATCGCTTTCTTCATCCATGATAATGGGGGAAATTGTGTCAATTCTTGGTGTATCCATGGTTTGATAAATTTGTTAGTTTGGTTTTGACACTCATCAAAGGACTCTACATCATCAATACATGCAAGACAAAAGCAAGAGTATTTTTCTTTCTCGATTGCATGAATATTTGCAATTGTTTTACTCCTAAAGGAGTGTAAACCCCTTGTTTTAGGGATTGCAGCACAATTATATGGCATTGATCTGCCAACATCGCATATTGCAAAATTCCAAAAGAAACTTTTCAAGATAAAACCATAACTTGTGCAAATCAAATTTCACATTTAACAACAATTTATTAAACTTTTTTTAAAATAATTTAAAAACAAAAATACGCATGTACATATAAACATAGTAAATGACTGCATTTGAAAACATTAAGCGTCATCGAAACAATTGCATACCTTCTCACATTAGCCATCCTTTCATTTAATTCATGGCTTAAAATTTTCTTGCACCAATTAACAACATCGTTTGAATTTGCAAGGAGAGAAGCAGAGTGATTCATTTGGTATCTCCTAAGTGACCATTTTATGCAGGCCCCAACGCCATCATGTTCTCCTTTTCCATGTCCTATTTCAAAAATAAATCCATGTGTGGAGAACATCCATTTTATTATGAATGTGAGACAACCATAAGAATGAGCATGCCAATTTAAATTGACCATCACAACAATCTGACCACACCCAATCCTCTTTAAAAGTGACCCCTTGTCTTAATAATTCTTTATAAATCATTTTAAAACAATGTTGAACAAAACATGTAGCATGTGTACGATCATCACTAACGTAGAAATGGTACTCTTCAATCACTTCATGATTACTTTCATCGCTATTAGAACTATCAAATTGAATATCTGCATGTCTATACAAAATATGCACAAGTATAGATACCTAGTATGAATGATAATACTCACTTTGTATCTCCTTTTGTGGAGTGAAAGTGTAATATTCAGCAAAATTAACAATGGATATTATTGCTCCTTTTGGAAATACATTTCGTGATTTCTTTAACTGTAAGTCTTTCCATTGTGTCATATAAGAGTGTTTGATATATCTATAAATTTTCTCCCTTAACAACTCCATAAAACTTGTCACAGAGATATAATATTCAACTAACTCAATCTTTCTTGATGTTGTCGTTGAATCTGTAACATGAGTATAATCAACATATTCATATCACTTCCATTTCACAATGGGATTTGACAATTGAGGATCATTTGGATCAATGGGGTATTTAACATAAAAAAGAGTCAAATTAGAACATTTTTAAAATGTTCTTCCACTGGTGCATTGTTGCTTATAGAATACTTGATCATTCTCTCGTGCACATAATATTTTAGATACAAATTCACGAACACTCAAAGGAGGGGGGTCATTTGGATAACACTATATGCTAAAATTATTAAATGTCTCATTATATAATTCAAATTCCACATTGTATTGACATCAACATGTGTCGTGAACAAAAATGGGCTTGACATACCACGGTTTAACCTTCACAAATGTGCTAAGGGAAACCTTCACACCAACATTAATCTCCATAAAATTTTGAACTTTTCCACTTGAGTGACCTCTGTTATGTGTTTGGCATGGGTTTCATAGTTTCCTTTGGATATACGACGCCGCACAACATCCTTTTCATTTGGTAAGACACAAGAGTTTAAATGCCAAAACTCTTTCAGCTTGTCCCTCACATTATCTGGAAGTCTATCTTGGTAAGGTTTCCTACAGATAGAAACCCAACAGGAAACCTCATCATATTCATATAATTGAACCCTAATTTTTTTATGCTTCCATAAACTTAATCTTGATGGTTTTAATGTTCTTGTAGTCATGGCTAACATATGATCAGTTGCAATGTTTTTTTCCACAACCCCTGTTAGCAATGTTTTAAAAGAAAACACTAAATCACGAGATCGTTTCCTTGCAAGTGTGGCAAGGGTTGAGCTCATAGTTTTTTATACCATCTCATTTGTTTTAACCTCTTTGATACTTTTAATTCCCAATAATTTAATTGCATCTTTTAGATATTTTTTCGTTAGCAATCTATCTAACAATTGAGCTTGTGCTCTGACAAAAATAAGTTCAAGATAATTTTTGAGTATCTATTTTTCTCTATATTGAGTTGTATGATCATGCGTCGGAAGTCCCAATTATTCAATTTTACTTGAATCCATATTATCCAAATAATGGTCATCAATGACGATATTGTTGCAACTTCCAAAAAATATTTGTAAATTCACACGAATGGTAGGATGTTGTAGGTTGGATGTTGACCCTGCATGAAAATATACAAATTTATAAGATTATGAACTTTCAAATAAATTATATACATATTAAATATAATTTTATAAACATTAAAAAATATTTACTCACCAATCATGGTCTCACGATCAATGTTTCCCATCGTTTATTCCACATTTGTAATTTCCTCATTGCCTCTATGTTCTTCATTTATTTCATCAGTGTGTTCCTCAACACTTTTCATTCCTTCATCACCGCCAGGTGCCTCCACATTTTGCATTTCTTCGTCACTGCCATGTGTCTCCAAATTTATTTCCAATGCTCTTTTTTCTCTTAAATTTCTCATGTTTTCATGTTTTCATGTTTTCTTTATTTTCTTGTTTCTTTGTCAGTTATGGTGCGATCATGTTTTGTTGCACTATTCTTTTGGTTTCCCATGATAAAAGAATTGAAAACCTGAACTCCAAAAAAACATGAAATCATAATAATAGGTTGGATATAAAATTGTCCAACTAATGATACCAATTACAATATGACATGAAAACATAGCCAAATTCCCAATATTTCTCTGTCTAAAAATAAAAGTAATATGCTAAAACCAAATTCACCATGTCCCGTGTATAACAAAATGTGATATGACAAAACATAATATGCAATATGTTGCATAAAAAAAATATGCCAAAAACCAAATTTGTTTTTATCCTTTAAAAAAAATATTAATGTGCTATAACTAATTTTACAATTAAAAAAAAAAATAGTATGCCAAAACATCCATAACCACAAAAACCTTAAAACCATAAAATATCCATAACCACAACAAAAATACCTTATAACTATCTGTATTATAACACCCATACTGTAAATGTCCGAAGTATAATATATGAACTGTAAATACCCCGAGTTGAATTTTTATGGAATTATACTTTCGGGCAAGAGTATATATACAACTTTCGGGCAAGAAATTTTAAAATCTTGTCGAGAATCGCGGGCATTTAATAGGTCAGCCCCTAGAATATTCTCGAGAATTGAAGTAATAAAACTCTTGGCCGAGAGTTGTTTAATTATTTTTGCCCAAAGTTTAATCCACCTCTCAGGCGAGTATTTTGTTTAACCCTGAGTAACTTTTCGAGATAAATATTTATCGTCCGAGACATTGATATGATTCTCGATTGAAAACTTTTCTTGGCTGAGAGTTTTTGGTCAACAAATACAACAACTATTTTTGCAATTTTCTGAAATTTGTCACCTTCTCATTGTGGAAACACTGCAAAATTTAAGAATTAGTTGTTGTAGTTTATACCAATAGATTTATCATTGAATCTACTTTCTCATAGTATAAGAATTTGTCAATTTCATTAAGGATTTCTATTTTTTACAATTTGTTTTCTAAACAGTATCATTACAACATTTATTGAGCTAAAAATTAGTCACAATGAAAATTCAAGATCGTCACAATGATAGAAAAAAATGTAAAAACTCATGGGATGTTCCTTGTATTGACCTCTTCAAAATGGTAGTTTTAGTTTGTATGATAAGAGTCACATTTGAAAGAAAATGGGATGACACAAACATGTGTCATTAATACATCATTTTTTAAACATATGTTATTTCAAATAATAATAATAAATAGTGTTTAGGTCTGAAAATAATCAACATATAGTCCATTCCAAAGTAAAATCTATGTAGATTATGAATGTGCATTTGGTTTCCATATTTAATGAATAACCATCTCTAATAAAAATGAAGGGCACACGGGTCATTCATTATAAAAACCTAAACATTTAAAGTATATGTCATTGGTGCCCTTCAAATTTCTTCTACTATATGTCCATAAAAAAAATTCAAAAAGATATGAGTACGAAGCGAATAGATATCTCTAAAACTATTATGTTTACGTCAATCTGAAATTCCTAAGGGGGATGTGAGTTTGAAAGGGTTTAAGTTGAAAAACATAAAATTTTACAGTTTTTTTGTCAAAAAATAGGAAAAAAGTGTATACCAACTTCATGTTTTTACCCATTAATGGTATGAGAATGACAAATTGTTCGTATTTCCAGCATAGATCCATCTTGAAGGTGGCTCTACCAAGCGCTAAGAGGGATCAAATATCTCAAGGTACAAACCATTTCCCCTTTATCGAATCCAATACTCACCCATTTGTCCTTAAAATCAAGTCTTCAACATAATATGTGTAGTTGAAAGGAAGGTTTCCCTCGATTATCATGCTACGGGGTATACCTGCACATTATTGCACACTGCAATGGATTATACGCGAAGGGGTATCACTTCATATATTTGATTGTGTGGGTAATATTTGTGATAATTAATATCATATTTTTATGGAACTCTATTAATACTCTTATTTCCTATGCAAATCAATTTGTTACCTGCCCAAATTAGTTCCACATCTCAACAAATTAATTGTTGTAGTGGTTGGGGCATGTATTTATGCATATTCTTGTAGTCTCTAGAAGCATAGAAAATGATTTACTATTGTTGTAGTGATCATGAGGGAAGGTAATATTTGTATTAGGTCATTAATTATTTGTATCCCCCAAGTATTAATCCATATTGTTGCAATATGTGCATCCACTGAAAATGATAATATTGTTGCAGTGAACTCGCAGGTAATATTTGTATCATATCATTAATGATAAATTATCTGGATAGCTCAAGTATTATTTGCATTACATTGATCTATTTTGTTTGCATTACAATGATATCTAGATAAAGCACGTATTATTTGCATTACATACTTGGTTGATATATTTTTCATTGCAACAATTGGAAAACTTATATATAATTTGCAGTATTTTTGGGGGGCGCAAATGGAGAATATACATTTAAACCTCTTTGAACAACCTTAACTCATGTTTCAACATGATAGCAATGTTTGAATATGGTTATAATCTTTGAAAGTTTTACTAATTATGGTTTTAAATATTAAGCAGTTATTACAAGGGATTTAAGAGAAACTATTTAAACAAAAATTTTGTATTTTTGTATATGATAGTGATGAGTTAATGATAAGAGGTTGAGTAGTTAGTGTGATAGAGTTCCTTCAAATCTGAAATTTGAGCATGTTAATTATTGTGCATGATTTACAATAAAAATCAGTATTTTAAAGTCATTTTTTTTTAAGTTTGAAAAATCACCACATTACTACTACCTCTTAAATGTATTTTGAAAAGATTTAAAAGATCCAAAACAATAATTAATGTAGTTTAGTTAGAATCTGGTTATTAAATTTAACCTAAAGCACTCCATTTTTTTAAATTTAATTTTAAGCTGATATTTTAATACGATCATGTTAGCTTTTAAAATGTTATAATGTGAAAATGATAATCTTTGGAAATTTTACCTATACATATAAAATTTTAATAAAAGCATAACCTTATTAATGATATATAATGATGAGAGAAAAAACATTGTAACAACTATGTGAAAAACAAGCATTATTCTTTTGTGTCTAACCATCTAAAAACTTTCTTAAATCATATTATTATTATTATTAAGGAATCATATTTGGTAAACAAAAAATATGAAACCGTATGAAGCGAATATTAAACTTAAAGAATAATATTAAATTTAAAAACTTGATTTAATATTAAAATTTTAAACTCAACACTTTAAGAGTTTATGTTGTAAAATAAAGCTAAAACAAAAATTGTGGTTGATGCAATTTTTTTTTGCAAAATAAATAATAAGAACATCAATGAATAGATTGTAATTATAATAATACATTTCTTTCGGGTTAATATTTCATTTTTTATTTTGTTTAACTAAAATGATCACATTAATCATGAAGAAAAATATTAATACTGGAACTTCACTAAGCTTCATTTATGAATTTATATTTGGCTTTATTTTTATTATGTTTTGATATTCATTTTATTTTTATCAAGGCCACACATTTTTTGATATATTCAATTTTTTATTTTTATTTGAGCCAATTATAAGCCATGAAGGAGTTGCACATCCCCTCCGTGAAACTATACGAAGCGAATATTAAACTTAAAGAAGAATACTAATTTTAAAAATTTGATTTAATATTAATTTTTTAAACTTAACACTAAACATTTTCTGTTTTAAATTGTGGTTTGATTGTGGTTGATGCAAACTTCATTTTGCTAAATAATTAGTAAGAACATAAATGAATAGATTGTAATTGTAATAATAAAGATTTTGATTGGGTTAATATTTAAATTTTAATTTGGGTTAACCGAAATTATCACATTAATCATGAGGAAAAATATAACAGTAATTGTGTTTAATTCCATGAGATTTCTTTATCATAAAGAAAGTTTATGCAATTTGTTTTAAGGAAAAGTTTGTGATTTAATTTGTTTAAAATGAAAGAGGAAGTGTGTTGAGGAAATGTGAATCTCAACATGCTTCACACATGAATGTATAATTGCTTTATTTTTTTATTATGATTTGATATTTATTTTTATTTTTATTAAGCCCACCAATTTTTTAGCATATTCAAATTTTTTCTTTTATTTTTATTTGAGCTAGTTATAAGCACAAAAAGAGTTACACATCCTTTGTTGAACTATAGAATTCAACACAATTAATAAATTATTACAATTTACACTCATAACCTATAACTCATAATTAATTACTTATGTCGATAGGCGTTTTTCTCGAAAGGTGAGTTTTGAAAAGTACTGTACATCTTTGGTCGTCCCTCCTCCCAATGATTTTTGTTGAGGCGTGTCATCTTGCTTGCCCAACCAACGTCCACCACGTAGTTTGGAGAGGTTTCATTTTGTAGCGGTTGTGGGTTCGTTGCATCTGCGTCAGCGTCAGTTCCCTGTACCTCTGCGTGTTGAAGAATTTTCCATTGCTGTTGCTTGTTCACCACGTTTGCTTATATTCCTTGTAACTCTGCGTATTGAAGTGCTTGTTCAGCTTGTCATCCCAAATATTGAGATACATCCAACTAACAATGGATGGGAAACTGTTGTCCCATATATGGAGACATTCAATGATAAAAATGATTTTCCACCAGCATTGGGTCTGATTCTGAGTGTAACATAATTGTTTGAACTTTGGTTTCGTCCAACTCTGGAAAGCCTTTATAGTCATGCAGCTATACAATGGGAGATCCCACGTGAATCTACTCATGGGCATACAAAATTAGCCATTTTGGTGCAGCAAAGCATATATTGGGTTCGATGCATCCTTTCACAGGAACATCTGATTTTCCATTGTATCGTATAACCTTAAAAGTGGTTTGCAAAAATAAAGTGATGCACAGACAGCTTAATTTAGCGTATAATCCATCTATTTAGTTAGTTTACAGAGGAAGGAGAGGAGACCTTAACGAGCAATAAACAACTCTGTTTAATGTCACTTCGGCAAAAATCACGATTTCGTTGATTGATTTAGCGAGTGACAGATCAACACAGTCCAGTACAGGAATTAATAAATAAAGGTTGCTACAAACGGCAAGAGCTATCTATTGAGCTGCAAAGCATTTAATGCGGATGCATTAGGTTTATTGACCGTTAAATCTAGAGCAGCTCAAGATCTAACTATCATCAAGCAGCTGCATTAAATGCTCTGCAGCTCAATGGATAGCTCTTGCCGTTATAGATGGGTCGATTTCTATTTCAATTTTCATTTTTAGTTGTGGGCATTTTTGTCAGTTCCAGGTGCTCTGTTGTTGACACCATCTATACGCCTCTTACCTTTGGCGGAAAGGAGGACGGGTTACTGGAAGTTTAATGCGCTTGAGTGGTAATCTTGGGGAAGAAGGCAACATAAATAATTTACAAACAAGACGAAGGTATTTGAATAAAAGATATTTAATAA
This sequence comes from Pseudotsuga menziesii, assembly GCA_001517045.1. Taxonomy (NCBI): domain Eukaryota; kingdom Viridiplantae; phylum Streptophyta; class Pinopsida; order Pinales; family Pinaceae; genus Pseudotsuga; species Pseudotsuga menziesii. The sequence goes on from LPNX010423759.1 coordinate 678,311, forward strand.
ATATAAATATATAATATATTTATTTAAAAAAAATATTATATACGTTTTGAAATTTTTTAATATATATTGTTATGGTAGTACATTATAGTACATTACGATGAATTTTAAAATTGAAACCTTAATATATTTATCTAAAAAAATATTACATATTTATTGAATTATTAAAACTTTAATATATATTTATGGCATAATCATCATTATACATGAAGTGTCATGATCTTTTAATTTTTATAATTATAATTAATATTTTGGAAATTATGATATATTATTGTTACAGTTTATATATTTTTTAATTATATTATTATAATTAATATTTTAAAAATCATAATATATTATTATTATAATCTATATTTTGGAAATTATTAAACATAATTTAGAAGTGAGGGTGGGTGAAAGTAGTTGTAGATGATTTTGTTGGAAAAAATATATTTTGTAAGAACAAATTCAAGAAAATATAATTTATAAATATAAATTTGATATTTATTGAAAAAAATTACTCACCAAAACTCTAAACAACCAAATAATGAAATATTTAAGTACTCTAATGGAATTGTATTAATTAGATCTATTATTTTTATCATTATGCCATAATACAAACCATTAAAACTAATAAGCAAATCCTAATGGGTTTAACCATTGTGTTTCAAGCTTTGGTGAGATAATAAAGTTAAATATAAGTTATTTAATAATATATTTTATTATTTAACAATTAAAATGAATATTAACAAATATTATTAACAAAATAATATAAATTTATATATAATGTTAATATTTCACATCTAAATAAATTATATATATATATATATATATATATATATATATATATATAAATTAAAAACATAAATTTGCAACAAAGCTACTTTTCCTTGTTCTTAAAAATGTTTTAATGTACTAATTTAAAGATGTTTTAATAAAGTAATGTAATAGTTTAGAGATCAACTCACTTGATATGAGCTCTCACCTATGAATCCTATAGATTTATCATTCATCCTCACATACAAGTAATGCCAACCCTCTATTCCAATGAGACAATGTACATACAAGTAGGGGCAACCCTCTATTCCAATGAACCAAATGATAAGACAAGGTCGTCTCACTTCCAATAAGCCAACGCTCTCACTGGTTGAGTTGAACCTTTTTGTAGAGTGTATAGAAACATATTAATAAGCATAAATATATCCTAAGGAATAATCACGAAATAATGTAACTGAGGAAATTGGTAAATCAAACTAGATTTGTAATTTGACCTCTAGACAAAGAAATTGGTAGGAAATTAAACAAGTGCTTGACCTCACTTGGATTTGTTGTGTTATATGGGTTTATCCTTGCACCATTTTTAAGTTGAGTAAAATGGATTTGGAAGGATAAGAGAAAGAAGTGAATGAGACAGGACTAGCTTGTTTCAACACAATAAGAAACAAAGTAAGGGTGAACTAGGATCGTGGTGGTTGCTTGGATCTCATCTCAATTGAGGTGGAGCCTATGGAGTTTGAGATGATTTGTTTATTTAGGAAGACTGGTCTATTAATGGATTTATCTTTGAAATTTATGTTTGTGTTGTTGCTACTAGGTCTACTATTCATGGTGGTGAACATGGGAATATTCCTCAGCTATGATATTGCACATCCATTGCCCATCTAGGTAGATTCTTTAGGAAAAATCAGCTCACAGTGTAAGACAATTATTTGGATTCCACTTGGGAATACAAATCATGATTTAAGGATACAATAGTATTCACATTGCATGTCAATAGTGTCTTATGTTAGTTTTGTTGTATGTTAGTCATGTTGTTTTCTGTGCCTTCAAGCCCACCATGTTTAGACTTTGTAAGTTTGTCCTACAAATAACTTCATCATTCACATTTAGATTTGGTATTCACATTTAGAATTATTTAAGTGGTTAAATGTTTACTATATCATTCACATTTATCTTTAGAACTCACATTTAGAATTATTTAAGTGGTGAAATGTTTATTCATGTTGAAAGTTGAAATTGTAAATATATAGTTGTTGGATTTCCAGAATCCAGTGTTCAAAGGTAGGAAAGTTAGTGAGGGATCGCGATGCGTAAATTGAGCTTAAGAAGGTCTAAGTTGTTTTTAGAAGCTGAGGATATGGCGAAAATGACTAAAAAATACAAAACATAAAATAATTAATTAACTTTGATTTTAACAAGTACATATATTTATAATTATTTTGGAAATGAAATACATTGTGACATGCATATTCAATTCTATGATGTTTTTTTCCTTTCCAAATGGCGTTTCGAAATGACGTGCTCCATGTTGTGTTATGTGTCTTTAAGCCCAACACCAAATGTGTTTTCCTTCTCACTTAAACTTTAGATTCTAAGGACTTTGAGTGGAAGTTATGATATTAAAGTTGTTCATTAACATTACAGGTTATAAGCATTTTGTTTACTTTCACTTTTTTTTTTTTTAATTAGATATTTAAAACACTAAAATTTACAAGCAACTCCCTTCTCTATATAAAGCAACTTCCTTCTTTGTTAGTTTTACTTTATTGTATAATTGCATATATATGCATATAATATATAAACATAGCCAAGAAGCTAAACCTTACAAGAGGACCTATCTTCTTTATATAGACAAACAACTACATTTTGTTGTATATGTTTATGTTTACTCTAGTGTATAACTTTGTATATAAATATAAAGACTACAAACACTACCCGGAAGTTAAAAGTTAGGAAGATACATAAAGTTAAGAAAAGAAGAAATAACATAGGCCTTATAGATTTATAAATAATTAAATAGTGCATTTTTAATTGATGCTTATTTTAAATTTGAATTAAAGATACATTTAAGCATAACAAGATACGAGGACCATGAAATGAATCTCCACTGTACATTTGTTGCACTTGAGTCAATCTTGTTAATCCGCTGAAGGAAGTCCAAAATATAAGATAATATCTAAACACCTAAATATAAGATATTAACACATATCAATATAGGTATATGAATAATATACAATTCTTAAAAACTTCAAATCAGAATTTTCAATATCCCGCTATGTAAGAAAAAATCCATTGACATCAAGATTGGAGTGATGGAAGATCTTACGAGAGGACCTCTCTTCTCTATATAGACAGACAACTACATTTTGTTGTATATGTTTATGTTTACTATAGTGTATAACTTTATATATAAATATAAAGACTACAAACACTACCAAAAAGTTAAAATTTAGGAAGAAACATAAAGTTAAGAAAAGAAGAAATAACATAGGCCTTACCAAGTTTTCTACCGTAAATATAGTTTAACGGGATAGCATAGTTTAAGAATTCGAAGTCCCACAAAATATCATGTAGAAAATTACAAAGTTAAGGAACAACCGCCATCCATTGCATGGGTTAACATAGTTTGAGAATTAGAAGTCTCACAAAATAGCATGTAGAAAATTATAAAGTTAAGGAACAACCTCCATCAATTGGATGGGTTAGATAGGTTTTTTTTCAAGTACAAATAGAGGCATAATTAATAGAGAAAGGAGTTAGTACTGTAATTTCATTTTTCTTCTTGCTATTCAAGTTTAATTTTATTTCCCTCTAGTTGGAACAATATAAATTCGACTTTGTAAAAATAAAGATATTTAGTTCAAATTCAACTAACAATATTGGTGAATGAACCTCAAGAATGTCATTCTTGATAGAATTTTGTGTTAGCTATCACAAAGTATTTCTATTAGTTGATTCTCCTAAAGTGAGGAATTATAGGCCAGTTCCAGAAGCAAAAAATTGGGGAGGATGCTCCTAAAGTGGGGAACCATAGAGTTGATACTACACTCATTGGAATCCCAAGCAACATTAAACCATAACTGGTAGAGGACACACACCAACAAGGTGATAGGGAGGACGCACTTCAAATATAAGATGGTAAGAGTAGAACCCATAAAGAGTAGGAAGACCACATATGAGGGAAAATACAGATAAGTACCACATATGAGGGAAAATACAGATAAGTAATTATATATGGTCCACTTATAAGATTTTCCATTGCATTTTTTTCTTACTTGTTTCTAGTGTGTGCTACTACAACTATGTGAATTGCACATTGCAACACACAATAGCAATCTACTTATATACATAAGGAATTTCTATGTCTCGAAAGCTTTTGGTCATTTCTCTACTTTAATTCTTCGGGTGTGAATCTTCTTTTCTTTCCAATGTATTGTTTGTTAGCTAGGTAGAAAGAATTTTCTACGTTTCTAGTAGCTTGGATAAGAAAGACAACAGTATCAATGCTTTTCTTTCTAAAGTATTTTTTGTTAGCAATGCAAAAAGAAACTGCTACAGAGTCTATAAGCTGGATGAAAAAGACAACAATATCAATGCATTTGCAGTTTGTCTAATAGATAATTGACATGAGAACTTTAGGATCTTTATTTTTAAGTTATTTAATATTCCAAACACGCACTATCATTTTTGGTGTTTGATTTTTTTTTCTTGTTACTCTTCCAAGAAAATGCTTGTGTGAAGTATGTACAAATAAGGGATTGTTTTTTAGTTGAAGATATTTTATTCATAACTTTGACAAAAAAATCAGTAGTTTGTGTAAGGATTTTATTTTATTTGGCTCTAGAGTACTTAGCCACACGGTCATTTAGAATTAGTTACTGTTTAATTTTGTCATCAATGTTTTTCCTAATTTCAAGCTTAGAAGGTTCCTAACAAAATTAAAGGATGTCCTGATATATTCATATTGTAACTTTAAAGTATGCAATTTGGGAATTCATTGGAATTGACATGTTTGCATTTACTAATATAAGTGATGCAGTTCTCTCAAATATCCATCTTAATAGATCATGGAATGAATTTTTAGATAGGACTCTCCATTAGGATCTTGTGTGCATTTTGTCATGGTTAGAGCACGTCCACTTTATTACTCAATCACAGCTTTCAGTAATAATATATATCATGTACATTTTTAGGTTCTTGTGTGCCGTGTGAACTCAATTTAATTTGATCTTAAGGGTTAAAAACTATTGCTAAGCATTTCATACACCCCACATAGGTTAAAATCTCCATGTTTTCCTCCTCTTGGGTTGTCTCCCTTTTACAAAAGTGTCATTTCACATGGGAGGAACTACTTACAATCATGGATGACTTTGGTCGATATATATTCCCATGTGTTATATATTAGTAAAAAATTATTCTTGTAAGTATTATAAATCAGTTATATTCCATTGTAATACTCCTAAAATGGAGAAGAGCACATTTATTATAATGATGATCAAAAGTATCTTGTAATATCAAAAGATGTCAATAGCTGAAGCAATTAAGAAGTGGAGATTGGTTATATACTTAACAATAATGTAAGAAATTGTAGTTAGTTATGATTATGATAGTGAGACAACCTTGGTACTAAAAGGAATGCTTATAATCTGTATACCCGTGCTACATATATTGTAATATTTAACTAATGACTTAGTGTATTTGTGTTATGACATGGTCCTTGGGAGATGCAACATAACAACTATCATTACCATTCTTTAGTGTACCAAATCCAAATGCATCTTGGGCAAGACCAAGGGGCTATCTAATGCAAGTTGGATAAGAGTATGGCAATACCCCCAAGTCACTTGTTGGTCATTTATGAGATGACCATAGATAGATTTCTCGAGTCTAAGGATTTGAAGGGTCATGTTCTATTAAGGATGGATCACTATATATCACAAAATAAAAAGATGTAATCAAAACATTGGTGAATGAACAAGCATGACATGTTGGTTATATGCGCTTGCACAAATGAGAGTATGCTAAGCCTTGAAGTTTGGCTAAATGTCTATTGAGTGCCTTCTAATTACTCTCCCGCCAATCTCGAAAGAACATGAAAACACTTCTATCTCATTTGCAATTTTTTCAAAATTTTTATTAGGCATTCATGGCATGCCATCTTACCTTCTTAATACAGACACAACACTGGTCCTGTTTGTGGGTTGTGAAGATTATGGACAAAATTCAATTTCATTGGTTGGTTTTATGCAACCATCTTACCTTTCTAGTGCATACACAACATTATGGTCTTATATGTGGCATGTGCATATTATGGACAAAATTAATCTAATTCATTTGTTTTATGCAAATCCTTGTTTGGAGCCTCTATAAACCATGATTTTTATGGTCATCTCATGGTTTCTATTAATTCCCATCATCCCTAGTCTTTGGAAGTGGAAGTGCAATAGATGTTGTAAGTGATATTATGTAATCCCTTGTTTCTCTTCATATTCATCCAAATAAAGCTACAAATAGATTAGTCTTTGGGAGTGCAATAGATGGTGTATGTAATATGATGGAAGCCCTTGTTCTCTCTTCATTCACCCAAATAAAGCTACAAATACATTCCTTGAGATGTTGATAAACACAAGTACACCAGTTCTACACCAACTTGATTTTATTTCTCCTTTTTAGCCTTCTTTACCTTCCAACCCTCAAACTTATCGACGTACTATTGCACCTTCTTAGGGCCAATTGCTAGTTATTTTAATTGTTTAAAAAAAATAAAAAATAAAAACAATTCATTATAATGATTTGATTCGAAACCATCCCATGTGAATTCCCATAACAACAAAAATTGACAATACACATAAAACATTAATTCAAGTGAAGAATCATAAAGATAGATAGTTTTACATCAATACTCACATACCAAGAAATAAAAATGAATATGAATGCGCCGCAACTCTTACTGTTGTAATTACTATTGTTAGCGATGTGAGAACGGCAAGCTGTTTATTATTAAAAAATTGTTGATATTTCGATTATGACATAACGATAAGTAGAGTAATGAGGCATTCGTACTCATTTTTGTCTGTTACGAGGTGAACATTTATTGGAAAGTGATATTCTCATTGCGACGAACCACAATGTTATACGAAATTGGTTTTATAAATTTTAATTTAACTATCATGTCAATTTACATATTATCATTTTTTTAAATTAGTATTAGTTTATTGAAGAGTTATATTTATCTAGAAATATGTTAACATTTATTATTTTGGAGAATCTATGTAACCCAAGAATTACATAATTCATTTAATCATTACGTAAGGGCTCAACAAGAGCATCATGTTACATACAAAAGTGAACTTAGGTGGAGGGAGAAAGAATCATTCCTTCCAACCACCCAAGCTACATCCAATAAACAAAGATACAATTTTTATAGCCTAACAATCTCTAATGGTTTGATAAAGTGGTTAGATTTTTTCTTTTTCTTTTTGTAGGGCTCGCACCCATGGGGTTTCAAACTGGTGACCTTACACAAGGAATACCTTAACAATACACCTATTTGCCATCTATCATATGCCCAGTGAGCTAAAGGAGATGTCTAAATATTCAACGATTTGGCTCGGAGTAGGGCTTTTCATCGGAATCCAACATTTTTATTTTGCAAAATCTAAATTTAATTGTATTTTAATGACGATTTTGATTGTGAAAACAGATACAACACTATAAAAAAATCCTTAAGATACCTAATATTTTAAAGTCTGAGAATTGTAACAAATTATTTTAAAAACTTCAACGAGATTTTTTCAAAATTATACAGAAAATTTCATTTTTTTCGTCCAAAATTGCAGAACTTATAAACCTCGCGATGAGCTAATACACATTATCAAGTTTATCCGGTCATCTCCCGGTTGAAATTGTGATTTAGTTGAAAGGTCATTTCATAGTTAGTTTCATAGTTAGTGTCAGTTTTATATATATATATNGATAACAAGATGGAGTAAAGATTAAGTATTAACCATTTAAGGGTAACAAATGAAATTAAGAAATTTATAAATATTTAATAAAAAAGACAATAAATTAAAATCTATAAAATTAATAAATAATAAACATAATTGAATAAGATAGATAATTAAAAGGTTGATACAACGGTTTATTATGGCTTTTTATTTATTATTATTATAGTTATTTATTTAATTTGATTTATAGTTTTTTAATTTCTTTACTATTATTATTATTAATTTAGTTTGATTCATCTATTATGTTTATTATTAGTAAAATGTATTTTAAAATTTTGAAAATGATTTAGTCACTATAAATCCATTTATAGGTTATAGTTAAAATGGAATGTAGTTAGTTTTAAGTTTTATTAAATCTTATATTTTAAGTCTTTTAAAATGAATTATTTTAAAAATATACATAAATATATATAACTATACACATGCATATATAAATAAATATATAGATATATTTAAACAAATAAATACATTTTAACTTCAAGTGTAAAGTATTAATAATGATCAAATCCTTTGAGGTGCAAACTTTTCTTCAAATTTTGCACTTTAAAAAATCCCTAGTGGATTTGATCCCTCTGGGAGTTTGTAGATTTGGAGTTAAGATGCATCTATGTTGTTTTAGTATGTAAATATCTATCATGTGTTCATCTCCTAATTGAATGATGGCTCAACTCCCATATTTTATATAAGTATCTAAGTTTCATTATTTAGTTTTAGTTTTAATTAATTGAAATATATATTTCTTTGGTTTTTAACTTTAGGTTAGGGATGACATTGTAAAATTTTTATTCACTTAATACTTTATTATATTATTAAAATGTCATGTGTCAACTCCACATTGTGCACGATGTTGCCTCAAAAAATAGCACTCTCCCATGATCCAAGATAAGTGGACCCAATTCAAGTATGTGGACACAAGAAAAATACGTGGACTCAGTGCTATGATCGAAAACTCTTCAAGGAAGTACACCCACTAAAACCTTGATGTAACCCATTTCATATTTAGACCTTGCTCCTTGAGCCATGGGAGGCTCCACAAATGAGGTACGGATAGTCATGTAATAACATGAGAAGGGATTATTCTATCCCTATGAAACCTTCCCACAATTGGTAGACTAGTTCCTAATGGATTCAATGAAAATTAAGTACAATGAACCCTTAGACTTGGAAGGTTAGGAAAAATAAAGCATATGTAATTTATTGTCTCAATTGTTTTATAGTAAAAGCCAAGAAAAAAACATAGAATCTCAAACCAACCGTTAAAATTTTGTGAAATTGACCTCCTGGTGACCGACAAGAAGGGGTGCACCTATCCCCCCTAGGGAACACTTATTTTAGTGGATGAAAGATATGATTTAGCACTAATTTAATATATAGTAATGCAACTTACCAAAGTCAAATCAAATCAGAAAATTCCTTGGTGTCAAATTCCCCCTAGGATCCTCCAGGTTAACCTTTGATTTTACCCAAACTTCCTCAAACTCGTAGGGTTTTATATTTTTGTTACACCTAAAAATTGTCACACTCATGCGTAATCCTTGAATTTTTTGTTTCATCACCATGAAAATGTGGTTATTATGCTCCCTAGATGTGTTCTAGAAGGAATCCTTAATACTACTATGGTCCTTATAATTGTTGGGAAGACAAATCCATCTTTAGGAGGTTGAAATATCATCATTTAGACCTTGATTTTTGCCCATTTTTTAGTATTATTTCCCTCCTACCTTGTCCGGGGAGAGATAAAATCACATCTCTAGTTCTAGGGGAGTGAAAATTTCCCATTTTATCCCTCTGTATCGTTCTTTACGGGAGTGATAATATGGGTTCCACTACCTTACCTTAGATGCAGGATCCAAATTTGAGGAGGATTTTGGCTAGTTTGGTCCATAAATTGAATCCTTTCCTCCTTACCATTCTAAGTATGTTAATCCTCTCATATCCACTGTATCCTCCATTGATCCAAAAGCTTCTCCATGGTCATCGAGCCTCTCAAATCCTATATAATGAAGGCCTTCCATGGGTAAAGGGGTAGAGAGTTGTGAAGTCATCAAAATTATGATTGTGTGATTCTTAGGGAGGTCATTCTTTGGGAAAGAGTAGTATATAGAAAATAGAGCATCCTTACTCTACTAAATTGTAGAGTGATAAATAGGGAAATCCTGGAGATGTCATTCTTATGATAGTGTGATTCTCAAAAAGATTTGGAAGAAATATTAAAGAAGATGTTATTGCAAAGTTAGGTATATGATTGTACATAATTCTTTATGGCTTTCTATTTAATATAAACTTGACCTATTTCTCCCATTCTTGCATTCAATGGCATGTATGTTTACTTTGTATCATTCAAAGTAGATATATATTTTTATGCTTAAAAATACTTTGTGGAAGGAATTCTTATGTTGTCTTTGTAGCATTCATCTAGCTTTGGATCTTTGGGAATCAAGTTTAGAGGATGGAGCAGCTAGGACGAGCATCCAAAACAATGTGAGTTATCCATCCTTTCCTACCCACTTCTTTTCTTGTCTTCTTCTATACATGAAAGATAGGTCTAGAAGAAAGTTAGAGTCTATTTTTGGTCCTTTGTCTTGGATTAGGTGATATAAGGGACCTCTATATGTCCAAGTGACATTCTACATGTCTGCAGGAATAATGTTTTGAAACCAAAGATTCTGGGTTCAATCATTGGTGGATTCACCTATTCTTGTTCTAGAAAATTCTCCCTGTGGACAGGTACAACTTCTCTTGGATACCCATAGGTTCCCTAGATTACCTAATCCTAGATAGAGGGAAAAAATAGGCTCTAACTTTCTCCTAGACCTATCTCTCATGCATACAACAAGACAAGAAGAGAAGAGGGTAGGAAAATATGGATAACTCACCTTTTTCGTACAACTATCCGCTCTACTCCAGCCTCTGAAATCGATGCCCACAAATCCAAATCTAGATGAATCCTATAAAGAAAAAACAAGACTCTCTTTCACAAAGTATTTCTAATCATAAAATATCTTTCTACTTTGAATGAGACAAAGTAAACATACATTCCATTGAATGCAAGAATGGGAGAAATATGACAAGTTTATATAAAATAGAAACCCATAAAGAAGTATGTACAATCATATACCTAAGTTTGCAACAACATAGCCTTCAATCTTTCTTCCAAATCCCTTTTAGAATCACACTATCATAACGATGACATCTCTAATATTTTCCTATGTATCACTCTACAATTGAGTAGAGTAAGCATACTCTCTTTTTCGATATCCTACTATTTCCCAAATAATGGCCTCTCTCAGTATCACACAATCATATGTGTGAAGCATTCAAAACTATCTACCCCTTTACCCATGGAAGGCCTTCATTATATAGGATTTGGGAGGGTCAACAACCATGGAGAAGAGTTTGGATCAATGGATGATAACGTGGATCTGAGAGGATTAACATACTTAGAATGGTAAGGAGGGAAGGATTTGAACAATGGACCAAACCACCCAAATTCCTACTCAATTCTAGATCATGCATCTAAGGAAAGGTAGTACAACCAATATTATCACTCCCTTGAAGAAGGCTACAAAAGGATATAATGGGAAATTATCACTCCCCTAGAACTAGAGATTTGATTTTATCTCCCCCTAGATAAGGTAGGGGGATGATAATACAAAAAATTGGGAAAAAATCAAGGTCTTGATGAGATTTCAACCTCCTAAAGATGGATTTCTCTTCTCAATAGGTATATGTATTAGGAACCATAATAGACTTTAGGTTTCCCTCTAGAACACATCTAGGAAGCATAATAACCACATTTTCATGGTGGTGAAACATAGAACTCAAGGAGGGCACATGAGTGTGACAATTAGAGGTGTAAAGTTTTCCTTTGAAATTAACCTGTAATAATTCAATAATCATATCTACAACAACCCCTTAGGACTGAAGTCACCTAGCCCTAAGATGACTTCACCTCCTTTAGGGCACCTTTAAGGTCAAAATTTGACTTTTTTTGCAAATATTTTCAACTTGTTGTATTTATTGCATTTTTTTTATATATACCTATATCTGAAATTTATTGCTGCAACTAAATACCTCAAAAAAATCAGAATTAAACTAATCTATAGCAAAAAATAACTATATTTGTATTTTTTTACAAAAATATAAATTTGAGGTTTTTTTCACAATATATGATTTTTTTTGTATTTTTAACAATTAATAATACAAAATTTTGATGAAAATATTCCAAGTGGAGATGAGGGAAATAAATATTTAAGTATTTTCCCTTCGGTGCCGCTAACAAATCATAGTTAGTGTTCCTCTCAATAATTTGCAATCCTATTTTGATGAATTAGGGAATACCCAAGAAACCGTAGGTTGTGTTGGTCTTAACCTAATTAGGAAAAAAGAGATGTCAAGGTCCTGACAAGAGAGACCCTATAAATAGATATGTCCTACTTACAACATATATCTTTATGCATAAACAAACTCTAATTTACTCTTACCATGGATGTCTTTGGCATTGCAAGAGAAATAAAACAAGAGATCTTACCAAAAACGAAGAAAAAAGGAGAAAAGTGTAGCCTCCTAAGAATATCTAAATCCTTGAAAAAACCTTGCGAGATTAAGAGTTAACCTCAAAGACCAAGAAAACTCCACATTGAAGCTTCAAGAATGCTAAGAAGAGAATGTGCACCACTATTCCAAGTAGACACGAAGAAATAAGAAAAGAACTTTATTTGATCCCATGATATTAAGTTAAAATGATAGGGAGTTGCCTTATTTATATGTGACTTAGGACAAATTAACCTCCTTTACAAGGCAACCAACCTAAAATGTATAAAATAACTTAAAATTATTTTTCAATGAGTTTTGAAGGGTTTGGCACCCACAAATCATACTAAACTTCATACAACATAAAATAATGAGAAAAGACGATGGATTTCTACAACTTGGATGAAATGTTGAGCATCAGAGGAGGGTGTCATGCTCCATCTAACCCCAATATTGTGTTTTTTCCCTTAACATCCTCCTCCTTTAGGTTGTACGGATTATTCAAAGGATGATGCCATATTCAATTTGGAATGTTTGAGCCAAGAGAGGGTTAATACATAATAAAAGTAGGTCCTAATGGGGATAATGAAGTGTGATAAAATAGGTATGAAAACCCTTACACGCTCAATCCCCTTCTACAATGGATAAACATGAGTCATCCCAAGTAGAACCAGACACCAACTGAAGGCATAAATGGCCCAACATGATGGGGGGACTCTTCCCATCAAGAGGTAGTGAGTAATGCCACTAAGACAAAATTTCATGGAATGAAAATAAAGAAGACCATCCATTACTATATAATAATTCTTGAGCCTTGGAAAACCAACACCCTACACAAATCAATCTGTTATAGAAAAATATTGTCATTTTTTTGAAATCCCTAGCGTACTTATGCCAAAGAACTTTTGGGGGAATTTTTTCTTATTACAAGCTCATTTCTAGGAGAACTAGCGCACCTTATCTCTTGACATAAGGAATCATCCCAGGATTACAATACTTGATAGTGGAAAAAAGGCATTGGTGACGCTCGTTTCCTTTGAGAAAGGAGCGTCATCCATTCTTGACGCATGTTGCTAATGTGCAAAGAGTGTCAATGCTCAATAAAAGGGAAAAAGAGTTTCAAGATCCTTCTAGAATAAATCCCTCGTGGAGACTTATGCCAAACAATTAGATTAGGTGGTAGGAGAGCCCCTAACCCCTAGGGATGATCCCTCAACTTCCTCCAAGTAAATATCAACCCACTTGATCCCCTTTTGGCCTATAAATGTAAGCTCAACTTCATGATTTGGAGGAGGACCAAGAAAGCACCTTTATGCTATTTAAAATATTCTAGGATTGAGAGGAAAAGAGATTGGAATTCAAGGCAAAAGACTTGTGGATAGAAGCACAAAACCGAGGTTGTTTTGGTTATAATCTTTCCATTCATTTCGTTAATGCAAAATGTTTTCCCTTTGGCATAAAATTTGTAGAATTAATTATTTGTAATTCATTGCTTATTATATTTCTCTTCGGTCATTGATATAGATTTGTTAGATTATATTATATGTTTATTCATTTCTTCATTGGATCTGATCTATGCAGGTTATTCAAATGTCAACTAATTTAAGGATTTCTACCTAGCAAGGACAACCTTATGGAAGAAGGTAAGGTTTCATTAAAATCAAGTAATATTATTATATCTAGGGAAAGGAGTTCATATTTGTTCCTACTTTGTTCTAGATATATACCATATAGGCTACGAAAATGGTTTTTGTCTGCACTAACCACGCATTTTCAACAACAAAATTGGTGATTCCACTGGGGATGGATCTATAGATTTAATTATTTGGTTTTGATTTGTGTTTCACTACAAAACCTAAGTTTTTTGTTTTTCCATTCGAAGGGTGTGAAATTCACTTTATTTCAATCCTAATTTTCTTCTCCAGGTCAGTATTTGATCTTAGAAAATTTCAAAGTATTCAGTGTTTGTTGAATTTGAAGGTGTTTATCATTTTTTGGATCCCTCTCTACATCGATGCACCTAGGTTGTTTCCTTGTAGCGCCATCCATTCATTGAAGTTTTTTTCTTTTATTGATTGAGCGTTGTTGACACCTATTGACAGAATACAACAAATTTTGTTGATGCATCTTCATAGTGGACAATGAGCGTCAGACTCAAGCGAATGCATTGGTATAAACCTGCATCAAGCATTGAGGTAGGTGTTCAACAACTCCTAGTGACTCTTTAGAATTTGGATATTTAGAATTGGAATTTTGGGATGATGCATTGTTCATTGTGATAGGATTATTAAGCCTCCCTTGACCATACTATCTATTAGATTAATTTTGCCTAACTTAAGAACCTTAATTAATTAATTGGGTCCACTAGTACAAATGGGTCCACTTGGCCTAATGGGGCCACATGTACTAGTCACTGGAGTGTGGGGAACACTTCTAGAGGTTAACTTCCACGTACTACATGTGCATGAATAAGTTTGGGCGCCTCCTATACCAATCCCTAAATTTTAGGAGCCATTGGGAGTTTCAGCACCAACCTACTTCAGTTAGTTGGAGTTAGTACTATTTAGTCTCAGTTATCCCTCAGTTACTTTCAGTTAGTTCTCAAACAGTTAGCTAGCACATGTCCTACATGGATAATGCATGGATACATGTGGAGTAGGCGCCTTTTCCCACCTAACACACTGAGTTAACTAGTTGTCACTATTTGTTTGAGTTGTTGGACATCTGAGAGTGGATCTGTTGACTCCGATATTGATTGAGAGACCATGAGTTAGAGATTCAGTTAGCTACAGTCATATCCACTTGGGAAATTAAAATTCATACCACATGCATTCTAATTATTTCCTATGTAAACTATTGTAACACTGGATATTATTATGATGAATGATACTGTAAATTCTTGAGCAATACTTGTCTGTTTCCTGTGTGGTTTATTTTACTTAGTTTGTATCTTCATTCTCCATTCAATTTCTGCAAACATTATTAGAACTCTCTTCTTGAAGATATAAATGGCATTCAAATTCTAATATGGTATAAGAGCCTTCTCATGAAGGTTTCATGCTTGTTTCTCCCCATCGAACATCAGAAGTAGCTGGGTTTCCACAGGAGTCCCCTATGAAAAATTGCTAGCTCTGGATTTATTCAGAGCAGTAGAGAGGATGTGACAGGCCTTGAAAACATGTTCATGCCAGGAGGAAAAACATGATTCTAGGAGTTTATATGTTTTAGTGTGCAATTGCAGTGAAATTCACAAGTGCTACGTAGCTTGTGAGAAGTATTTGCAGTCTTCCAGCCAGAGAAATTATGAGTTCTCAAACTACTGAGCCACAAATCCTCAAACTCCTAAACCACGGATCTTGTGGTAGCCTTTCGAAAGCATGGCTACCACAGGATCATACATGGATGGGAGGATGAGCCTCATTAACTGGTAGAGTGGAACAAGTTCCTAAACCATTGTGATGAAGGATTCGGGTAGTTATACTCATATTTCCAGAGATATCCTCTTTCATCTAGAAGGATTGAGGACTCCTAGAGAAGCCTAGGAGAAGCTTGATAGCTTGTTTAAAAAACAAGATGAGCTTCGAGGACACATTCTAGAGAATGAGTTGGTATCTTTACATCCCAGTAGTTTCGACACTATTGAGCAATTCTTCTCTAAATTCAAGTCTCTAGTTCTCCAATGCAGACAGTGCGGAATGGAGCAGAAGGATGAGCAGAATGTCCTTTCCATACTCAGCAAACTAGGCCCTGAGTACTTTGTATATGTCTCTATGTTTCATTCCAAGTAGGAAAGCTTTCCTTATCGAAAACTTCCTTCATTAGATTCTTTTTCAGAGTCCTTAATCAAGGAGCAAGACAAGTTGATTCGAATGGGAGTCATTAAGACATCCAAAGATCAAGCTTTTCTAGTTTTTGACTCTTCCAAAGCGCAAGCAAAGGGGAAATCAAAGAATAAGGATCCAAAGGAAACTGATTCAAAGCCTAAACAAAATAAAAAATCTTCCGAAGGAGCCTCCGGATCAAAGTAGAAAAAGAAAAATTGTCCCTACTGTATGAGGGGTTTTCATCTAGAAGACTCATGCATGAAGAAGACCCTCGACCAGATGAAATATCTATGTGTACAAAACAATATTTCGCTTCCACAAAGGGAAGTGATGTCATATGATGAAGAGCAGATTGAAGAATATGAGATATGTTTGCATGTAAGGCTCTCTCCGTCGAAGGTTGATGTGATAGATTCTGGAGAATCCAACGACATGGTTGCTTCCAGGGAATCCTTCATCACCTTCCCTCTATCAGGAGGACCTAGTAGTAATATGAGAGATGACTCTAAAATCCTATATGTTGAGAGAGGTTTAGATAAAATCCATCATGATGATTTCATGCCCTCTCCTACAGAAAAGCAAATTGTTGAAGATGAAGAAGAAGCATATTTTTTCGCTATAGTCAATTCGAATGCAAGAAAGTATCCTTGAAGTGACTCCTTCTCCTGCTGCTCCAGAAGTGTATGAGATCCTTGATATCTCACCTCCTCACATGGATGATCCAGAAGAAGACCATAAAATATCTGTTTTTGAAGAAAAACACTCTTCCTATTCTTTGCAAAAATTCTCCATTAATTCTTTAAATTTTGTGCATAGTTTACCGGTAACTGTTTCAAAAAAGGTAGAGGAATTTGATTTCTCTATCTATAATGATGTTTCTGGTGTGGATATCAGTAATATCAGTGATATTATGGAAATAATATGAGATTATAAGAGTGATCCATTCACTCTCATTAATATAGAGCTTCCAGTAAATTCATGCAAGATTACATGCACCGAAAATCAGAACTTTGAAGAAGGAGAAAATTGTGCATCTACCGTCTCGGTGGAGCAAAGTTTTGGATATGATATGAATATTTTTGGATCTTTTTTATTTTCTGATCTGATAATATGTGATTCAGGTTTCAATATTCAAGAGCTTTCAGTATTGCTTATAACTGGTTTCACCAATTTTGGTGTGACAAATCAACACCAAATCAAGCACCGCAAGTCTCTTTCAATTTTGTTGTTGAGGATTCAATGTTAGTTATTTCTTATGAATTTGATGATATAATATTTTGTGAAATATTATATATTTATGAAGCTATATCAAATTATGAAGCTCAAGCATTCACTCTCCACAGTCCCAGGGCTTCTCTACCTTTAGTCACATGGTCATCTTCTCACAGAACTAGTCAAGAGGGAGACATTCTGCATCTTCCTGGACACTTGCTCCTAACACTTGTGGATGATTTTACCACTCATGGTTTTCTGTTCAATGCTGAAATATATCAGTTTCTTGGGTGTTCCTCACATGTTTTTAATTCTCAAGAACTTTTACCCTCTCTTCAGTTGATTTCAGCTGCTCTACATGGGTCTAGTTTTCATCGTGCAACTGTTTATATTTCGGATTCAGTTGGGTACATTGTTCTTCTTCCAAAGAGGAAGATTCCTATAGACATAAGCATGTTTTTTGGATTCATGGGTTCACCTTCACAGAAGAACCAAGATATTGTTTGTACATAATAGCAGCAAATATATTCACAAGTTTTTTCAAAATTTGTATTTCTGCTTATTTTTTGAGGGGGAGGTTTTCCCATGAGGTTTTCCCCCAAAATTTTTTACTATATTTTAGATTGTATTTGGGTGACCTATGGTATTGTTACCGGGGCCCATAGTTGTCCAAGTTAGGATTATTAATCCTCCCTTGACCATACTATCTTTTAGATTAATTTTTCCTAACTTAGGAACCTTAATCAATTAATTGGGTCCACTAGTACAATTGTGTCCACTTGGCCTAATGGGGCCACATATACCAATCACTGGAGTGTGTGGAACACTACTAGAGGTTAAATTCCACTTGCTGCATGCACATGCATCAGTTTGGGCACCTCCTAGACCAATCCCTACATTTTAGGAGCCACTGGGAGTCCCGACACCAACCTACTTCAGTTAGTTGGAGTTAGTACTAGTTAGTCCCAATTATCCCTTAGTTACTTTTAGTTAGTTCTCAAAAAGTTAGCTAGTGCATGTCTTGCATGGATAATGCATGGATGCATGTGGAGTAGGCGCATTTTCCCACCTAACACACTCAGTTGCACTGAGTTAACTAGTTGTCACTATTTGTTTGAGTTGATGGACATCTGGGATTTGATCTGTTGGCCTCTGATATTGATTGAGAGACCATGAGTTAGAGATTCAGTTAGCTACAGTCATATCCACTTGGTAAATTCTAATTCATACCCCATGCATTTGAATTCTTTCCTATGTAAACTATTGTAACACATGATATTATTATGATGAATGATACTATAAATTCGGGAGCAATACTTGTCCGTTTCCTATGTGGTTTGTTTCTCTTAGCTTGTATCTTCATTCTCAATTCAATAGTTGCAAACATTATTAGAACTCTTTGATTGAATATCTAAATGGCATTCAAATTCTAATACATTTTTAGATCTACATCTTTATATTAAGTCTGAGCTAAACTTCAAGTGAATCTTGCAAGATATATCTTAGTGAAAAGCTTCAGTATTTGGGTGACCTTTTGTGTATGAATTTCTAGTTTTGGGTATCATAGTTTTATTTTTAGATCTCTCATAATTGCATATATCTATAAAAAGAAAGACTTTGTAGTTTATAAATGCTTTCATAGGGATAGTTGTTAGGTTTTCCTTGTATCTCTGTTACAAAAAATACAAAAAACAAAAGAAAATATAGATCCATTCCTTTTTTGTTTCAATTAGTTTATGGGTCTCAAGTTTTGTTTATGAAGTAAATGGCTAGTTTTTCTCTTTCTTTTAGATTTTGGAAATTGTAAGAGTGAAGCATTAGTTTGTGCTTTCTTGTCATCGTATTAGAGATCATGATTTGGTTAATTATAAAAAGTTTTGTGTGTTTGGATTTTATCGAAATTTTTTGAAGCATGAGTAATGAGTGAGTATGGTATTTCAATTGATTAGTTTAAAAAAAGAAAAATATCTCTCTTTTCTATATCTAGATCTCATAAAAAATAAGACTTGCATTACGTTTAATATTTGCATAAGTTTTGCAATCGATCTACACTCCATAAGTCTGTTAACCGTTCAAGATAAAACCAAGTGGTAGATGAGACTAAAATATTTTAGAAACTTGAGTGATAGGTTAAATGATGTGTTCTGGCATATATAAACATAGGATCTATCATTTATTTTCTGCACTGCATCTCAGGGACTGTGTAGTTATTCCATGTACTAATCGCTATATCGAATGGATTTTCATGTACCCTTGAGGTATATAGAAAGGTTCTTCATGTACTCGATGGTATATCAGAAGGCCCCTTTCAAATGGTCAAGCATTAGACAACACTAACACGGACTTGAGATCCCACATAGCTTGGATATATTGGGAGAACCCTTTAGGAACATGGAACCAACTGAGTAAATCCATCAGTTGTCTTGTCTGAGCAATACACTGAGAACAACACTTGGGGAGCTACTATGTATGTATCGCCCAAGTAGTCAGGTATTCATGCAAGGGTATGGTCCCAATCCTCCTTGTCACATTTTACTATTGGACCTTGTAGTATATAATGAGTTGTGACAACTTGACACTCCTGGTGAGGATCCAACTTACTTAACCCCTCCTATCACCTAAGTATACTTGTGGCCTTAGCTAGTGTAGGACTTTTGTGTGTGTATTTTTTATTAGAAAACTTGTAGAGATAAGATTTGGAAAAAGATATAGCTGAGAAAAATGTGAGGAGATCTTGTAGGAAGGAGGATTTACCACTTTAATACTATCCCACCTGAGAAGAGAAGGAATAACCATGGACCAACCTATAACGGTTGATCAGTACGAAAAATATATACCGGTTAATGAATGCAGAAAATATTATTCTCCTTTTGAAAACAAAATTACCCCCACTCTGGTAGTGGTTCAATAACCTTCTTTGCATGACTCAAATTTTCATTTTCCTTTTGAAGGAAATTCCAGGGCACATGATTGTGTATTTTCTCAACCTCCATATGATCTCATTTTGGGATACTTTCTTAGGTCAAATTATTTCAAAATATGGCACTTCCACTTTGTCATATGTTCAACCCCCACCTTCATAGCCCACAACATTTCTCTTAAATGATAAATTTTTTGAATTAGTTCATAATAATATTTCTCGCCTACATACGTTGGGGGAGAATGTGAAAATACGAAACGTTTCTCCTCTTCCCGCCACTTCGAGAGTAGCTAATACTGAATACCACACTCTTACTAAATCTTATGTTGTTACTGCTTTAGGAATATCAGTGCAAAGCGTAATCTCTTATGATCTAGGTCAACCCTTTATGCTAACCCTACCACTTCAAAATCTCTCGATTAGTTCAAACTCTCTTACAAATCTGATGACTAGGGGGAAATCCTCAGTTGAGATTACTTCAACAATCAGAAGACAATTTTCAACTATAGGGAAGAGTGTTACTTTGGGAAAACTCATAGTTAGTGGTCACACAATGACTAGAGGTGTGGTTATCCATCCTCTAGTCACAGGCTAGCTATCATGAGTACCCACCTGGGGTTATTCTTATCTATATAATCAACATACAATGCTCAATAAAGTTTACTAACCGATTTCCCTGGAGGGAAATAGTTTACCCTAGAATTCAATACCATGTAAATATGAATACCTCATGGGGTCAACCTAAATTGAAAAATTTCCCCACGCTTGGAGGACCACCTAGAGGATCACTTCGAATACCACTAAAAAAAAATTTGGGGTACCACCTAGAGGAAAACTGGGAGGACCATCAGGAGGACCACTGGGAGGACCACCCAAAGGCCCACCTTGAGGCCCACCTAGAGAACCACAACTAAATAATCATCCCTTTATGGGAGGACCATCATCACCCTTCCATAAATTAGTTTATGGTCCTACTGGTACAAAAATACCATATCAATACTACCAATATCCATAGCCAAACGGTCAATTGCCATTTATGGAGATACTTGATTTTCCAGACCTGTCACATTTAACTAATGATCTGATAGAACATGACCCTTTGTGGCCACCAATTCCTGTTAAATTTCCTTCGGAGATACCCAAATTTAATGGTAAATCTGGTGAAGATCCCAATAACCACATGATGACTTATCACTTGTGGTATTCCTCCAACTCTCTCATGCATGGTTGTATCTGTTTGAGAATTTTTTAGAGGATTCTCACTAGATTTCCTGCCAAATGGTATATCGAATTACCTCAACATTCCTTTTGCGATTTTAACACTCTAACCATGTATTTTTGACACATTTTCAATTACCAATCAGGTATGAAATGAGTATTGATATTTTGAATTCACTTCACCAGTCTACTTCTACCCATATATATGATCATATTCATGAGTGGAGATGATGGCGTAGGTTAATTTAAGCACCTATTCCCAATCAATTATTGGTTGATTGGTTCACTATGTCACTACTCCCACCTATTGATATATATGTTTCCATGAGAGGTGTTGTTACCGAAGATCAAGCTATTAGTCATGCTCAGTACCTAGGCTTGGTTTATTCCTAGTCTGGCAGTTTGTATGATTAAATTTCGAATGCTCCTAATCCTACTTCAAATCCTTCAAGACCTTTGGTGGAACCACCTGTCGATGGCATAGTAGGTTTTTTCCAAACACTGCCTATTTCTAAATCAACGAAAAAGAAAAATTAAACAAATTCACCATATAAATTTCTAATCCTAAGACTACTTCTACTCTTGTCATTCCCATCGAAGTGAATGCAGTACAATCTACAGAATCTTTGGGAACTATGAAAAAGGGTAAATGCAAACCCAAAAATTTATCAATAAACGTGGGATACCAAATCACAAGCTATAGATATTGAATGTAAAACGAGGAGGAAGGATAAGTTCCCTTGCCTTATATGTGGAGGTGACCATTTTACAAAGGGATGTCCTCATCGTGAGGAGGTCAATAAGTTTTAAAAGAACACTTCAAATTCGACAGTTTTAACTGATCCTTTCCCTACTCAAAAAAAGTTGATTGATCATCAATCATTGCATGGACCTTCCTCTTCTTCCATTGAAGAAATTAATATGATATCTAGTGAAACAGTTCACATCACAACCAGATCACAAAGCTAGGACATGCCTCTATAGAAAATGAGTGAAAACATTTTGGTTTATAAACCTTCCACTTTTTTTCCTCTTCCGACTAATGGCCTTCAAATCGAAAAACTTGTTCTTGACACAGTCTTATGACCACATAAGAGTACTATTTGAAAAATGATATTCAATCTGATTGCACATGATGCCCAATATTATAATGTCATTGAATATTTGGCTCAAGCACCATGCACTATGTCCACTCTCGAAGTACTCCAAACATGTCGAACTCAAAGGAAAAACATGTTGTCAATTCTTGGAGCTGTGGATCCCGAAATTAGAAATTTCATCACTTTTAAACTAGAAGACTTTAAATTGATACTTTCTCACCAACTTGATTTCCAATTATCTACAAAACTCAATGGGAAAAAGGTCCATCGTACTGTTTTTTATGAAGGTTCCTTGACTTCGGTCATGTCTCTATCCTTTTAGAGAGCCATTGGTTCTCCTGAAATCAACCGATCACCTATTGAATTGAAGGCATTTAATGGTTGTGGTTCCCAACCTTACGGATTATTGTCATCCTTGTTAATAGAACTAGGGGGAGAATCAATGTCCATTCATGTTGAAGTTGTCGATACACCTTTGGATTATAATCTTCTCCTAGGTAGAAATTTGTTCTATGTGATGTATGCAATTGTGTCATTAGTTTTTCATGTGGTCCAATTTACATTATAAGGGAAGATTGTCATCACCAACCAACTAGATTTTTTCTCTCCATATACAAATTCCAACTCAGTGAATAATGTTCCTCTTTTAGCATCTTTAGTTCTACAATATCATAGCATTGGGGTGGGACTTCTAAAGGACTCTTCATTTATGAGAGTCTTTTCATTAAGAAACCTTCCTCCTCCTTCGTAGGTTGCATCCGTTAACATGATCTCAACAAGTCATGACCATTTGATAAAATGGAACTCAATTGATGACTCGATATCCTTAAGTCTGTCTGAAGAAATTTATCAAACCATTCAATCCACCTATGATGATTGCAGTATTAAGGATCACCTTTTAGTTGCATCATATCCCTACCATCTTCTATATTGGTTAGATTTCCCCCATCCATATTTGGAATATATTTTACAACCCCTTGCATTAGGTGAATCTATCATGGAGGTTATGTACTTAGATGAGTTTCCTTGGAAATATGCTCACCATCGATCTTCTTTCTTTCCCCATTACCAATTGGTAGAAAATGATTTTGAGTCATTTGTTTAATCCGATGTTGTTTTTTCTCCTCAATCACTTGTACTCATCCAAAATGTTGAGTCTAAAGGTAATTTTAGAAATATTACTAAGACAACCCCAATCGATATATCGACGAAACCTAATGTTATTAAACATATCCATTTGGGCCATAATTGTTCTTCCCCAGAACTTGGAAATTATACGGCCCTTTTCAGCTAATTTCAAGATGTTTTCACATGGATCTAACAAAAAATGCCAGGGATTGATCCTTCAATCATTGTTCATGAGATTAAAACATACTCTGACTCTAAGCTCGTCTGACAAAAACATTTCCAAATACATCCCCGAAAGGATACAACAATTAAGGAGGAAGTTAATTTTTTTTTTAGAGTTGGGTTCATTTATATTGTACCACTGACAAAATGGGTTTCCAATATTGTTCATGTTACTAATAAATAGGGTACAATTAGGGTTTGCATTGATTTCATAGATCTCAATCATGCTTGTCCAAATGACAACTACCCTACTTTGTATATCAATCAAATTATCGACAATTGTTCCAGAAGTGTCACCTTTTCATTCATGGATGGTTTTTGTAGCTATAATCAGATAGAGATACTCCATTTTGATCAACACAAAACGAATTTCATCTTCTTGTGGGGGACCTTTTCTTATTGTAAATTAAATTTTGGTATGAAAAATGATGGCGCTACATTTCAACACGCCATGTATTATTCTTTCCATGATACCAAACATATGGTGGTAACCCATGTCGATGATTTACCTTCCCATTTATAGCATTGGGAAGACCATGTTGACTATCTAAGAGCAATTTTTCTTTGATATCGCCATTATAAAATCCGTTTGGATCGACATAAATGTTTTTTTTTGTTAATACTGGACAACTGCTTGGGTTCATTATTTCCAAGGATGGCATCCACATTGATCCTATGAAAATAGAGTCCATTATGGACCTACCACCACCAACTAACATTACCAAACTTCAAAGTTTGCAAGGAAAAGAAAACTTCTTGCATAGTTTTGTATGCAATTATGTCGCGAAAATGCACAGTTTTATTTTATTGGTTAAGAAAGGTGTACCTTTTGTTTGGTATGACCTTGAACATAATGATTTTGATAATATCAAACATGCCATTATGCACACACCTATGTTGTAACCCCATGATTATACTAACGATTATTCCTTATATATGGTTGCATCCCTTACCACCATCGTCATGGTCCTAGTACAAATAAACAACAACGACCAAGAACATGTGATATATTATATGAGTAAGAGTCTTCTTGAATCTGAAACCTGATATTCACATGTTGAGAAGTTATCTTTGGCTACGGTCATCGCAGTCCAGAAATTTTTCCATTACATTTTTCTCTGCACAACAACCGTTTACATAGATTCTAACCCTGTGCATTACATTTTGACTTGTTAAGTACTAGGGGGGGATTATTCTCACTGGATTTTTATCCTCCAGGAGTTTGAAATAGAATTTTTTAAATCCAGTTCCAAAAATTCTTTAGTGTTCATTGAGATAATGTGTGATATTCCCTGTATTACTAAGGAATCACATCCCATTGATTCATTTCCTGACGAACCTTTGTTTTTTACTAGTACATATGACCCCTATTATGGAGATATGATTTGATATCACCAAATGCAACATTTTCATCCTAGTGTGACTCATGATCAATTCCATTGTATCCATCACCATGCCAAATAATATCTTATCATTAATGATACATTCTATCCTATGACATTGTTTAAATCACGATGAAGCTGAAAGTGTGTTGAATGACTACCACTCTAGAGCATATGGTGGTCATGTTTCTGGGATAGTTGCATCTCATAAAATCCTATGCGTTGGGTAATTTTTTCCTTCTATCTTCAAATATTGTATTGAATCCATTAAGAAATTCCTGCTTTGCCAACTTTTTCAATCCAAAAAGCGCACCCATCCTTCTCCACTCCATCCCATCGTTTTTATCAATCTCTTTGTGAAATGGGGCATTGATTTCATGCATCATAATCCTACCTCAGTCGAGGGCATGGTTATATTATCATTTCCCTTGACTATTTTACTAATTAGGATGAGGCTATGCCTACATATGCTAAATATGGTAAAATTGTTTCCCTATTTTTATTTAATCACATCATCGCTATGTTTGGGGTTCCTCGGGTCATTATTACTGATCATGGTTCTTATTTTAGGAATCGAATGATGTCGAAATTAAGTGATAACTTAGGTTTACATCATGATAACTCGACACCCTATTAGCCTCATGCTAATAGCTAGGATGAAGCTATAAATAAAATTTTGAAAAGTATGCTTCAATAAATGGTGGGGCATGTTAAGTCTAGTTGGAACTTACAATTATTCCTAGCATCATGGGCTTATAGGACTACCATGAAAACATCAACCAGTTTTAAATCATTTCAATAGGTGTATGTACTAGAAGAAACTCTTCTTGTCGAATGTGAAACCCCTTCTCTAAAACTCATTGTAGAACTCCTACCCAATACCACCACAGAGGAAGACCATTTTTTGTACTTGAACAAACTTAATGAAACTCATCAAGATGTAACCTTGTCTATTGAAGTACACAAAAGATGAACTAAATCTCAATATGATCGATCCTTTCAACCTCACCTCTATAATGAAGGTAATAAGTTTGATCTTGACTTATGACCACTGACATGACAAACTAGGAGGTGGAAAACTTGAATCCATGCGGCATGGTCCTTATATTGTGAGTCGATTTTTAGAAAAAAAGGGCTTATGAGTTTATTGACTATGATGGAATACCTTTTTTTGAGCCTCGAAATAGGCTTTACCTAAAATAGTACTACGCTTAGATAATTTCACATGTGTACCTTGTACATTTTGTTTATAGAGTGTGTTGTGAAGTCGGTTTGATCTTTTTTTGAATTTAGGATTCATCCTAGTTAAGGTTTCTTATAATGTGTCATACTTCAATGAATATATGGCCTCATATTGAGGATTTGTAGATGGCACTAGTCGTCATAGCTTGAATCTTGCATCAGTGGCATGGGTACTTTATTCCCCTATTGGTCATTTGGTAAGCTCAGGTGGAAGTTGTTTAGGTACCGCAATGAACAATATCGTTGAATATCATGCAGTGATTGGACTATTGACTGACACTTTTTCAAATGAGGTGAGTCGTTCTATGGTTTACCTAGATTCAGAACTTGTTGTTTCTTAATTAAACCATGTCTACACTATCCGAAATCCCTTACTTCTTTGATTATTTGAAGGGTTTGGCTTCTTGAAAGGTCCTTTGAGTTTATTTCATACCAACATATGCTAAGGAAATTAAATGTATTTGTCGATTCATTAGCTAAATAAATTTTGGATTGGTAGATAGCTCATATTTAATTTTCATTCAAGATAGATCAATCTGTAAAGATAACATATAAATAAGGAGCCATTCATGTACAAAAACACCATTTTGTATAAATTTGTTTTTTATAAATGTTTTACAAAAGATACTAGGGAAAAAATTATAAAGCTCAAAATATTTTAGTACAATACTATAACTAGACATAACTCCTAGCTAATCCTCATGCTCATGGTAACACATGATACCCTAAGCCACCCTACGGAGTATTTGTCTAAAACGATCATAAACTTTTGTTGTATGGCATTGGTAACGCTAGAGTAAGTCATATATGGTGATGTTTGGGACACCTATAGTCATCCTTTAGAGTTTCTCCAAGATCTCCTGTAGCTCTTCCTCGGGCTCAATATTTCAAACCACTATCTCTCAATATGCTCCTCGCCTCTCAATAAGCGATGGATGATCTAGTTAGCCATGATGGTCCAATCTATGCAATATAAAACATGAAGTCATAGTATCACAAAAAGAACAAAAAAAATGAAATATAGAAAAATGAAAATAAATGAAAGAATGAATCTTTCTTACCCATATATCCCCACTGATCATCATCAGGAAGTGGTAGATATGGATATCCCTTGAAATCCGTCCCTAAATATGCATAGTCCTGCACCATGAGGAGCTAACCGTGCATCCATATGAAGAGTATGAATCCATAGGTGACCGTAGGTCCATGTCACATCCCCTTTCCCTCGACTGACGAAGAGGAAGCAATTAAACCATCCACAAATCATCTCGGGAAACCATGCCCCAAGAACATAAACATGAATATAATATAACATATATGGAAAATTAACAGTGATAAACACATATTAACATACACAGGTGCAACATCATCATAATACATATACAGATGTCTAATTTCTTAAACATACATTGGAATAAAAATACATGTCATCATTCATTTACAGCATATAAGCATTCATCATGTTCATTCATAATATAATACAGTTGCAAGGATTTAAGCACAAGAATACTTATCTCCAGGAAATCTTTTCCCGCAACCATCTACATTGTTGCAACTATTGGCAGCGGTTTCGGTAAGTGAGTTGCACAACATCGTGGCAATTGTGCAAGCTCATGCGGTACCGTGCAAGGCCAGATCAGTGCGATAGGCAAAAGAATAACCACTTTGAATATTTTATATATTATTTGACCAAGTTTTGTTGCAATAGGTCATTAGCGGTTATAAGTTAGTTAGAAGTGGATCCTCAATGTAAAGGTGCAAGCCTATTTATAGATCTAGTTTTGCAAGTACTTTAGAGGAGAACGGGATCAAATTAAAAGGAGAGAACTGTGTATCTATGATTTATCTGGGTTGTTTTGATGTATGCAGTCTCCGGTTTTGGAGAAGAATTGTGTAATTTGGATCCTCTGCATAAGGTTAATATGATATGACAGTTGTTGCACAAATCTTGTCTTTTATCACTACTGCGATCTAATGTGTTATGATGTTGCGACCTATTTTGTTATGATGTTACTGTGATTTAATCTCTTTCTGCTATATTGATACGATCTGTCTTCAAGTCTTTTACATTCTGTTGCACTATGAGGTGATATGTTTTCTAAACAATGCTGTGGTATTTATTGTGACACTTGTATGATGCTGTGGAAATGAATCAATAATGTTTGCATAAGTTTTGGATGCACTCTGCAAGTTATGGAAATGACTTAATGTCGATGGTAAAGCTCTGATCAGGAAGTTATGGTGTCTCCCCATTGGATCCCCATATCCTCCATCCCCACTGCCGGAAACTCGGTTCTGATAGCTCTCCCTTGAACATCTCAGGTGAGTCTTCGTCCGCTCCGTGGACGTTGCTGGGCAGGGTAAAGCCTGTCTGGGTTGGTGCTCAGGGAGATTGTGTTGGTTGGGCGTTGACAGAGCGAGAACCCCTATTAGCGAGGCTTTGTTGGTGGGATTCGCCAACAAATTGTTCCATTGCCGGGACCTGAGTTGCGATTAAGAGGGGGATATGTTTTGGCATCCGACTCGATCAGAGATCGAAGGATGGTTTGAGAAAAAGTTGCAGGAGTTTGTTGAAGCTGAAAATCAGAATCCAAAGTTGTCGACGGGCCACTGGTTGGATAGGTATATCCACAACGATCCTCACGAATGGTACTCTTGTGAATTTCCCGTCCTCTTGCATGAATGGTTGGCAAAGTTCACTGAGAAGAAGACAAAATTCCAAGGAGGAGAGTCGACATCCTGGACCCTGGAGGTGATCCAAGAGTTGCAATAAACCAACAATAATGCATCGCAGGTAGTTGAAGTATGGTTGGATAGTATCTTAGAAGGATATATCACCAAGTTTTCCTTCGACACCAATAAATATTTTAGCGAAGTGAAAAGGGAGTTCTTCAGTGGACCTTGAGGAATATTTTTGTTGTCCCTACAGCTATCAATTAAGTAAGTGGCCTGTGAAAAAGGTATTCTAAATATGGACTAAGAGTAGTGGAACTTGGGTGTGCAGAGGATGTAGGCACCACGACGAAGGGGGGGGACATGCATGAGAAGGTAAGGGGTATATGGGCATGAGTTCTGGTGAGATTGTGAAGGTTACCGATGAAACAAGTGGTTGTATGAAGGGAGGAGCAAGGTTTCGAGAGAAGAGGATGACAACGAGAGAAGGTCCTGCTGTGATCAAAGTGCAATACCGTGAAGAAAAATCACACTAGATGAAGCAACCTTTCTGTGATGATGAGGATAACTAGGCCCAGGCTACGCCCGGAAGGACAATAGAATCAAATCCCAGCAATAACGTGTCCACACCTCCGCAAACTACTCCACCACAAGGAAGAAACACACATTCTACATCAACTTGCCTGACGTGTCAGCAAGAGTCCAGTAATAGAGCACCAGTAGGGGGAAGAAGGCCTTGAAATGAAGTTACCGATATTCAATGGAAATGGCACTGATGAGCCAGAGAAGTATTGGTTCTTATGTGAGGCTATCTAGACTGCCCTAAAAAATGTCGATGATGATGTCAAGAAAAGTCAGCTGACCACTACTCTGAGGGGCCGTGCGTTGGAATGGTTCATGTGATCACACGGATTCCTCAGGGAGGTACCATGAAGACGTTGGATGAGATCCAAATAGGGTTATTTGAAGAATTCAAGAAACCGAAGTCTGAGGCTCAGTATATTACTAAATTGAAAGAGATCAAACAGTTTCCCAATGAAATGATTTGGGAATTTGGCCAGTAGTTTAAGACATTGATGGCTCGGGTCAGTTTTTAGATGAGCAATGTTCAACACAAGGAATGCTTCATCGCCGTGCTTGTCCCGCATATCCGACAACCATTAATGCAACAAAATATTGCGACGTAAGGCGAGGATCTGGAGACCACAATGAAATTGGAGGCATCACCAGTAGGAGAAAGTGTAGTCAGAATGAACTAGATTCAAGCACAGTTGGCCAGCCTAACGCTCCAACTGCAAGATATTAAAAAGGCTAAGGAAGATCGCGATGATCATTGGTGCACCCGGTGCCATGCAAGTGGACATACCAAGGACACATGTCCGACGTTCAGGAATTATTTGTTGGCAGGAGCCCCAAACCCGTTGAGCTGTGCTGGTATACCATGGTGTCGCATATGTCAAGTCTATGGGCATCGACATGAGAATTGCGAATACATGCAGAAAATGGTTATGAAGGATGAAATTTTGTATTGCACATTTTGTCGATCAGTGGGACATGATGACAAAAATTGTTGAGCTTAGGATTTGCTTCAAGAAAGAACGTATAATTCATATTTTGAGAAAGGAGAAGACCCCCGGACGGTGCAAGCGTAGCAGCAAGTAGTGCAACCAGCAGCACAAGTGTCGTATACACCACCACCTCTGTTGTAGTTTATCCTTGTGCAATAGTTTACGACGCAGTTTTCACCTCAACCACATATGGTGGTACAAGTGCAACATAACCAGGCTCCGCGACTACAGTATAATCAACCACAATATGTTCAAGCTACGCAATATGTCCAGCAGCAACCAAACCCACTGCAGCAACACATGGTCCAACCACAGTTTCAACAAGGAGGAGTCTGGGGAGGATTCCACGAAGGGTTCAGAGGTCGAGGAGGAGGATGACATCATGAATCAGTCTAGTGTTACACCTGTGGGGTATTTTGGAATTATTAGGGAGTGCCCTCATACATAGTGTACATACTATGTAGCAAGTGATCATAATGTTGAAAACTGCCCTCCGTTGATTGCAAAATGGCAGGCTGGAAACATTCCCCAGTTACAGAACGTATATAATCAGAATCATCCTACGTTCCAAGTACAGAACCAACTGATAATGCAGAACCAGGTCCCACTGCAGACTCAGACTTAGAACCCACCTCAGACTCAGAACCAGCTGATGAATCTTCCATTGAATCAGTACCTGCCATTGAACTTGAATCAAGGACCAACAGTTGCAACAATTCAGGTCGAGGCGCGAATGAAGGATGTCGATGTTGGGATCGTCACTCACGCCAACGCGACAACTGGAGACGATGGAATGAGGTAGCAAGTTCGACTCACTGAAAAGAAAAAAGTGTCATTTGATATTGCGACAGAGAAAGACACCTTCTTTGGCACTAGGAATGCAATCGGGAGAAATCCGAGTAAGTTACCAATTATTGATATGCCATTTGATTTTGATCCATCTGTAGAGGCAGGACCATCACGACAGTTCTTTGAGAGTTGTCTATTGCTGGCAAGGGACTTTGACACCCTTATCGAGCTTGAGACATTATTGTACCACCCGGAGAAGACAATGAAGGATTCTACTGTGAATTCTTTGCAAAAAAGGAAGACAGGCAAGGAGATGAGGATGAATATCCAAATCGGAGATTATCAGGTTGACTCGATCATTCTGGATCTTGGATCAGATGTAAATATTCCTTACCAAGCAAACCTGGCAATTGATGGGAAATCCAACATTGGGATGGTCCTTGGTACAGTTGTGACTCGCAAATCAGGCGAAGTTTCAGCCTATTGGTCGTGTTTCAAACTTGCTTGTCGACATTGAAGGTATGAAAATGCATGCTGACTTTGATGTGATAGAAGTAGTAGAATATGGTGGTTCCTATCCCGTGCTACTAGGGATTGGATGGTATAATGATAGCATGGCGGTTATAAAATTATAAAAATGAGTTATGACATTCGAAAACTAGGATTTCAAGGTCATTTCTCCTATGGACCCTCAGGAGGGACGACGATATATTGAACCTGTAAGGGATGAACTCGGCAAGAGTTGGGAACATGCTTATAACATCTCTAAATATTACATCCATCCTACCATCGATGGTGAACTTGGATGGCACAGCGTAAGTTCTGCATCCTATGATGCTGATGATGCTCTGGAAAACTGGCAGAATAGGTTGCATGAAGTATCATTCAGGAAATGCGGGTTGATTACACAGTCTCTCCGACGGGTTGCAACTGAGGCTATATAGTTGCCCGTTTATGAAGGACTACTAGGACTATTAGATTTCTTTCAGGAATTCGAAGAGAAATTATTTGAACCGAAAAGGATTATGGCTCTCGATCTAGCACTGAAAGTTACTCCAGCTCAATGGTGGGAAACACACAAACATATGATATTTGACTGGGAACAATGCCGCATATTGATGATGGTACACTTCGGTGATTTAGATTTCTATCATACTGAGAGATATGATGGATGAAATGATCCCACCAGTCATTTAATTGAGTGTCAAACTTTATGGGCATCATGACCTAGAGATGAATGGGTCCACGATTTCATTCACACTCTAGAAGAAATGCCAAGATCCTGGTATGTGGTGGCAGAGTTGCGCAGAACTATCACCAATTGGGAGGAGTTGTCTGTTTGCTTTGTGCAAACATTTAGTTTTCAAGATGTCAACCCAGAGGTAGGAAATGCTTTACAAATCATCCACGATGTCATACTCAAGGTCACCCTTGTGTTGATGTATTTGTAACTTCAGAATGTATTCATCTATGTATCTTATTTCTTGTAACCCAATATTTATTCCGGGATGTATCTATTATGTAATTGAGTCATGTTGTCATGCACCAATGGTTCGATTGAGAGAATCTATAATGTAAACAAGTCATGTCAAGTCATAGTGGGTAACCCTCCGATTGTCTAAGGGTTAAAGTCTCCGCAGTTCCGAGGCACTAGGGTTATTAGACTCTCCTAGTAGAGGTCAACCCTAGTAGGGTTTTAGTCATGATGGGATTAGTATAAATAGAGAGCTAGAGTCTCTATTTGGTACAGAAATCATACACATGACTCAAGTGTAGTGCATAGTTGAGGAAGGAGAAGACATTGGGTCTAGACAAGAAGAAGATTACTGCTGTCGGGAGTGCATCTTACTGTTTTGGGGTTTTACATTTTGTGTTGATTCTATCTTTGAGGAAGTTGCGGGGTTTTCTCCTTAATGGTTTCCCCGAGGAAAAAAACTGTGTTCATTGTCTCTTTTGTTTGATTGTTGTGCTTGTTATTCTCTTAGTTAAAGATCCTAATAATGCTAGCTTAATGTTGAAAAACTAACATGGTATCAGAGCTAACCTGAGAAGAAGACATTATGCAGCTGCGAGAACTAGGGCTTCCTAGTTTGTGGATCTCTCTCCACATATTTTCAGAAAAAGTAAGGTGGAATAACTCTCCTCCTTAGGGTGCATCTTTCTGTCGAACCATAATCCAATTCTGAGGCTTTTTCAGTTTTGGATCTATCATTGCTATCAGAAATTAGGGTTTTTCTCAAAAGAGGAATTTTTCAGCGAGCCCAGGCCTGGATTGATATCCTCCCCAAAATCGAAGTTAGGGAAAAATTTCAAGACATTTGGGTGGACAGAACTCCGAAAAAGCAAAACCCTAATTTTCTCCTGAACCAGCTCTGCAGGATTTCAGCGCAAGTTTAAGATCCGACATCTTGACCTGGTAAGATCTAAAATATTTTGTATTTCCATTTGAGATTCTTAGTCAGGATGTCTCATCATATCAAGCTTGATGAAAATCTTGAGGGAGATGATAACTTCCGAGCTTGGAAGTATAGGATCTCCCTGGTCCTGGAAGAGAATGAGTTAGACTCCTACATCCATGAGGAGGTTCCAGTTCCAGAGGAAGATGAGGCTAAGGTGTTACATAAGAAGAAGTTGGTCATGGAAAAGAGGATCATTGCTGATTCTATCAAGGATCACCTTATCCCACAGGTGTCCTCTCTCAAGACACCTAAAGCTATGTTTGATGCCCTAACCAAATTGTTTGAAGGGAAGAACATAAAACGAAAGATGACCCTGAGAAACCAAGTGAAGAATGTGAAGATTTAGAATGCAGAAACAATCCAATCTTACTTCACAAGAGTTTCTTAGATCAAGGAACAACTAGAAGCAGTTGATGAAGAAGTGGAAAATGAAAAGATTGTGATGACTACCTTGAATGGCCTTCCTAGGTCATGGGATTCTTTCATCCAAGGAATCTGTGCTAGAAAGAAGTTAGTCAAGTTTAGTAGACTATGGGAAGAGTTCTCTCAAGAAGAAGCTTGGATAGAAGTTTGAGAAGAAAAGATGGGAAGTGAAGATCAAGCTCTCACGGTACACTCCAAGTCACACTCCAAGTCAACCAAAAGAATATCTCAACACTTCAGAGGTAGGCACTTTCACAAAGATAACACTAGAAAAGATTTATCTAGGATCATATGTTATACATGTGATGAAGTAGGACATTATTCAAGGAATTGTCCTAAGAAACCAAAGCCAACAAAGAGAAGCAACAAAAGAAGACATCATGCTCATGCTACAGAGGATGATGAACCATCCAAGAAAATATCTAGATACGAAAGTGAAGATTCTTCAAGCGAGAATGAATATGTTTTGATCTCTGCTCTCACAGGTAACATTACTCATGGAAGTGATGATTGGCTTATAGACAGTGGGGCTTCCAAACACATGACTGGATTCAAGGAATCCTTTGTGAGACTGTCAGAACATGAATCACCTCACAAGGTGAAGCTAGGAGATGACTACCAATATCCAATAAAAGGTAGTGGGGAATCTTCCTATAAACTAGACTCTGGAAAATTTCTAATAATGAAGGAAGTATTGTTTGTGCCAGGAATTAAGAAGAACCTCCTTTCCATATCAGCATTAGATGCAAAAGGAATGCGGTTTGCATTCATAGATGGTCAAGTGATCATGTGGCCAAAAGGAAAGACTATCAATGATGCGGTAGTGATTGGGGAACAAGAAGGAGGATTATACAAATTGAAGGGCCATCCAGAACAAGCCTTGGTCCATGACACAGTAGAACCAAGTGAACTTTGGCATAGAAGGCTTGCACATGTGCATTACAGAGCACTACCTATTGCAAACAAAGTTGTCGAAGGTCTTCTAGAAATCCAAGCAAAACATGATGGGGTTTGCAAATGATGTGCGAAAGGGAAGAATACAAAGAAGACATTTCCAAGTAGTGAAAGCAAAGCAAAAGGAATCTTGGAAATCATCCACTCCGATGTATGCAGTCCTATGTCATTAAACTCACTAAGCGGGTATGCATATTATGTTTCTTTTATTGATGGATTTTCTAGGAAGACATGGGTTTACTTCATGACGAACAAAGACGAAGTATTTAGCAAGTTCAAGGAATTCAAATCCTTGATCGAGAACCATACTGAAAAGAAGATCAAGACCATTCGATCAGATAATGGCGGAGAATTCACTTCAAATGAGTTCAAAGATCTATGCAAAGAATCAGGGATTAAGAGGGAGTTGTCCACTCCTTATAATCCACAATAGAATGGGATTGTGGAACGAAAGAAAAGAACTATCATGGAAGCTGCAAGAGCAATTCTTCATGATCAAGACCTTCCTATGCATATTTGGGCAGAAGCTGCCAGAATAGCTGTGTATGTACAGAACCGTACTCCACATAGAGTACTCAAGAACAAGACTCCTGAAGAAGTCTTCTCCACCAAGAAACCAGAAGTCAGCCATCTCAAAATATTCGGCTGTCCTGTGTACATACACATCCTAAGAGAGAAGAGAACAAAATTAGATCCTTCAGGAAAGAAGGGTATATTTGTGGGATACTTTGAAAGCTTGAAGGCTTACAGAATATATTTTCCAGGGTACAATAAGATTGACATCAGCAGGGATGTGACATTTGATGAAGACATGACTTACAACAAATCCAGAAAGAGATGTGCTGAAGAACCTGAAGAAGCAGAAGCAGAAGCACCTAGAATTCATGATACAACCATGAATGAAGAAGCTCAAGAAGAAAATCGAGAATTTGAAGAACCATAAAGACCTGTAGATCCACCTCTGGAGAAGAATCCTCATAAGAGGAAACCTGCTTGGGTACGAGAACTTATCCAAGGTGTGGAAAGATATGGGGCTCCAGAAGAGAATCACAGAGAAAGAAAGAGGACCAGATCCTATTCTGGGTATGTAGCTTTACTATGTGATTTCATTGATAAAAAACCTTCCAGTTATGAAGAAGCGACAGAACGGAAAGAATGGAAGGATGCTATGATCGAAGAGTATTAGTCGATCATGAAGAATGATGTTTGGGATGTTTTCCCAAGACCAAAAGGGAAGTCAGTTGTAACTTCCAAATGGATCTACAAGATCAAGCATGCTGCAGACGGTAGCATTGAAAAATATAAGGAAAGATTTGTGGCTCGGGGTTTCTCTCAGAAAGAAGGAATAGATTATGAAGAAACCTTTGCACCTGTAGCCAGATACACTTCCATCGGATCAGTAATTGCTCTGGATGCAGTGATGAAATGGAAGATACACCAGATGGATGTCAAGACTTCTTTATTGAATGGTGTAGTGGAAGAGGAAGTGTATGTAGAACAACCACTCGGTTTTGAGACACATGACAAGGAGTCTCATGTGTGCAGATTGAAGAAAGCCCTGTATGGTTTGAAACAGGCACCCAGGACATGGTACGATAGAATTGATAGCTTTCTATCTAGTTTGGGCTTTACCAAATGTAAAGCAGATTCCAACCTTTACTACAAGGTTGAAGATGGCAACCCAATGATGCTTCTACTATATGTAGATGATCTATTTGTGACAGGTATGGATGGGTTGATTGCTAATATGAAGAGAAAGCTTGCTGTCGAGTTAGAAATGAAGGACTTGGGTATGATGCATTATTTTCTAGGTATGGAGGTGTGGCAGAGTGCAGACAGAATATTCCTTGGACAAGGGAAGTATGCAGTAGAGATCCTGAAGAGGTTTGGGATGATGGGCTGCAAGGCTATGGCCAAACCTATGGCATCAAACCTGAAGCTATTGAGTGCTGCTTCATTAGAGTTGGTTGATGCTATGATGTATCATCAGATGATTGGGTCCTTGATGTACCTGACGAACACGAGACCAAACATTTGCTTTGCTATGAACACCTTGAGTTTGTTCTTGATAGATCCGAGAAATGTTCACTTGATTGCTGCAAAGCATGTTCTGAGGTACCTGAGGGGTAAAATTGATTAGGGGCTCAAGTATGATGTGAATCAGAAGATTAACCTAGAGGGTTATGTTGATTCAGATTGGGCAGGCAGTGCCATTTATAGCAAGAGCACTTCAGGGTGTTGCTTCAGTATGGGATCAGGTGTGATCTCTTGGTTCAGCAGGAAGAAATCCTGTGTGGCACTGAGTACAACTGAAGCAGAGTATGTCACAGCTTGTTCAGCTAGTTGTGAGGCAGTATGTCTGAGGAAGCTACTGTTTGATTTATTTAATCTCCAGTTAGATGCTACTTGTATACATTGTGACAACTAGAGTTGCGTGAAGTTGTCAGAGAATCCAGTGTTCCATGACAAGTTGAAGCATATCAAGATCAAGTATCACTATATCATGGATATGGTGTAGAGGGGAGCAGTGAAGCTCTAGTATTTTGTGATTGAGGAACAAATAGCTGATGTGTTGACAAAGCCATTGGCCAGGGTGAAGTTAGAGTACTTCAGGGAGAAGCTTGGTGTTTTCTAGATCAAGGTTTCCTCCAAGGGAAAGTGATGAGTCCCATAGCCATTTTGACATGGTGAGAGCATTGGTTCCTTCCATGGTTAGATGTAAGGGTTGAACCATTCTGTCATGGTGAGAGGATTTGGTTCCTTCCATGTTAGATGTGGGTGCTGGCCATTCTGATGAGTAGGTAAGATGTAAGGGATACCACCATTCTGACAAGTAGGTCAGATGTAAGGGCAAAGCCATTCTGTCATGGCTAAAGGATTAGGTTCCTCCCATGTTAGATGTGAGTGCTAGCCATTCTATCGAGTAGGACTGATGTAAGGGCTACTACCACTCTCCAAGAGATTGGAGGCACATGGTCTGTTACCAGGTAGCTCAGTCTGGGACTGGGGGCCATTCTGACGAGGGTGTAGGATTTGGTTCCTACCAGGTCAGATGTGAGCGTTGTGCCTTTTTGATGAGCAGGTCAGATGTGAGTGCTGGCCATTCTGGTGTAGGATGAGCTCCTACACAGATATAAGGGCTACCGCCTTTCTAACGAGTAGGTCAGATGTGAGTGTTTTCCATTCTGGTGTAGGATGATCTCCTACACAGATATAAGGGCTACCACCTTTTTGATGAGTAGGTTAGATGTGAGTGCTAGCCATTCTGATGTGACTATAGGATTAGGTCCTATATGATTATATATAAGGGATACCGCCTTTTTGATGAGGGTGTAGGATTTGGTTCCTACCAGGTCAGATGTGAGTGCTGGCCATTCTGATGAGTAGGTCAGATATAAGGGCTACCAAAGACCTACGAGGAGGTAGGCCTAAAACCAACATGAAAGAAGGCTAGCTCTGTAGAACTTCCTATGACGAGAAGAATCATGAGATAACACACATGATGATGACCAGATGTTATCCAGATCGAGCTATGATACAGATCTAGTTATGATGACTCCGAGAGATCTAGATCGAGTGATGATCTGGATCCAGCAGTGATGATACAGATTAAGTGATGATCCAGATCCAGTCCAGTGATGATGATCCAGATCGAGTGATGATCTAGATCCAGTGATGATGATCGAGTATGATCCAGTGATGATGATCTAGATCCATAAAAGAAGATGGCATGAAGATGAAGAAGACTTGAATATGATGACAAGATGATCTAGTTGATGCAGAGAAGAAGACCAGTGCTGAAAATTGTGTCGAAAGAATACCTTCCTAGTTAAGAGGGAGTGTTGATGTATTTGTAACTTCAGAATGTATTCATCTATGTCTCTTATGTCTTGTAACCCGATGTTTATTTCAGGATGTATTTATTATGTAATTGAGTCATGTTTTCATGCTCCGATGTTTCGATCAGGAGAATCTATAATGTAAACAAGTCATGTCAAGTCATAGTGGGTAACCCTTCGATTGTCTAAGGGTTAAAGTCCCCGCAGTTCCGGGGCACTAGGGTTATTAGACTCTCCTAGTAGGGTTTTAGTCATACCGGGATTAGTATAAATAGAGAGCTGGAGTCTCTATTTGATACACAACTCATACACACTCAAGTGTAGTGCATAGTTGAGGAAGGAGAAGACACTGGGGCCAGACAAGAAGAAGATTATTGATGTCAAGAGTGCATCTTACTGTTTTGGGGTTTTACCTTTTGTGCTGATTCTATCTCTGAGGAAGTTGCAGGGTTTTCTCCTTTATGGTTTCCCCAAGGAAAAACACCGTGTTCATTGTCTCTTGTGTTTGATTGATGTGCTTGTTATTCTCTCAGTTAAAGATCCTAATAATGCTAGCTTAATGTTGAAAAACTAACACCCTGTCGCCTATCCCATTGATCTGCATGTGCATTGTTCCATCCAATCCATGATGACCTACTACAAATTGTCTAGGGAACCTGAAGATGACGTTGAGTTGCAGAATGTTGATATTCCAGAGTCAGAAGGAAGTCGCAGTGTCGCAGCCCCAGACATACCGACGGACTCGATGATTCAACCACTGAAGATCCAAAAAATCAACATTGGGTTGGCAGAGAACCCAAAATTTGCTAATGTCAAAGACTACTCAGACGAGGAGACCATGGCCAAGATCACGGACCTGCTGCATGAATTATAGGACCTTTTTTCGGTGTGGTTTTCAAAGATGAAGGGAACTTTAGGCGACTCGGGGGAGATGAAAATCATGTTAAAACCAGATGCCAAACCAATGCGACAGAGCCCGTATTGACTGAATCCACGATAGAAGGACTGGGTGAAGGCTGAGATTGATAGGATGCTTGATGCTGGGATCATCGAGCCTGTAGAAGAATTTGAATGGATAAGTCCTATGGTGGTCTAGGATAAAAAGACAGGTGAAATCCGCATTTGCGTCGTTCTAAGAAAGTTGAATGATGCATGCATGCATGATCCATTCCCGAACCCTTTTACAGAAAAAGTTCTTGAAGGTGTAGGTGGCCAGGAGATGTATTCTTTCGCGGATGGCTTTTCAGGATACCACCAGATCCGGATTGCAAAGGAGGATCACCATAAGACTATGTTTGTTACCAAGTGGGGCTGTTTTCAATATACAGTCATGCCATTTGGGCTGAAGAATGCACTAGCCGTATTCTCTTGTGTAGTTGTGGCTGTATTTAAATATTTTATTCAAAAATTCCTGCAGGTATATATGGATGACTGGACTGTCTATGGACTAATTAGGGACCATCTGGACAACCTACGACTGATGCTGGAAAGGTGTCGTCAGCATTAGATCACCGTAAATTCTAAAAAGTGTATTTTTTGTGCACCATTTGGCATGCTACTGGGGCACATAGTCTGTAAAGAAGGTCTATTGGTCGATCCAGTGAAGATCATGCTTACCCTTAGTTTACCACCAGTTTACCACCACCAATGAATGTCAAGATGCTTCGGGCCACACTGGGGCATACCGTATACTATCACAAGTTTATCAAAGGATATGCTGCGATTACTTACCCATGGAGAAAATTCTAAAGAAGGATGCAGCTTATGAATGGAATCAGGAATGTCAAGGAAGCTTTGACACTTTGAAAGCTAAGATGGCCTCTGTTCCCATACTGATTTTTCTTAATTGGAATAAGGAGTTCCACGTGCACGTCGACGCTTCTTCTATCACATTGGGGGTCATTCTTGTGCAACTAGGTGAGGGCGACCTGGATCACCCAATCACATATGCCAGTAGGAAGCTGTCATTTGCTGAACGAAATTATACAACAACAAAAAGGGAAGGCTTGGTGATGGTTTATGCATTGCAATGTTTTGACACTAATTATTGGGTGGACATTTCAAGATGTTCACTTATCATTATGCCTTGTAATACCTAGTTAATAAGCCTATGTTGGGGGGGAAGATCTGTCGATGGCTGTTACTCTTCTAGGAGTTTGATTTTGAAATAGTTGTGAAGCTAGGGCGATTGAACGCTAGTCCAAATCATCTGTCTCACGTTGTGAATGGTGAAGAACCAACCAATATTGATGACAGATTGTCGAATGTGCAATTGTTCCATGTTGACATCGCAGACGATCACTATGCACCCATTATTCATCTTTTGGCCATTGGTGTCGCCCCGGAGGACATGTTGACTAGCCAAAAGAAGCATCTAGTAGTAAAGGATTCTAATTTTCAATTAATTACAGGACAGTTATATAATCTTGGACCGGATGAAATCTTGTGACGGTGTATTTTACCGCATGACCAGGGTCCCATTCTCGAAGAAGCACATGCAGGAATTGCAGGGGGCCACTATGTAGGATGGGCTACTGCACGAAATGTGTTGTGCACCGGACTATGGTGGCCTACGTTGCATAATGACGTTGCAGAATATGCAAGGATATGTGATATCTACCAACGTGTTGGTAAACCATCACGAAAGGATGAGATGCCACTGGTACTGTAGGTGACTCTGCAACCGTTTGATAAATGGGCTGTGGATTTTGTGGGTCCTATTAATCTACCAGGGAAGCAGACTGGTGCATGATACATCATTACTGCAACTGATTATCTAACTAGGTGGGTGAAAGCTGCACCGGTTGTGGAGTGTACCACTGCGACAACATCGAGGTTTATCTTTGAAAACATTGTGACACGGTTTGGGTGTCCTAGGATCTTAATGAGTGACCAGGGAAGTAACTTCATCAACTGGACTATGAATGTGCTAACTTAGGAGTTGTAGGTGCAACATAGGAGGAGTACACCATACCATCCACAGGCGAATGGGACCATTGAAGCATTCAAAAAAGTATTGGAAATAGTGTTGACTAAGGTATGTAATGCTAAGCGCGATGACTAGGACCTAAAAATTCCAGCAGTGCTATGGGCCTATCGCACTACTTGTAAGCGGCTAACTAGTCAGACATCATTTAAACTGGTTTATGGCAATAGGAAGTCATGCCCATGGAGTGTTCCCAATTTTTGCATTTCCATGGTGACGGGCATGTATGATGCAAAAGCATTCGAAGAGCGCGTTGCGTAGTTGGTTCAGCTTGAAGAAGACCGCTTTATCACTAGCTTCCACCAACAGGTTGCGAAGGATCAACAGAAGGCATGGCATGATCGCCACATTAAGAAAAAACAGTTTGTAGAAGGTGATCTAGTGCTATGATATGAAAGTAAGTTTATCAAGCATCCAGGTAAGTTACAAATGCACTGGTTTGGTCCGTATCTTGTTCATTCCATTACTTCTAGTGGTGCAGTTCAATTACAGCAATTAGATGGCGCAGCATTAACGACGCTTGTCAATGGGAGTTGCTTGAATCCCTATAGGTCGGGGTCGGAGATGCGCACTACTTGAGGCACTGGAAAACAAAAAAAAATGAAGATTTTAGTTCAGAGCAACCAAGCGAGCCCAAGGCGAGAGGCTGCATAAGGTTAAAGTTTGTAGCGATGTCAGGTCGACCAATTGCAATAGTTTTAGGGCTCTGGGTTGGTCAAATCAAGTAATAAATGCAGGTCGTTAAAATAGTTGGGAAAACAACACTTGTTGAAGTGACCCGCATTAATGACTAATCCGACTATTAGAGGAGTAGGATTGTCGACGGATTTGGCGTCATTAATACCTGATTTAGTAATGATGGTGATAATAGATTCGACAATGATGAGTTTTGAGTTGTAGGTGGCTATAAAAAGCACATGGGATGCGTAAGGATGGCATTGTTCTATTTAGTGAATAGAGTGTGAAGCAGAGGAGAATTGTGCAGTGTGGTGTGAGTTGTTGAGTGAGTTGTAGTATTGCAAGTTAGAGATGTCAATTGCATTTTAAGGTTTGAGGTGTGAGGCATGCTGAGTGAACTCGATGCCATTGATATTTCATGTGAGTACGAGTCCCTTATTCAGCCCATGGTTGTTGAAGAAGAAATTATGAGCATTCTCGTCAGTTCATCATCCATTCCCAAGAGGAAGTGGCAAGCTCAGAGGCCCAGTCCTACGCCAACATAGAAGAGGCAAACTTGCACGTCGGCAAGAATGCAAGGAGAAGGAACTGCACAGACCGGGTCATCGATCTCGGGAGCTATTGAGTCCGTGGTGCCTTGGGGTGTCTCTGTTCATGACATTTTGGGATATGTCTCTCCTACATGACCGAGATCCAAGCTGAGGCAACTATAAAAAAGTTAGAAGTATCCCCCAAAATTGTCACCGTTGCTGGAGGGGATGAAGTGCTCGGTCGACATCATCCCTGTGTTGATCAGGTTGAAGTTTGAAGACCACAACTTGCTATTTCTTAAATATGTCAGGGATACGCCTTATGAATTAGTCCCAACGGCACCTGGTGCCCCCATTCAACGAATTCCTAAACCATGGGCGAGTGGGTTAGACCGATCTGGATTGTTGGGGCTCATTAATATTCCTCATTTTGGGCGGTTGAATGAAGCCCATGTGTGTGTAAAGCAATTGTTGGCTTGTTTTCATATAGGGACATTGTGGTTGAATACACCCATCCTAGTTACTGTATATTTTATCGCAAGCATCACAGGCTTACTGAAGGCTGGGAAATATTCGACGCAGTATATCCATGGGAGGGATACAGATAAAAATATTGACAAGCAGCTAAAGGAGCACTTTGTTTTACAATGTGATGGTCGTGCTTATCGCATCGATAGCATTAACTCATAGATGGTGCACATCGATGCAAGGATTCTAGCGAGCAAGGTCATTCGGGGAAATCAACCAGTCTAATGCAATTCGGGTGTTGTTGCCTGTGCCCAGAAGTGTGACGAGGGGGTGCAAATGAATTGGTCTCTATTTTTATTGAATGAGTTGCTAGAAGACGTGGTTGCTGCTTAGAATGGGCAGTCATTTTCATATATTTGGTTGTTGATCCTTATTTCCTTTGTCTCCTGGATGGAACATGAGGACTACCAACCAATGGTGGTTGACGCGACGACGGTGTGCTGAGGTGAACGATATCAGAACTTATGGTGGTTTGAAGAGCCCCGTCGACATGCAGAATCTTCCATTAACTTTTGGTTTTAATGGCAAGCATTGCAAGCTGCAGCTGTTTTCTCTCCT
The DNA here is from genome assembly GCA_001517045.1 of Pseudotsuga menziesii. NCBI lineage: Eukaryota > Viridiplantae > Streptophyta > Pinopsida > Pinales > Pinaceae > Pseudotsuga > Pseudotsuga menziesii. Next base: position 722,840 of record LPNX010423759.1, read on the forward strand.
CGATTCTCTCCTTATTCTGCGGCCAAGTATCAGCAGATCCTTCGATTTCCCATCGGGCCTCACTCTATATACATTCAGGCACAACGGGACCCTGACCGACAGTGGCTACCTTTACCTTATAAGGTCACGACAGAAGAATTGGATTCCATTATCCAAGAGTGGTTGACGGAGTGGCGGAACCTAGTGAGTTAGGAGGAACTATCTAACGAGCTACCATCGGATGCCCTAGAAGAGCCTGCCCAGTAGGAGCTGAGCACTCATGACTTTGACAACGAGTTGTCAACGGACCCTGAGGATGCAGCACAATGCATGCAGGATAAAACTCACACCAAATGGCGCCAAGAATACGAGGCAGGCAGTGGTACCAGGTCAGGGATGGAGGACCAACTACAACGGCTTATCAAAGAGGTTACTGACTCATCCAAAACTGCAACACATGCCATCCGTGAGTCCAACCATGAAGAATTTGATGTGGTAAGAGATCAATTAGATTCAATTTTTGGTATTATTTCTAGGTAGACATCTGTGCAACCCATGATGCAGGACATCCCATCGATCAGCATTGAGCCCTAGGCTAGGAACGTGCAAGTTCCCTCAACTATGATCGATGCAGGAAATGAGGAAGTTCACCAGTTGTTGCGACCAATCCAGAGTGTGGCTTTGGATCTGAACAAGTTGTCCACTATGGTGTTAGTATATTTGTAGCATGTTGGCACCCTAGAATTGGTGGAATGGCAAAAAGAACTCACTAAGGGATATGTGCAGTCCCAGAGCACAAACAAGAAGCTACAGAAATAGGCAGATGAGCTACATCAGGTCCAGGTGCTGCTGACAGAAGAAAGAGTGCAATAGATTGACGCTTTGAAGGTGACACAGGCTGAGTTGCAGTGGAAGGATGCTGAAGAGATTACTGAACTGAAAAAGTTACAAGACCACCTAATTGTTGAACAAGCGTAGATGTGTGCCCAGTGTGGCTAAGTTGAGCAGGCTATTTCTGAAGCTTTCCAGCACATTTTTTATAACACGACCGATCTCACCCCAGTCAAAAAGGCCAAGCGACTGGGGAAAATTATTGTTCAGCTTCATGATACCAATCTGATGCTCAATTCCCTGGTACAACCTATGATGCCACTAGAGCAGGTTGTGGAATGAAATGCCTCCATTGAATAAATCACCACTTAGTTTGAAAGCATGGCACAAGAGGCCAAAACCATTATGGAGGACACAACGCAGTTTTGGCAGAGCGTTGTCGAGGATGAGCAGCTTGATCAGCTGACTGCGTAAGTGCAAGAAGCCAAAGGTCAACTGATGAAATTGAAGACATCATTGAGGGCTATGCCACTAATGGTACAGATCACATGAGCCGAGGAACTAAAGGCTCTACAGCAGAGAGCTTCTCGTGTGCAGGAAAGCCAACAAAAGAGTCACACTCAGCTTGATGAGTTTCAAGAAATTTGTGAACAGTTGACTGTTAAATCAGTCACCACACTATAGGAAGTACAAGAGAATCAACAAATAGTCGACAACAAGGCCATAGAAGAGCACCTCGTGTAGCAGGCTTTGACTAATTGTCAGAGTACTGCCAACAAAGTCCAGCTTCAGGTTTGCAAGATCACATAGCAATTTGAAGATTTCAAGGAACAGACGTCAGCACATACCCTGTCAACCTGAAGTGGCTCAGGGACAAGCCACAATACTATGTTGGGGGCCTATTGGCAGGGGTTTTGGTAAGTGAGTTTCGCAGTGTTGCGGCAGTTGCGCAAGCTCACGCGGTATAGCTCAAGGCCAGATCAATGCGATAGGCGAAAGAATAACTGCTTTGAATATTTTATATATTATTTGACCAAGTTTTGTTTCAATAGGTCATTAGTGGTTATAAGTTAGTTATAAGTGCACCCTCAATGTAAAGGCACAAGCCTATTTATAGATCTAGTTTTGCAAGTAGTTTAGACGAGAACGGGATCATATTAAAAGGAGAGAACTGTGTATCTGTGATTTATCTGGGTTGTTTTGATGTATACAGTCTCTAGTTTGGGACAAGAATTGTGTAATTTGGATCCTTTGGGTAAGTTTAATATGATATGATAGTTGTTGCACAAATCTTGTCTATTATCACTATCGTGATCTAATCTATTATGATGCTGCAACCTATTTTGTTATGATGTTTCTACGATTTAATATCTTTCTGCTATATTGATACGATTTATCTTCAAGTCTTTTACGTTCTGTTGCACTATGAGGTGATATGTTTTCTAAACAATGCCACGGTATTTATTGTGACACTTTTATGATGCTGTGTAAATGAATCAATAATGTCTACATAAGTTTTAGATGCACTCTGCAAGTTGTGGAAATGACTTAACGTCGACGATAAAGCTCTGATCTAGAAGTTATGATGTCTCCCCATCGGATCCCCATATCCTCCATCCGCACTTCCGAAAACTCGATTTCGACAGCTCTCCCTTGAACATCTCAGGTAAGACTTCATCCACTTTGCTGACATTGCTGGGCAGGGTAAATCCTATCTGGGCCGGTGCTCAGGGAGATTGTGTTGGTTGGGCGTCGACAAAGTGAGAATCCCTTTCTACGAGTCTTTTTTGGTGGGCTTCGCTAATAGCAACGTTCCACCCAACCATAGGCCAATGCGCTCATCAAACTCTCAACAAAACTGCCACCCCTGAGCTGGGCATGATTCCACAAGGAGTAAGGGTAAACTAGCAGGCTCTCACTTAGCCAAGGATACCCAACTTAACCAAGCCAACATGGTTGGGTTTATCATACCAAGGGTACACAAAAAGACATAGCCAGGCCAACAGAGCTGGGTTTATCAGGCTATCAGGAGCTGGAAATGCTAGCCACTAAGATAGTGGGTTCACTAAAGAGATAAGGACACCTGCACTAGAGCTAGCCTGACTTCTAAGACATCCACACACACCCAACACAAGGAATCATTCCCTTCTCTGCTGCATAGTCCCTCAATACATTACTTCCCTTCCAGTGCTATTCTGGGGGTGCATAGAAGAAAGCCAGCCCTCTAGCTCCATCTCTGAGGCTCCTGCACACACTAGGTTTGTCAAGCGGACTCAGACTCCATTTCCACTCCTACACGGTCCAAATACCAACCACTATGCACGTACAACAAAACCACAACTTTGGGGTTGAAAACAAAACACCACATAGAAAAATAGAAATGGCAATTGCGTAATACACAGCTCATACTGAGCAATTTGACTCCAGAGTTTTTTATGGCCCTATCATGGCCAAAATGACTCAACAGCAACCCAAAGGTGTGGGGAAAATATCAGTGATATCTCAGCTGCATGAGAGGAAAACACGACCTACGTGAAGGGATTTAGATACACAGTCCCCACAATCATGAAGGGTTCCCACATACACAGACCAAAACATAAGGAAAATAGACATAGCTTCCTACGTGAGGAAAACAAAAAAATCAGCTCCTGTGTTAGCATAGAATGCCCGTTTGCGTGAAAGTGGAATCATGGAAAAATGGGTTCCCAAAAAATGGGTTCCCTACTCCCCGTGAGGGAAATGAGATTGCCCCTGGGCTTGCATGTGGGAAAGGACTGATAGTCCTCCAACTTTCATGGTTTCCCATGCATACGTTCCCCAAGGGAAATAACTACCCAACCAACTCCTGTAGAATTAAATTGGTTGGTTGAGTGAGACAAGGGAAAAGGGTGAGTAAGACAAAAAGTATGGTTGACATCTAGATGGGTTCATCAATTAGCACTTGGATGCTCCCCAATGGATCCCAAGGGTTATAAATTCCCCCCCTTATCCTTAGGAAAATCATGCCCTTTTCATTTTTGTTGCATCGACATAGCTAGTTGGAGGTTTTTAATTAATTTTTCATATGTACATGGTGTCCAACATTATAACATGCCTGGATAGCACAAAATACCATTGGCATCGACGAAACATAATACGAAAATAAACAGTGGGGTGTTGCCTATATCTCCACACCATGATCCATTACAATATATACATTATATACATTTAATGCAAACAGGGTCAAAATCGAGGTGTTACAATCCCATCCCCCTTCAATATCACTCTCCTCAGTGCCTACAAAATTGAACAAAAATGCTACACATGCATCACCTCAGTGTTTCACAAAATTGAAAAAAAATGGATGTTCCAATCGCATGGCATCCTTCAGGTCCCACGTAGCCTCTTCAGGACCGTAGTGCTCCCATTGCACCTTTACCTGCCCTATGGCTCGATTCCGGAGCATGGTGACCTTCTTGTAGAGGATGCTCTTTGGCTTGAGTAGGAACTCTCCCTCAGTTTCCTCCTAAATCAGATCCCAATTTATCACATGGTTAGGATCATGTACATATTTCTTAAGCAAAGAAACATGAAATACATTATGAGCTCTAGTGCTAGCAAGCAATGCAAGTCTATATGCAACTGGCCCTATTCTTTCAAGCACTCCAAATGACCCACAATATCTTGGAGAAAACTTGGCACAACATCCAAGCTTCAAGGAACTCTTCCTTTCCCTCGCTGTGAGGTAAGCATGATCCAAAACACTGAATTCTTTGTTCACCCTATGCTTATCCGCATAGCTTCTCTATCTTTCTTGGGATACTTTTAGATTCTGCCTAATCCTTACAACCTCTTTCTCCATTTCCTTGAGCAATTCTAGCCCAAGCATAATCTCGTTCACTGGATTATCCCATGTCACTGGTGTCCTACACCTCCTACCATACAAAGCTTCATATAGACTCATCCCCAAGGATGCTTGCTGTCCATTTTTATAAGAAAATTCTACTAAGTGTAAGTAATCTTCCCACTTGGTTGGTTTATCCATCACATACATGCGAACCATATCTTCAAGCACTTGATTTACTCTTTTTGGCTGCCCATCAGTCTGAGGATGGCAGGTAGTGTTGAAGTTCAACTTCGTACCCAAATATGAAAACAAACCCTTCCATAAATTGGAAGTGAACTTGACATCTCTATCAGATATTATTTCCTTAGGAAATCCACACAATTTGAAAATATTTTTCATGAATATATTTGCAATGTCATCAGTCTTATGCATAGACTTAACCAGTATAAAATGCGTTGCCTTGGTCAACTTGTCCACCACAACCATGATGGAATCATGTTGTCTTTAAGTCGTCGGCAATCTGGTAATAAAATCCATGGAAATAACTTCCCATTTCCATTATGGTACTGGGAACAGCTGCAACAAACTTGTTGGATGTTGATGCTCAACCTTTACCTGCTGACATTTCATGCACCTTGAAATATATTCAACCATGTCCTTTTTCATTCTTGGCCAAAAATACTGCTTTCTGGTTGTAGCAATTGTCTTCTGATATCCTGGGTGACCAGAGTATGGAGCTTGATGGATCTCATCCATAACAACTCTCCTCAAATATTCTATGTTTGGAATACATATCCTGCCTTTATAAGTAAGCAGTCCATCATCTTCCAGTTTATATCCCTCATACCTCTTCTCAAGACCTTCCTGCTACAATTTGTCTTTTACCCGATCATACAATTCATCTCCGGTAATATGATTAACAATCTGTTGTCTCAAATATGACTAGAAAATACTAAGAGATGCCACATGCATTTCCTGCACCTTCCTGCTGAGTGCATTGGCTACCTTGTTCTACTTCCCTTTTATGTGCTTGATTTCAAAATCAAATTCACAAAAAAAATCCAGCCATCTAGCTTGTTTAGCATTTAACGTTGGCTGATCAAACACATACTTCAGACCAAAATGGTCTTTCCTTAGCTCAAATATCCTACCCATCAATTAATTCCTCCACATCCAGAGATCATGTGCTATGGCTGCAAGTTCTAGATCATGAGTGGCATAGTTCTTCTCATGCTATTTCAACTTTCTTTATTCATAACATATCACATGGTTGTGTTGCATAAGAACTCCTCCAATCCCTTATCTGCATGCATTAGTACACACCACAAAATATTTTTCTGGGTCTGCAACTTTCAAGACTGGTGCTCTTGTGAGAAGATTCTTCAACCGTTGGAAGCTTTCTTCACACTTCGATGTCCATTCAAACTTTATACCCTTCCTTTGCGAGGCAGTGATAGCATGTGGAACCTTGGAGAATTCTTCAATGAATCTCTTGTAATATCCTGCAAGTCCCATAAAATATCATACATCTGTCACATTCTTTGGAGTAGGCCAATTCATAATGGCTTCAATCTTCTCAGGGTCTACATATATTCCCTCTTCTGAAATAATGTGACCCAAACACTGAATTCTATCTCTATAGAAGTTACACTTACTCAACTTTGCATACAATATATGCTCCTTGAGCAAATGCAATGTCAATCTCAAATGCTCTTCATGCTCTTCCTCATTCATAGAATAAATAAGAATGTCATCTAGGAAAACGAGAAAAAAATTGTCCAAATACCTGTTGAAGATGCTATTCATAAGGAACATAAATGTAGTTGGTGCATTTGTGAGACCAAATGGTACCACTACAAACTCATAATTCCCATACCTTGTTCTGAAGGTTGTCTTATGAATGTCTTCATCCTTGATTCTTACCTGATGGTAACCAGACCTTAAGTCAATATTTGAAAATACCTTTGGTCCCCTCATTTTATCAAAGAGATCTTCAATCCTAGGCAAAGGATACTTGTTCTTCACAGTGACTATGTTCAGCTTTCTGTAATCAATAAACAACCTGAGTGTACCATCTTTATTTTTAACAAACAAAACTGGTGCTCCCCAAGGAGACACACTCTATCTGACATAATTATTCTCCAACAACTCTTCTAGTTGCATCTTTAGCTCTAGAATTTATGGTGTACTCATCCTGTAGGGTGTTTTAGACACTGGTGCTACTCTTGGCACAAGTTCAATGGTGAAATCAATGTCCCTGTTCGGAGGAAGCCCTAGAATTTCATCAGGAAACACATCCTTAAATTCCCGAAACACATGAAAGTCCTCCAAACTAGGAGCTTCATTCTCTGTTTCCTCCAAAATATGAGCTGCATACAACTGGTAACCTTTCCTACAGAACTTCTTTAACTTCATTGCTGAAATATGCCTCATAGAATTCACCTTTGGAGTGCCTATTACAACTCTTGGGTTTCCTTCTTCATCCACGCATTCAAAAGTCTTATTATAACAGTCAAGGTTTACCCTGTGAACTTCTAGCCAATCCATCCCAATGAGGATATCATAGGAACCAAGTGGTAGAACATTCAGATCTACTCAAGTGGCTAATCCATTCATAACCAATGGAAATTTCTCTACCACTTCACTAACCTTCCTCTTAGTTCCTGTGGCCTTCTGAACTAACCAAGATTTCTTATGCTTTTCTTTCAAAAAAGTACAAGTATCCGCTACTCTAGGAGTAATGTAACTATGAGTAGATCTAGGGTCAATCAAAATAGAAATAGATTGCTCAACAATCTTACCTGCAACTTCAACCACCATTGATTGGTGATCTGCCTGACAGTCCTCCAGTGCCGCATAAATCCTGGGAACAACCCTTGCTACTTGACCCACTGTTTCTTCCTCTTGAAGGTTGTAAGCTGGCATTTCATTCTCATTTTCAAGCTGACAATTCCTGCGCATGTGGGGTCCTCCACATTTCCAAAAACGAAGGTGTTCTCTATTCTGCTGGGGATCTTTTGGCTTTTCTCCCATCACTTTGGCTAGCTTCTTCTCAACTTGCGATGGTTGCTTCTGCTGATTTCTAAAGTTAGAAGGTTTGAAACCTTTCTTCCTTTGATCAGACTTCTCATTCCTTTTATCCTTCCATGTCCTCTGGTAATCAAGATTTCCCCTGCTCTACTCATAGCAGTACTTAGATTTCCTGATTGCTTCTTCCAGATTTCTAGGCTCATAGAACTCAATCCATTCTTTGTATGACTCATAATACTCGTCAGAGAGGTATTTTTGCTTGAAATACTTCTTGAACTATTTCCACTTAATCCTTCTTTCACTGATCCTTTTTACTTGTCTGAGGCGCTCCCACCAAATGGATTCCCTCCCATTTTGATTGAATATGGAAACCCTTTCCTTCATGTTTCCTGAATAATCCTAAACTTGGAAATAATTCTTCATCCCAAGAAGCCAAGCCTCAGCTTCTTGTCCCGAATTAACCTCACCATCAAACATAGGAGGTTTAGCCTTCTTAAATTCGTCCAAAGAGTAATCCTTGTGGTGCCTATTCCTCTTGCCCTTGCGAGCAGAAGAGCTTGAATCCCCACTTGATTCTTATGAGTTAGATGACCCACTAGAAGACCTTCTTCTTCTTTTGGTACTTCTCTTACTACCCTCTGGCTTTGTTGTACCATGCCCAGAGTCCATCTTTCTTTGCAAGTAGGTAAAACGTTGCAACATAGAAGCATTCAAGTGATGTTGCTCTTCCTAGTATTTAATTAGGATTCTCATCGTGGCTGCAATGTCTAGTGGTGTCCCTTGAAATATCCTTCCATTCGATTCTACATCATCATTTATGACTTGGACTTTTTCCCTTATAACGTCTTGCACACGATCATATGAATTCTGTGCATCATCTCCATCATGGGTTCTCATGGTTGAACCACAACTTACCTTCCCAAATTGCACTACCTTAAACACTGCCTTTGAAAGATGACTATTATTATGAAAAATGTGATAATACATACAACCGTTAGATGCATATCATTCACATGAATTTATAGTTACTTACCTTCATTTGGAAAAATATCATATTGACAACTTTTCCAAAACACAGAATTTCCTTGACACAAAAATGACTATCGCAGGGGGACGATGGGGGTCAAGGGGGTCGGCTCAATCTTCTTTTTCTGGTCACTGCCACGCCGACCCTTTCTTCATCTATCCCCAGCCACCACTACGACTTGGTATTTTCCTTTTCCCCAACACATCGGCTCCTTCCTCATTTTCCATCCTCCGCCGTAGCATCTCCAACCTACTCTTCCACCCACCGCCGTGTCAGAAAGATTTCCTTCTTCTAGCCGCTATTGTGGCTTGGTCTTTCTCTTCATTCTGTCATTGTAGCAACTTCCTCTTCAGCTTTCACCCGCCACCGTAGCGGCTCAAATTTTCATTTTCTTCCACCGATTCCATACTTAGAAAAAATTTCAAATTTTCATTTTTGTCGGCTTGCCTCTCTCGACGTACATCGGTTCCCAATTATTTTTCTTCCCGTCATGTCGGCTCCCCTCTGGTGAACAGTTCATCCTTTCTTACCCACAATATTCAGTGGACCTTTAGGGTTCTTCATCATCCTTGCAGTTTCCCTTTGTCAAGATGAGCCACTACCATAGGCTCACATTTTAGCTTCTGTCTACCGCTATAGCGACTCAGTTTTTGGGAAATCAAGCCACCATTGTGGCTCAAACCAAATCTTTCTCCCGCCTCCGTAGCCCTTCATCTCATCGGCTCCTTCCTGGAGTTGCAGCCTCTATAGCAGCTCAGACTTAAACTTACACCCACCGAATTTTGCGCTGCATTGGAAAGTTCTCTCCGAAGTCTCTGCTGCATCGGAAAGATCTTGGATTTTCATCCGTCGTTGTGGCTTTGCTTCGGGTTTCTCAGCTGACATAGGAGAATATCCCATACTTAGAAAAAATTCTAATTTTTCTGTGCTGGACTGTGCTTAACAGAGGTTACCCCACCTCTGTTAACTACCTTTCCTAGCCCATAGAGGCCCAATACTGCAACCCAAAGCTCTGATACCAAGCTGTCACGTCCCCTTTCCCCCTACTGGCGAAGAGGACGCAACTAAACCATCCAAAAATCATCCTAGGAAACCATACCCCGGGAACATAAACATGAAGATAATATAACATATATGGAAAATGCATAGTGATAAACACATATTAACATACACAAGTGCAACATCATCATAATACATATGCATATGTCTAATTTATTAAACACACAATGGAAGAAAAATACATTTCATCATTCATTCACAGCATATAAGCATTCATCATGTTCATTCATAATATAATACAGCTGCAAGGATTTAAGCACAAGAATACTTGTCTTTATGAAAGCTTGTCCTGCAACCAGCCACGTCGCTACAACGTTCCACCCAACCATAGGCCAGCACACTCATCAATCTCTCGGCAACACTACCACCCCCGAGCTGGGCACGATTCCATAAGGAGTAAGGGGAAACTAGAAGGCTCTCACATAGCCAAGGATATCCAACTCATCCAAGCCAATATGGTTGGGTTTATGAGACCAATGATACACAAAAAGACACAAACAAGCCAACAAAGTTGGGTTTATCAGACTATCAAGAACTGCAAATGCTGAACACTAAGCTAGTGGGATCACTGAAGAGCTAAGGAAACTTGCACCAGAGCTAGCCTGACTTCTAAGACATCCACACACCCCCAACACAAGGAATCATCCCCTTCTCTGCTGCACAGTCCCTTAGGACATGAATTCCCTTCCAATGCTATTCTAGGGGTGTAGAGAACAAAGCCATCCCTCTAGGTGTGTCTGTGAGGCTCCTGCACACACTAGGTTTGTCAAGCAAAATCAGACTCCATTTCCACTCCTACACGGTCCAAAGACCAACCGCTATGCATACATAGCAAAACAACAACTTTGGGATTGAAAGGAAACACCACAAAGCAAAATTGGAATGGAAATTGGGTAATACACAACTCAGACTGAGCAATTCGACTCTAGAGTCGTTTATGGCCTTATCATGGCCAAAACAACTCAACAACAACCCAAAGATGTGGGGAAAACAACAACGATATTTCAACTGCATGAGAGGAAAACAAGACCCACATAAATGGATTCAGATACACAGTCCCACAATCATGAAGGGTTCCCACATACACAGACCAGAACATAAGGAAAATAGACACGGCCGCTTACATGAGGAAAATGAAAAATCAGCTCCTGTGTGAGCATAGAATACCCTTCTACGTGAAGGTAGAAACATGGAAAAAAAATGGGTTCCTGCTCCTCGTGAGGGAAACGAGATTTCCCCTGCCCCTGTTCTTGCATGTGGGAAAGGACTGACATTCCTCCAACTTTCATGGCTACCCATGCATGCGTTCCCCAAGGGAAATAACTACCCAACCAACTCCTGCAAAATTAAATCAGTTAGTTGAGTGAGACAATGGAAAAGGGTGAGTAAGACAAAAAGGCTAGTTAACATCTAGATGGTTTCATCACTTGGCACTTGGTTGTTCCCCAATGGCTCCCAAGGGTTAGACATTTCCCCCCTTATCCTTAGGAAAATCATGCCCTTTTCATTTTTGTTGCATCCACATAGCTGGTTGGAGGTTTTTAATTAATTTTGCATATGTACACGGTGTCAAACATTATAACGTTCTTGGCTAGCAAAAAATACCATAGGCATCGCCGAAACATAATACGACAATCAATGGTGGGGTGTTTTCCTATAGCTCCACACCATGACCCATTACAATATATACATCATATACATTTAATGCAAATGGGGTCAAAATCGAGGTGTTACAGTCTACCTCCACCATGTTGATCCAGAGCCTTCACCCATATCAGCACGTGAGGGTCCTATCACTCAAGCTCATTCAATTGAACTTGTGGACATAGTAGTGGGACTCGCTCGAGGAAGAAAGTGACTACGATTGCACCATAGGAATTTTTTTTGAATTCTCCCCATCGGTATTTTGTTAACTGATATTGGAGACTCACAAAGAGTCCCTCAATCTAGTTTAATATCATTGGAGACATACACTCCAAGGTGTAAAGCATGTGAAACTGTGTATTTTGGTGGGAGGTCCGGCTACCCGCCACTTCCTCAATAGTTAATAGGATGGTCCTAAGGCGTTGATCCATCACATGTTTTATGGGTATCTTCCCACCCCGGGACTACGTACCAATAGTGTAGTACTCATATATCAAGTCATCTATCATCATCTCTCCCCCTCTTGGCTTAGAGAGTGGCACATGGTTCCCTTTCCTTGAGATACCGGTGAGGAAATAAATGTCTTCCACATCTAAGGTCATAATCTGGGTTCTAACCTGAAAGTGTTGTTGTTCTGGATCCCACATCATGACCATGTGATATACAAATCAAACATGCTCCCTCATACCTAGGATCTAGAAGAATTTCAGGATCCCACACTCTCTTAAGCCAATTCAGTGTTTGGATCATTGGTAGCTTGGGAGTCATCTAGATTGTGTTCCTTCTCTTTCCAAATGACCATGTTTGTTTCAAAAAACCTCCATAAAGCAAATAAAACATCTATTAGAAACATTCCTTGCAAAAATATTTTTGATTTCTAGCTTGAATATATGGCTTTGAGTTTTTTTGGGCCACCAACACCCTTTCCCTATGCTAGTAGGGGACCAACGAAATTACCATTTTAAGATAGAGAGTGGATGAAACTATCTCCCCTTTCGAGGGTTGTTTCGATGTTCTTCCTAAAAGCGAGAAGAGCATCCTCTAGTGAGCACTCTTAACTCCCAAGAAAATAACCTAAAAACATAAAAAAATATAGCTAAAACTTGATTTTCGACCATTAAATCGAAGAGGAAGGGAAAGGAACTTAATTTGATTCAATGAAATACTGAATCGTTGACTAGATCTCCCGCAATATCCACAACAAAATCACTTACAAAATAATCTTTTTCACTCAAAGCTCTATGGTAAAAACCAAATGGTAAGACTTTTTTACGTTTTGGTTTCTTTATATTCTATTTTTGGGTAAAATGTGAAAAATACTTTTAATTATTTAAATAATATTTTGTTTATTACCCCATTTTCCTAAGGTTTTGAATTAAAAATGTTCTAATACCCTATTTTGGATATTTCACGACAAATTGAACCGTTTTGGCTATGGAGGAGTTTTGATTTTTACTTTTTCATACTCCTGATCAAGATGAAAAAATATTTCAAGTGCCTTTCATTCCATAGTGGTTATCATTAAAACCTAAGTGAAAAGGTGTTGAGTATACTTTTATGACTTTTTTAGGCTCGCAAAACTATACGAAATAGGAACTCTTGTGGTGTTGTCTTTAAAATCTTTTCAGACTCTCTAAATAGGAAAGGATCACCAAGCAAACTTGATTCTTTCATGCTTGTAAAAGTATTTGAAGGGTAATCTATTCAGTGATAGTTTACCCCCTTTTCATACCATTTATACTTATTTACAAAAAAAAAAGTACACTTTAGTTTATCGTAACTAAAATAGTTCACCTAGGTATCATTTTACACTTTTTTGGGGCCTCGGGGAATTAATTTACAAAAGAGTCCTTGTTGGAGTTTTCTGTAGTCCTTTCATACTCTCTATACATGAAACAACACCGATTTCACCTTCTTTGAACTCGTAAAAATAAAAAAATGAAGGACCATATTTGGGACTAAACCCCTCCACTCTCAGGTTCATAAAACATGTGAGATTGGACTCATCCTATGATGAGCTATATCGAGTGTTTGTTACCCTTTTCAAGATCATTAAAAATAAAAGAGGTACTCATCCATCATGATGAGGAAATTAATGGAATGGGAAAACATTTTTCATGTGTATTGATGACATCTTTTAGGAACCTGTCTGCATTTCATTCAAACAGTTGGGTAATTAGGTCGTCCTCGAGTCAATCCACTTTCACGAGTCATTTTACTACTTTAAGGCATTCAAAGAATGCATCGTCTTGTATTTTTCATTATGTATGGTCTATTCCTTGTTTAGTCAATGTTGCCAAGTCACTTATCTTGATGTTCAATGTTCAAGGGGAGTCTTCTACAACAACCAACCTCTACAAGTAATTTACCTTGGTCATCTCTGAGTTAGTCCCATGGTTGTTCTATAATCGATATCTCTTCAAACCACTTTTGTTATAGTTTCATGTTGATGAGGAGGGAAACATTATGCTCCTCCTTTGATGATTCTATTCTTATCGACACCATCACATGAATCTGAGAACTAGTCTTAGAAACTAGTTAGTACCTTGAAGCATGCATGCATCAATGGCATGTTTCCTCACTTTCGATAGTAGGATTCCATCATTTTACTCTGATTGAAATATTTCACCGATTGTTTGAATTAAACTCATCTACTCACATTCAAAGGAATCTACTAAACTAACTTCGGAATCATTGACATCAACAATGATCTCCCTCACACATGTTAACAGTATACATTAACGACCATTAATCAAGTGGTTTCTACCATGTTTGACATTACGAAATCTAATCACATGGACAGAATCGTACTATTCAAGATTGGGATGAACACCTTGGGTGTTTAGGAATTCACTTGAATATTTTTCTCTCCCCAAGTTGCGATGGAGTGTTTTGTGATTGGGTCACTGAATAGATCCACGAAGTATGTCTGGTGACTATGCTGAAGTTTGATTCATGATGACATAGATCTACAATGTATGTCCAGTAGATATGTCCAAATTTGAGTTATGTTTTTCATGGATCTACAATGTATATTGGTAGCTATGACCTAGTTATTTATGCATGGATCTGCAATGTATTGGTTGGAAACCATGTTTTGTGTCAGTCAGAGTACACCACTCAGAATATATAGTATTGTGGAAAGTCTTCAACCGACAGTATTCTGCCTCATTTTCCAAACTATATCCAACAGAGTATTTCACCTATTGTATCCCTCTAGCTTCATACTTTGGGTCACAATACGCTACACCAAAATGTTTTAATTTTTCCTAAATCCCTAGAGTAAAAATGCCAAAGGACTGTTTCGAGTAAATTTTCCTTGTTAGAAGCTCATTTCTAAGAGAGACAACCCACCTTATCTCTTGATATAAGACATCATACTAGGCTGATGCTACTGGATAGTGGACAAAAGGCACCAGTGACACTCCTTGCCTTTGAGCAAGGAGCTCCGACCATTCTTGACAGCTATTGCTAGTGTGAAAAGAACATTGACGCTTAATAAAAGGAAAAAAGAAGAGTTTTGAGAGACTTATAGAAGAAATACCTTGTGGAGGATTATCCCAACCAATTATATTAGGTGGAATTCAAGCCCCTAACCCTAGGGAAGATCCCTCAACTTCCTCCAAGTAAATCTCAACCCTTTTGATCCCCTTTTGGCCTATAAATGTAAGCTCACCTTCATGGTTTGGAGGAGGACCAAGAAAGCACCTTTATTCTATTGATATTATTCTAAGATTGAGAGGCAAAGAGATTGGAATTTGAGGAAAAAGACTTGTGGAGAGAATAACAACAACGAGGCTCTTTTGATTTTCATATTTCCATTCATTTCATTAATGCAAATTATTTTCCCTTTCCCATAAAATTTGAATAATTCATTATTTGTAACTCATTGTTTATTATTTTTCTCTTCGGTAATTGATATATATATGTTAGATTATCTTGTATGTTTCTTTGTTTCTTTATTGGATCTGATCTGTGCAGGTTCTTCATACGTAAATTGAGCTAAGCGTTTCCATCTAGCAAGGAAAACCTTCAGGAAGAAGTTAAGATTTCATTACAATCAAGTAATCTTATAATATCTGGGGAAAGGATTTCATATTTGTTCCTCTTTTTTTCTATATCTATACCATATAGGCTAGGTAGACATTTTTTGTCTGCACTGACCACATATTTCAAAGAACACAATCCCAAACATGGACTTTACATAAATAAAAGGACCCCTCCTATGTGGAAATCTAGTATGACACACTGTAGAGTATCTAGAGGGTAACATTTGGATTGAATTACGGGACATGCACTTCTCTCTTATGTGTGTGATAACATTTGAATATTCATGGCCCTATAGACTTACACACACTTTGAACAAGAATGTCATCAAATTCACTAGAGGAAGATACTTTTGTCCCACCTTATTCAAATTAAATCAAAATAAAATAACTAGAAAGTGTTATGCATGGATAAAAGTAAATGATGAAATCAAAATGATTATGTAAGAGAATATGCAACCTACCCACCTACCCTAAACATTATGAGAGAGATAATTTAAATTAAATAATACCACCAATGAAGCTACCTTATAAAATTATTCATGTCAGGGCTTATCCCTTTGTATTTGGAAACAATCCAAGAGAAAACCACATCAATGATGAATTGTGTAGAGGTAATTATCATCATTGCAATGTAGTTACAATGATATAAGAGATCATGCACTCAGAATCATACAAATTCTAGCGACAGAGAGATGATTTTCTCACAAGAACTTTCTATCCATGCTTAAACTGAGCTCAAGCACAAATTGCCTTAATCATATAACTGCTCTGTAAAATCTGTTTATTTCCCCAAATGTCATCCACCCAAATGGCACTTCTCCGTCCGAGTGCCGACATTTCCTATGTTGGTGCACAAAAGGACATTTATGGATTGAAGGTTTCCTAAAACATTATAGATGGGCATGTTATGAAATACATTCATTATCCATCTAGCTTGCCATTTTTATCTTTGAATATGTCAATTGTTGTATGCGCCTTTGCCTATATGCAACTCACGTACATACGTGACTTTTCCTATAGCATGTCGCATACTGTACACGAGTATTTGTAATTGAAACCCGCGTACAGATCTGTATGCAGGCTTCCCTTAGAGCAACTCGCATGTCATACGTGGGTTTCCAGTATTAATACCTGCGTATGATTTCCTTTGACATTAAAAATAATAAATTGTGATTATTTGAGATTTGTTAAGCCCTTAACTATAACCATCTTAACTGTCTCAACCTCCTCAACCCTCGAAACTGCCTTATTTCACTAAGTATAAATAAAGCCCTTGGGGAGGGTATTATTCAATCATACTTGGAGAGAAAAGTTATGCTGGTGGTGTCTATTCAGAAGTCTTTGGAGCAGCGAAACTCAGAATCCTTTGGTTGCAGAGGAGTCCTTGTCTCAGGCGTTGGGTTGTAACTTAACTCATTCACTATTGTTAATAAAGAGAATCCTTCTTCCAAATGTGTTTTGAATGTCTTTCATGTATCATGGTTTGATGAATATTTATGATTAAGCACTCTATATATTATTTATCTAACCTGTCCTATATACATGTATAAGTTTGCACTTGGAGGATTTGCTATTTACAGGTGAAGGAGAAACATCCCTGAAAGCTTTGGAGGAGAAGCAGAGCGGAAGAGGACAAAGCTAGGATCAACCATCGTGAATCGGGTGAGTCTATTCTATCCTCTTGTTTTCTTTCTGTACTCTAAAGTTGGTTGCCTGCAAGTTCTAAGAGTATGTTGGTAACCCCATACCTTTGGTTATAAGGTGTTTATTCCTGTACAACAGAACTGGCGACTCCACTGGGGAGCCCAGACTGCTGTAGGTTATTTTTGTCACCCTTGACCAGTCTTTACCTTGAGTTTGTGTGTGGTATTTTATCCTGCTTCATGGTTACCATAGTGTTTGAAGGCCTTGTGGATTTTCCTTTTTTTGAGAAAATTTTGTACCTGTACACGGGTTGCTCTCATACATAGTCACATAGAGAGGTCTGCATATGCGGATTGCTCTCTTGGACAGTCGTGTACAGTACGCGAGTTTCCCTTATACATAGTCGCGTAGAAGCCTAGAAATAGGGATTTTTGGGCTAGGGTTTGCTTGTCCCTGTCCTTTTGTGATTCATGTTTGTTAGTTGGCCCTCTTTATAAACACTGTGCATTCAGTCTGATGACCTTGGTGGCCACACCTTGTGCTTTCTTGTAAAGACCTTAGGTTTATTTTGTTTGGATTGTCTTTTGTTTGCATTTGGAAGTAGGTTGGCATGTTTGGGTTATAGGTTGAAGTGTTCTTGTCTGAAGCAGTGATCAGGGTTTTGGGCAATGTTTTTCCAGTCTGTCTTTTGATAGTGGTTGGTTGTCACTTACGTTCGTGAGTTTGCAATGATTTCTTGTCATTGTACCCACCCAAGCTAGGGTTCCTGGTGTTCCCTTGTTGGTTGATTCTTGGTTTTATTGACCTGTTTACTTCAGTTTGCTTATTTTATACAGTTGATTTGATCCAAGTATACTCAAGTTTTAGTGCATTTTAGGTGCATAGTAGTGTTTGAGCATTTTAAAAAGTGAAAAGAAAAACATTTTCAAGCTTTTGCATTTGCTTTTGCATAAGTAGTTTTCATTTCAGTTTTAATATATAATCTCAAAAACTACAAAAACATAGTCTTGGTTTCTCTTTATCGTTTGCATTAGTTCATCAATCTATATTTACAAACATAAAAATAATTTTTCTTTAGTAGTGGCAATTTGCTTTGAAAAAATATACACCTTTACTTTTTTATTTCTTATCGAGTCAAAAACACCATAGTTCATCACTCCATTTCCTTTTGGGTAAGAAATAGCCCTTTAAAATGAACGCAATAATTAAAATATATTAGTAATTTTTATTTTTAGGGGCCTTTCACATACTAGCTTAATCTAGAATTGTAGGATAGGAAGTGTAAACTTCCCATAAGTTTTAAAATTCAAACGTAGTGGACCATTCATTAGGTAAATCCTTGTCTTTATCAATTGTATCTAGGAATCTCCTCTCAAAAGGGAGTTAAGCACGAGTCCTTTCAGTAGTTTCTGGGACTTGGCTAGTGCATTTCTTAGCCACTTTCAGCTTCTGGTCCGATATGATTTTGGAACGGACTTGTTATCTATCTTTAGGCAGAACAAGGCTACCCACATCTTGGATCATATCCAAGAGTGGAGGAGGTGAAAGAGCCTTATAAAAGCCACCATCCCTCCTGGTTTTTTACTATATTGGTTCCTTAAATCCCTGTTTCCCTACATATCGATGGACATATCCACCTCAGGAGTGACGAATGAAGAAGAATCCATTCTCAGGGACTAGCAATTGGATTTTATTTATTCACAATCTAGGATCTTGTATGAGATTATCCCTGAGGCACCGAGGCCTACCCACGATGTGGAGAAGCCTAAGCCTGGACCCCATGCTGATGGTGTGGTTGGGTCCGTAAACTCTCCCACCGTAGAGTCTTTGGCTAAGCAACTTCATCAGTTGTCCGTCAAGCAGTCTACAACAGAGGCAGCAAATGCTGCCCCCTCCCCCTAGAGTGCAAATGTTTTTGCACAAACCTCTCAAAAGGGCAATCAGCAGCCTGGTGGGAAGAAAAAGAGAGGAAAGAAAGGAGAGGGAAACCAAAACAAGCAAAAACCCATGAATAGTGCTGATGGGGGCAAGAAAGAAAAGAAGAAGGTTAAATTCCTATGTAAGTTGTGCCACAAGGATCACCTTACTCACCTTTGTCCCCTTATGGAACAAGCCCAGAAGCTGCTTAAAGCTCAACAACCGACTGTCTTGAAGGATCCTTTTCCCCAAGGGCAGAACTCTGCTTTAGCTTCTAATGTAGTAGGGGGTACTCAAAATTCCCCTGACCCAAACTATATCAACATGGTTCGATCTTTGAATTTGTTACAGACGAGGAATAAAAATTATGAGAAAGAGACTTCTGAGAAGGGTAAAGCTGTAGGTGAAACTTCTAACCCTCTCACGATAGAGAATCCTACTGAAACTATGCCGAAGATACTGAAAGGTGTCTTCAAGAAGACCATGCATAACCCTAATGCTAGGGCTGCTTCAAACTACTCTGTGGTTGAATATCTATCCCAAACCCCGTGTGCAATGTCCGCTTTAGAGGTGTTACAGAGTTGTCCTGCCCAGTGGGATGCCCTCTTAACAGCTTTAGGTAGCATGGACTCATCGAGTCTCATGGAAAAATTTCATTTGTCTGATGTTAAAATTCGCCTACCTTACAATGTAGCCTTATTAATAGATGTCATCAATGGTGGAAAGACCATTGGAAGGGAAATTGTTGATGAGGGTGCTTCTACATGCGTTATGTCCTTGTCATGTTGGAAAGCTCTCGGATCCCCAGAGCTGGTCTCGTCAAACACTTTACTTACTGCTTTCGATGGAAGGTCCTTTTGTCCGCATGGTATTCTGCTATATTTTGAAATTAAGCTGGCAGGGAAAGCAGTGTCTGTTGAGGTCAAAGTGATTGATGCACCTTTGGACTATAATTTTCTTTTGGGAAGAAATTGGACTTATGCTATGTCCACTATTGCGTCGGTCGTCTTTCGTGTAGTGGTTTTTCCACATGAGGGAAAGTTGGTTACTATTGACCAACTTGATTTTACTCGAAAAGGCCATTTAGAGTCTAATGAGTCTACTATGCCATGGATTGATCAGGCCAAACCTGCTATACAGAGCTTGGGGGCTGGAGTGTACACATCATTTGATCTTCCAGCCTCGGTTAACTATATTGGCTCTACTAGTGTGGAAGTCCATAGCCACGGTTGTTGATAGGATTGATCCTTGGGTTCTCCCTTCCCCCCACGAACAAGAGGTGCCCATATCAGTAGTGGAAGTAGCTTACCAAGCTATCAATCAAACCACTGTTGACCCCATTCCGGATCCTCTCATAGTCTCGGAGGACCTGGAAGAAGTCTATTTTCCCACATGGGCAGAAAACTCTTCGCACTCTACAGACTGCTTAGATATGGTTTTACCTTTTGATGAAGCCATCTTGGAAGCCATGAGTTGACGTGGCAAGATCTATGAGGATCTTCACCATCGATCCTATTTTCTTCCAGAACTAAGCAGAATAGAAAATCAAGAGTTTCGTATGAGACTATCAGAAGATGTTGATACACCCATCAATCCCTTACCCAGGGAAGGAATGTTTGCCGAGGGGCATATGGAAAATATTTATGCCACTATACCTGTTAACATCTCTGTGAATCCTGATGTCATGAAAAACATATACATAGGTGCAAACTACTCTCCTGAAGAGATTTCTATCTATACTACCTTGTTTAAGGAATTGCACGATGTCTTTTCCTGGTCATATGAGGAGATGCCAGGAATTGATCCATCAATTGTTGAACACAAAATATGAACATATCCTAATGCTAAACCTATTCGACAAAAGTTAAGACCTGTTAACCCGTGCAAAGTGGCGGCTGTGAAGGCCAAATTTGAAAAACTATTGAAGGCTGGTTTTATTTATCCCATAGCTTTGACAGAATGGGTTTCCAACCCTGTTCTTGTTGATAAGAAGTAAGGGACCATACGCGTCTGTATTGACTTCATAGATTTGAATAAATCCTGTCCTAAGGACAACTATCCCACGCCATTTATAGACCAGATTATAGATGCTTGTGCGTGAAGTGAAGTGTTCTCGTTTATGGATGGTTTCTCTGGATACAATCAAATTCGAATAAAACTGGAAGACCAACATAAAACTGCTTTCATTTGTCCTTGGGGTACCTTCGCGTACAATAAAATGCCCTTTGGATTGAAAAATGCTGGGACAACCTTTCAACGGGCTATGAACTTTGCCTTCCATGATATTAAAGCCATTATTGAACCTTACCTTGATGATCTGCCAACTCATTCTTGTAAGAGGATTCAACATCCAGATCATTTACGGTTGATATTTGAGAGATGCAGATATTATAAAATCCGCTTGAATCCCCACAAGTGTGTATTTTGTGTCGAGTCAGGAAGATTGCTTGGGTTCATTGTCTCTAATCGAGGCATCCAGGTGGATCCATTAAAAGTAGAGACCATTGTAAATCTGCCTCCTCCTCGTTCTATCAAGCAACTTCAAATCCTGCAAGGGAAGTCTAATTTTCTTCGACGTTTTATTGTTAACTATGCCAAGATTACCAAGGGTTTCATGCACCTACTTAAACAGGGCACCCCATTTGTATGGGATGAAACTGCACAACTCGCTTTTGAGGCATTGAAAAAAGCTTTGTTGTCGGCACCCTTACTGCGTCTGCCAGATTATTATAGGGATTTTATATTGTATCTGGCTACGTCTGAGTCGACCATTGGGGTAGTGCTAGTATAGGAAGACGATAAGCTCGTAGAGCATGTCGTTTACTATCTTAGTCGTGCTTTGGCCGGACCTGAACTTAGGTACTCCTACGTTGAGAAATTAACCTTAGAAGCTATCTATGCTATTCAGAGGTTACGTCACTACATTTTACTGAGGACCACCACAGTAGTGGCGGGTGTGAATCCGTTTCAGTATTTTTTGTCCCAACGGATTGTTGTGGGAAAATTCAACAAATGGGTAGTCATTCTCCAAGATTTTGACTTGGATTTTCAGTCCGCTAAGTCTAAAAAGTCCTTAGTTTTTGCTGAGCTTATAGCAGAATTTCCTACTGAAGAAGATGTAGCTGCTGAAGATGACTCATTCCCAGATGAGCATATCTTCTTGATATCAACCTCTAATCCTTGGTACGGGGATATTCTTATATATCTCCAGACTTTGAAGTATCCTGTAGCTTCCTCACAGGAGGAACAACATAAATTATGCCTTTATGCTAAGAACTACCTCATCATAGGAGATACATTATATCGAAGAGGGGTAGATTCCATTTTGCGTTGATGTCTTACCCATGAGGAAGCGGAGATTTTCCTGAATGATTCCCATAGTGGAGCGTGTGGGGGTCATTTATCTGGGTTAGAAACGACCCAGAAGATACTACGTGCTGGTTATTTCTGGCCCATGATCTTCAAAGATTGTGTGGAAGCAGTGAAGCGCTATCATCCTTGTCATATTTACACCAGAAAAATGCGGTCACATCCTACCCCATTGTTTCCCGTTGTTTCGGTAGGCCCCTTCATGAAATGGGGGATTGATTACATGACATGCAACCCAGCCTCGGTTGGGGGGAATAAATATATTATTGTCGCTGTTGACTATTTTACGAAATGGGCAGAGGCAATGCCTACTTTTAAAGCCAACGGGGAAACAACAACTTTATTTGTATTCAATCATATTATAGCACGGTTTGGTATATCCAAAGTGATTGTCACTGACCACGGTAGTCATTTTCAAAATAGCATGATGACGGAACTGACCACTATGCTTGGATTCAGACAAGAACATTCATCTTCATACTATTCGCAAGTAAATGGTTAGGTTGAGGCTGTAAACAAGACTTTAAAGACTATCCTTAAACATACAATTGATGCAGCCCATTCTAACTGGCACATCATGCTATATCCTACCCTTTGGGTGTACCGAACTAATGTAAAAACTTCCACGGGTTTCTCCCCCTTCCAACTCGTCCATGGAGTGGAAGCTGTTACCCTGATTGAGTGTGAAATCTCGTCTCTAAAAATAGCTATTCATGTGTTACCCGATATGATAGGGCTTGAGAAACATCTGGTACATTTAGAGCACCTTGATGAACAGCGTAGAGATGCGTTGACTGCTAATCAAGCTCACAATAATAGGGTCAAAAATCAATATGATAAATCGGTCAAACCTCAAGTTTTCTCTGAGGGGGAACTTGTTTTGCTTTGGGACCAAGACAAAGAACCCCTGGGGGCAGGAAAATTCAAGGCCATGTGGTTAGGGCCCTATGTCGTGTCGAATCTCTTAAACAAGGGCGCATATGAGTTAATTTATTTTGATGGGAACAAGCTGCCTGAGCCTAGAAATGGGCACTACCTGAAAAAGTATTATGCTTAGGCTTAGCACTTTTTCTTGTATTTTTATTGTATGTATTTTTATGTACATTAGTTTGTCGGTTTTGTTTTTTATAACATATGCTGGTTGTTGCAGATGTCTTCTAAGAGGTATATAGGGTTCGCTGATGGCGCCAGTCGCCACACTTGTAATCTAGCTTTAGCAGCGTGGGTCATTTACTCTCCCTCAAGACAGTTAGTTGTTGTAGGAGGTGCTTGCTTAGGTCCTGCTTCTAATAATGTTGCTGAATATAGAGTTGTAATTGAGCTTCTATGGGATGCTTTGTCACGTGGTATCACCTAGCTCGAAGTCCGTTTCGACTCTCAACTGGTGGTTTCCCAGCTAAATCGAGCTTATCAAGTGTGAAACCCTATTCTATTACGTCAGTTCATGCAAATTAGGTTATTGGAAATAAATTTTGAAGTCATTATATTCAATCACATTCCAAGAAATCAAAATTCATTGACTGATGCATATGCTAATTACATTTTAGATTGGCATCTAACACATATTTCATAAAAATATACAGCATGCACATAAAAAACACTTGTAAATAAATTGAAAACAATATATATATATATGTAAGTATCTGTCCATAGATAGGTCGAGTCTAATCCTCAGATCCAGTCATAATTATATAATATACAAAATGTGGATCGCAGTCCATCAAAATGTCCTAGATCTAAGCAAGACCACCCTGATCACTAGGACCACCTTGGTCCCCATGGTCTGTCTGTACTCTGGCTTCCTAAGCTTCTTCAGCTTCGGAAACCTCCACAGCATCTATGTATACAAGAACCGCTCTGGCCACTCGCCTCAAAAGGCGTAACCAGACAGGTGGAACTCCAACCACAAACTCCTGCATGATGGCTAGGATATGCTCTATCCGCAAAGTGGGAACGCTTTGGGTAAACCTGGCCAGCTTACCCTCCAGAACCCTTATAAACCCCGGGTCTTCGCCTACGACAAGACGAACAAACATACATGGATGCCCCTCAGGGTGGACCGGTCCAATATCTGCATTTTGACATGTTTATAGGATTAAGACTTGTACGCATATGTATATATCTATCGTTTTAAAATTCATAAAAATTTTAAAAATGTTAAAAGTAAAAAAAAATTTACCTAGCTCTCCCCATGCTCCTCCTGGAGGGAGGACAAGGTCTGGATCACCTCGAAAATCCATGCCGGCATACGGAAACTACTCTAGTGTCGGTAGCTATCGCTCCCACTAGATGTAGAAGTCATCATCATACACACTCGACACTGATTCTCCTCCTCCTTGACGAAGGAAGAAGTCTCCCCATCTACTCAGCCTTAGCTGACATGGAGATTGGACTGGTAGGGGTATGGCGGGGCTCAACCCTAGTACTCTCTCTTGAAGAAGGCAACCAATATTCTAGAATACCCAAAGTTATTTTTCCTTCCTCTCTTGTAATCAGAGTGTTGCCTTTTCATAATGGGGACAACTCCTGAACACCAATCATACAGGGCACCCCACATACAATCCATTGCCAACCTCATTTGGTTCCGTGTAGCTAAATGTAATGAAGAGGATCCTGCAATCCTCACGATGGTGCTCGTCAGTACCTGTAGTGTGAAATCATGGATATGTGCAATAGGGACACAACTCCCTCTTTTTTGGGTATCTGGTGTGCAAAACACATCAATGTAGTTCTGGACACTTAAAGGATCACCGCCCCTGCCGGTGCCCTCTAAGTTTACCGATGCTCCTCATCGTGACAGGCCGGTAATAAAATATATGTCCTTGAAAGTAATTTCCAAAGTCTCACCCTGTAGGTCAAACATCCCTAAATCATGATCCCAGTAGTTTATCATGAACTCCAATAGACGGACATTGGCCCTCATGGGTGATGTGCAAAAGAACTTTAATAACCCACTCGTTCATAAGGCATGTATGGTGGGCACACCTTGGAGCACTTCTTGGTCCATATTTTCATGTTCCCATTCCCTCCATTTCAACACCATCTTCACACCTAGAAAAACAAGTATTATATTCATCAATTTCATTTAAAATTTTAAAATTTTTGTCTTAAATTAGCTTTTTATCCTTCACGCAGTACATGCGACTCTCTAGTTAGACATGTCACGTACTGTACGCGACTGTCTCTAAAGTCAACCCACGTACAGAACGCGTGTATGCGAGTGTTTACACTGTGAACCCACATACGCGCCGTGACATGATTTAGGATGCTTCAAACAATGAAATTGCGACTCAAAATTGAAAATTTCTAGGATAAAATTGAAGAGCTCGGGGTGTAGGCTTACCTGCAACTTGTGGAATTGGATTTCATCCACTAGATTGTCCACACCGATCGAATGAAGGTAGAGGTAAAAAATTGCTTCTTATTGCTAAAATTCAAAATGGTGAGGTTTGTTTTGATTTTGAACTATTTATAGAAAGTTTATTTCTCAAAGTGTGTTTTTTCCTATAGTTTGAAATATATTCAACTAATGCCATATTCCTTTTTGCCTTGAAATAGGTTTTTTCATCATTATAAATTTTTTTTTCCTCTACAGGGTGGGTTTGACATTTCCAATGCATTTTTTGCATCTATACTTCATCCACATTAACCTTAGCAATCAACATTTTTCCATGGGCTATGGTATTTTAAACCATTAGTTCCCTATTTTTACCATTGTTCTTCTGTGGATAGGACCCCTTTTTTCATGAGTATTGTCTTTTGAAACCTATGTTGTCTTTTGATACTCATGCCGTAGTTGTTTCAGGTACAAGGGCATCCTTTTAGCTATTTTTCATGCCAAATAGAGCTTCTTTTTGAATCTCTTTTTACAAGCTATCCCTTTATAGGACTCCCCGCCCTTATGGAGTTTCTTTAGGCCCAGGTCTAAATCCTTCAAAATAGACTTGACTACCGAGTTAACTTGTCCGTTCAAGCTCGTTAACAATATGTGAATGGGAATCCACATCGATGGTAGGTTATCGCTTTCTCGGACCATGCGAAATAATATGAGAAAGGATCCCTCTCTTTTCTATTTGAATTGAGAAGAATATTCTCAGGCATAGGTTTATCACTTTTTCGGACCTGAGGGACTAAATTTATGGAAAAGGAACTCTCGGTATGAGCTTAGTTTTCTCTTTTTCATGCTCTGGACCTAAACATGAAAAATATTTCGAGTGTACTTTGTGTCTTTGTCATGCTCGTTAAACACTTAAGAACAAAGCAATGAGTTTATTGTTGTAAGCCCCATTTCTCATAATCAAATGGATTATTCCGAGTGATCTTTCTTTCCTTCACACTCGTAAAACTCAAGCTATTCATGCTATTATGGAAGGAGCGTTGTGTAGGTGGTAATTTAACCTTTTCCGGACCTCCCTAACTAAGTACGAAAAAGGTTCACCTTTTCTTCTACGAAAGTTAAGAGAGTTCTTCTGTGGTATGTTTTATACTTTTCCAGCCTCAGGAGACTAAATTGGACGAAAAAGGACCCCCCTGGAGTCTTCTTTGGAGTTTTCAGACTCTCTAAATGTGAAAACACCAACTGAGCATGTACTAGTTCGGGCTCATTAAATCCACGAATCAGTAACACAATAAAGCATTATTTTCTCTTCTCTTCAAGCTTGTTAAAAAATGACGAGGGATCTGAGTTGAATTTCCTGGACTCGTTAAAATTTAACAGGGAAGGTAAGGAAGAAGTTTTCTCTTATTTCAGTTAGTGGCAGCATGTCATCCTTGAACATAGCACTCTCTATTTTTTTCGATACCCATGTCTCAGTGTTCACTTTCAGTTCAGCTATTACTTCGAGTTTACTACTCCTCCTCTTGTCCGTTATACCTGGGGAATATGATCATGTCTCCTACATGATAGATAAGTCTAGTTGTTCTATCTATGAGTTAAAAGCTGCCTTGGGTCATCTCTGTGTCGTGCTTACTGTTTAAGGACTCAACCCAATGTTTGATCTTTATCCTGATCCCATCATTGTTATATCCATTATCTATTGTGTCTCCGTTCTTTTCCCCAGTTCCTAGTCCCTCTTGTGATCCATTGGAGGATCTATTGCCTTCCTTATCACAGCATGGTTCCATTTCAGTACTTCCTGATGATGAAGACCTAGAGTTTTGACGATAGCACCTCACGATTCACTTTTATCATTGGTGGATTCCTTTGCTTCAGTGGTCGATTATCATCTATTGATTGACAAACTGTTGAATCCTTTACATGTTCAACTTCAGCCTACATTTATTCACATGGCTTGGATTGTACTAGTTCTTTGGGATTGTTTATGAAGACCTTAGTTCCTCATCTATGGACTAAGTTGCGCAAGATTATGTTCCATTTATGTACACAACTTTCAAATCTTTGAAGACTCATTATTCTTGTATATTGTGGCTTCGATCCACCTTTGTAATATACGTGGTCTTGTACCCGTATCATATGATGTACTCAAATATTGTAAAGGATCTAGTATTCTAGTATATTCAACATAGCATCCTCAGATATGACTTTGTATATGACATTATTATGTATTTGTTTCAGTTACTACCTCTGCTCCATTGGATTTTTGAGTTCTCCAGAGATAAAGATTATAATGAATTTCGGCCATCGCTTCCCTCTGATCTCACACATTAGGGGGCATCTGTTATCCACCCAAATGGCACTTCTCCATCCGAGTGCCGACATTTCCTATGTTGGCGCACAAAAGGAAATTTATGGATTGAAGGTTGCCTAAAACATTATAGATGGGCATGTTATGAAATACATTCATTATCCATCTAGCTTTCCATTTTTATCTTTGAATATGTCAATTGCTGTACACGCCTTTGCCTATATTCAATTTGCGTACATAAACGAATTTTTCCTACAGCATGTCGCGTACTATACGCGAGTATTTGTAATTGCAACCCGCGTACAGATCTGTATGCGGGCTTCCCTTAGAACAACTCACGTGTCATACGCGGGTTGCCAGTATTAATACCCGCGTATGCTTTCCTTTGACATTAAAAATAATAAATCGCGATTATTTGAGATTTGTTAAGCCCTTAACTATAACCATCTTAACTGTCTCAACCTCCTCAACCCTCAAAGTCTGGTGGTGTCTATTTGAGATTTTTTAAGCCCTTAACTATAACCATCTTATGCTGGTGGTGTCTATTCAGAAGTCTTTGGAGCAGGGGAACTCAGAATCCTTTGGTTGCAGAGGAGTCCTTGTCTCAGGCGTTGGGTTGTAATCTTAACTCATTCACTATTGTTAATAAAGGGAATCCTTCTTCCAAATGTGTTTTGAATGTATTTCATGTATCATGGTTTGATGAATATTTATGATTAAGCACTCTATATATTATTTATCTAACCTGTCCCATATACATGTATAAGCTTGCACTTGGAGGATTTTCTCTTTACAGGTGAAGGAGAAACATCCCTGAAAGCTTTGGAGGAGAAGCAAAGTGGAAGAGGACAAAACTAGGATCAACCGTCGTGAATCGGGTGAGTCTATTCTATCCTCTTGTTTCCTTTCTATACTCTAAAGTTGATTGCCTGCAAGTTTTAAGAGTATGTTGGTAACCCTAGACCTTCGGTTATAAGGTGTTTATTCTTGTACAACACCAAATCTCTTTCAAAACTAGTAATCATATTTGCAAAGTGAGGGTGAAAAAATTCTAATGTGGCATTCATAAACATGCTTATATTCTTGTCATTATCAAGCATGGATGGACTGATTACCATTTCCATATTTCCTTATTTTACAAGGATTAAGTCGCACATAGACAATTTGAAAGTGGAAAATGCTAATGCATCTTCTTGTTGGTTCTAATCTATGTAGACCATTTAATCTAGATTCATGAGAGAACGAAATGAAATAGAATATATATAACGAAATAGACATATATATTGCAAGGAACATAGTAATAAAATAAACCTAGATTCTATTAAATGAATGAAAAAGGATAAATGGTTAAAAATAAAAGCAACTAGATGTTGGAATAATCAAAATCCATTCCAATACTTAGGATAAAATACTTAATTTTTTTATTAATTTCCTAGGTACTACACTAGCTAGTTTGCACCCAATTCCATTTCTGTGGTCAAACTTGCCAAATATACCTCCTAAATCACTTTGGAAATATTCTGGATAATATTCTACGAACTAACAGAATTCCCAGTTTAGTAAGTGTGCATTCCTACCTTATCCATAGTTTCCATCTTTTTGTAGTTTTATGGAAAAATCTAAAGATAGTTTTAAGGTAGAGTGCCTTGTTTTTTGGAACAACTCATCTTCCCTATTTTCCTTATATAAAGAATGATAAATTCCACTTTCCATCACTTATCAGTTGTACCTACTCATTCAAAAAATTTATGAGCATCTTGACTGGTTTGGAAAGTGCTTTATGCACCTATGGGGGATTTTGGCTAGTTTAGTAAGCCGAATTTTGTACTGATTCGAATACCATATTTAAAATTTAGAATGTTAAAATAATGTAACTTAGGAAGATATTCTAGTTGTATTGTATTCCTCCTTGTGGAGATGAGTTTGATCTTGTTAGAGTCATTGAAGGATGCAATGTAAACCTCTGAATGTAAATTGGGTCAATAATACCCAAGTGTCAATATAATAAATGTTATTTGTAATGTCCAATTGGAAAAGTTAGCCCTCAAAGCTAGTGAAGTTGGCCCACCAAGTTAGAGGTCAATTCAACAGAAGAATATAAATACGAAGGTGCTCCCCTTCATTTGTACTCACTCACTCAAGCCATCTTGAAAGAGAGGGAAGAACTAGTGCACCAGAAAGAATTTAGAAGCAGATATCTGGGTTTTACACTACTATGGTCGAGATATACACTGAGGAAGTTTTGCATGGTTTTCTCCCTTGTGATTTCCCTGAGGAAAAATATATGTATTCTTATGTTTTCTATGCATGTTGTTCTTTCATCTAAGAAAATTGATAAAAATTAACATGGTATCAGAGCCACCCTAAAAGGAGGCACTGCACAACTAGGGTTTTTCATTCTGAAAAAAACCCTCAACAACTCATCCAAGAAAGAGGGATCCCTCAACTCTCCCTTAAAGAGTGCATCTTTCTATGAAGACAGATCCAAAATCCAAGAAGTTTCAGTTTTTGACCTGTTATTGTTTCTTGGACAAACTAGGGTTTCAAATTTTCTGGGACTCCATCATCAATCTCAAGAAAATCAAGTTTTAGTCTACCTCACCTCAGAAAGGCACATATTTTCCACCTCTCAACCCTATTAGGGTTTTTACATGAAATCCTAGGTCATCTAGAAACTATTTTCTTCAAGTAAGAACTCTTCCTACTTGTTCCATTTGAAGTTCTCATTCTATTAAAGATGACTAAGAATACCAATATAGATGAAAAGATTGAAGGAGCTGAAAAATTCATAGCATGGAAGTATAGGATCATGCTCATCCTACAAGAGAATGATCTAGACAAACTTGTGAAGGAGGAAGTGAAAGAACCAGAAGAGGAGGAAGCTAAATCCAAGCATAATAAGGATATGATCATACCCAAAAGGATCATAGCTGACTCCATCAAGGAAAACATGATTCATCAAGTATCATCAATAGAAACTCCAAAAGAAATGTTTGATGCCCTCTCCAAGCTATTTGAAGGGGGAAACATCAACGAGAAAATGAATATGAGGAATCACCTCAAAAGTCAGAGTCTATGCAATATTACATTTTGAGTGGCTTAAATTAGAGATCAGCTAGAAGCCATTGGTGATACAGTACAAGAAGAAGAAATTGTGATGACCACCTGAAATGGTCTTCCAAGAGATTGTGAAGCTTCTATCCAAGGAATCTGCTCAAGGAGCAAACTAACTAGACTCAGAAAGCTATGGGAATAATGTGTCCAAGAAGAAGAAAGAAACCTAGGTAGAGAAGTGAATCTAAATGATAATGTAGATCAAGCCTTGACAACCCATGCCAAAGGAAAGTACAAAAGGAAGAGTCATTATCACCCTCACAAGACTCAAGGGTTCAAAAGACCCAAGAAAGGATTCTCAAATTATGAGTGATTCACTTGTCACAAGTTGGGACACATTGCCATCAATTGTCCCATGAAAGAAGAAACAATTAAAAAGATGAAAAGATTCCAAGCTCATGCTGCTGAATATAGTGATCAAGAAGTAGAAGAGGAAGAAAAAGAAAGATGAAGTGTTTGAAAGGTTTAAAGAATTTAAGGCCCTAGTATAAAACCTCTCTAAGAGGAAAATAAAGAATTTAAGATAAGATAATGGAGTAGAATTCACATCAAATGAATTCAATGATTTCCGCAAGGAAGTTGGGATTAATAGGGAGCTCACCATTCCGTACAATCCTCAACAAAATGATGTGGCATAGAGAAATAATATCTCTATCATGGAAGTAGTAAAAGCTATGATACATGATCAAGATATACCAATGTACCTGTGGAAAGAAGAAACAAGAACAACAATATATGTGCAGAATAGAATCTCCCACAGTGCCCTTGGGAACAAAACCCCAAAAGAAATGTTTTCTAGAGAAAATCCTGAGGTAAGTCACCTAAATATATTTGGTTTCCCTGTGTATATTCATGTTCCCAAGGAGAAAAGAACAAAGCTAGATCCTTCAGGAAAGAAGGGATTATTTGTAGGATATAGTGGACAATCAAAATCCTGTCGGATCTATATCCCATGATACTGTCATATTGAGCTTAGCAGAGATGTAACATTTGAAGAGGACACAACTTTCAGAAATTCAAAGAAAGATAGAGAATATGAAGAGGAACATGAAACTCCCAAAGATGTAGAGAATCCTGAACCAGTTAAGAATGAAGAAGAAATTCAGATACATGACGATCATGATATGATTGAACCTTAGTTACCAGAAGAATTTCCCAATGAAATTATTTCTCAAAAGAGAAAGCCTCCCTGGGATCTTGATGTAATTGAAGAAGCAAAGAGACTTAGTGTCCTAGAAGGAACCACTAGAGAAAGAAAGAATCCAAATTCATATCCCAGTTATATGGCCTTGATGAGTGATCTAGTTGAAAAAGAACCAACTTGTTTTGAAGAAGCAACTAAGCAAAAGGAATGGGTAGATGCAATGGTCGAGGAATACCAATCCATAATAAAGAATGATGTGTGGGAAATAGTCCCCAGAAAAAAATACAAATCAGTGGCAACCTCAAAGTGGATCTTCAAAACAAGGCATTCCACAGATGGTAGTATAGAAAAGTACAAGGAAATATTCGTAGCAAGAGGGTTCTCCCAAAATGAAGGAATTGACTATGAAGAGACCTTTTCTACAGTAACAAGGTACACTTCAATTAGAACTGTACTTTCCTTGGAAGCCAATAAAAAATGGAAGTTACATCAAATGGATGTAAAGACAAATTTTCTAAATGGCTTGATAGAAGAAGAAGTGTATATCGAACAACTGCAAGGTTTCGAAACTGATGATCAGGAAGCTTATGTATGCAAACTCAAGAAATAATTGTATGGGCTAAAACAAGCACCCAGAGCATGATATGGAAGAATAAGTGGGTTCCTAATGAGTTTAGGCTTTACCAAGAGTAAGGAAGATTCTAACCCTTACTATAAGGTTGAGAATGATGGGCTTATGATATTACTTTTATATTTGGATGACTTATTCCTAACAGGAGAAGATAATCCCATCAATAATGAAAGAAGAAGCTTGCAGCAGAATTTGAGATGAAAGACCTTGGAATGATGGATTACTTTCTAGGTCTCAAAGTTTGGAAATCCCCAGATGATATTTTCTTAAACCAAGGAAAATATATGGTGGAAATTATGAAGAGGTTTGGAATGTTAGATTGTAAGGCCATGACTACTCCGATGAAAACAAACCTGAAGTTACTGAATGATGATACATCGAAAAATGTAGATGCCACCCTGTATAGAGAGATTATTGGTTCACTAATGTACTTAAACAATACAATGCTAGATATATGTTTTGTTGTAACACATTAAGTCAATACATGGTGAATCCCAAGCATATATAGTTGATAGGAGAAAAGCATGTGATGAGGTATCTGAAGGGAAATTTAGATTATGGGCTCAGATATACAGCACACAGTGAGATCAGTTTACATGGTTTCACCGACTCAGATTGGGAAAGAAGTGATAAAGACAGAAAGAGCACTTCTCATAGTTTAGTTTGGGATCTGGCATGTTCTCATGGTTTAGTAGAAAGCATACCAGTATTTCACTTAGTACAACAGAAGAAGAATACATTGTTGCTTGTTCACCTTGTAGTGAAGCAATATGGCTTCGAAAGATGTTGGCAGGTTTATTTGATGAAGAAATAGATGTTACTGATATCCTTTGTGATCATCAAAGTTGTATCAAGATGACAGAAAATCCATTTTTTCATGATAAGTTAAAAAATATTGAATTAAGATATCACTTCATTCGAGACATGGTTTAGAAAGGATCTATAAAGCTCAAGTATGTCCCTACAGAGGAACAAGTGGCAGATGTGTTGAATAATCCTCTGGCTTGTGTAAAATTTTGAATACTTTTGAGACAAGATTGGTGTATTCCGAAAGGACCTCTCTCGAAAGAGGGAGTGACAGTAGATGGAAGAAGGATACAGTGGTGAGTAGCTTAGTCTAGAGTAGGGTAATTCAGGCTAGACATTTTGGGCCGAAAGGATTATTCAGATGAGACCTGTTGATCCTAGGGGGATTAGTATGTATGTATAGATCAGTTTAACCCAAGTGGGTTTGTAAACCAAGACAAGGATTGTTGGTCCCCCGAAAGATCCATCTATCTAACTAGGCTTGTTGGCTCGAAAGGGATAGTAAGTTAGACAAAATGCCCAAGTGGATCTACCTGAACTCACCGCGATGTTGCTCCAAGATAGTTAGAGGGAAAGATGGTTGTTACAATATTGCTACATTGTTGATTGATAAGATGTTTGTTTCAGTAGTGTTATACTAATGACTGTTGATATGCTAGTTTAGTATTATTATACTAATGACTGTTGAGATGATAGTTCAGTATTGTTATACTGATGACTATTGAGATGTTAGTTCAGTATTATTATACTGCTAACTATTGAGATATTAGTTCAGCATTGTTATACTGACGATTTTTTAGATGTTAGCTCAGTATTGTTTTACTGATGACCGCTGATGATTGGTTCAGCATTGGTATGTCGATTGTTGAAATGATTGACTCAGTGTTGTTATACTGATTGAGATGTATGCTTCAGATAGTGTCAGTATTGATTATACTGGTGATTGATGAGATATGTATAGTGTAGTCACATTGTTGATTGTTGAGATAGTTACAGTTGATTACTGAGATGATTGTTGAGATGGTTATAGCTTTTTGCTAAGATGCTTGACTGGTGATTGATTGATAGATTCTGAGATGTTTATTGAGATAGTTTCAGTGTTACACTGATTGATGTATAGTTTCAGTATTTCTATACTGATGAGGCAGATTTAGTATCTATATACTGGTGATGATGTTCCAACATATCTATGTTGGTAATGCAGATGATGATCTAGCACTATAGATGATTTTATTTTTAGCACTAACATGCTAATGATGTTTTTGATTGTTTTAGTATTCACATACTATTGATGCAGATAATGATGTTTTATTATTTCCATACTGAACAGACAGATGATGATATTTCAGTATTCACATACTGAAGTTACATATGATGGTGGTTCAGTAGTTATATAACTGAAGATGCAGTTGATGATACTTATGATGCAGATGATGATGTTCTCAGTATTCACATACTAAATATGTAGATGATGATGGTTCATTATTCACATACTGAGATGCATATGATGATGGTTCACTATTCACATACTGAATATGTAGATGATGATGGTTCAGTATTCACATACTGATATGCAGATAATGATGGTTCAGTATTCACATACTGAAGATGGAGATGATGATGGTTCAATATTCAAATACTAAAGATGCAGATGATCATAATTCAGATGATGGTTCAGTGTTCACACATTGATGTTGACCAGTGGATGATTTAGAAGATGTTCCAGTATTCACACACTGCTACTATAGAATATGGTCCAAAAGATGAAGCAATGGATGATTATGATCCAGAAGATGATTCATCATTCATATGTTGATGCTATAAAAGATGTTCCAAAATTTGAGAAGAAGATCCAACTGAGATAGATGATGAAGACGTATGATGTTGTACCAAAAATTCCTCTAAAATATAGAGTCTCACCATTCAACCATACAGTTGTAATAGTAGTAGTTGCTACTACGGTTGAATACCTTCCTAGTTAAGAGGGAGTGTTTAAATAATGTAACTTCAGAATATATTATAATTATATTGTATTCCTCCTTGTGGATATGAGTTTGGTCTTTCTAGATTCATTGAAGGAGGCAATGTAAACCTCTGAATGTAAGTCGGGTCAATAGTTCCCAAGTGTCAATATAATAAATGATATTTGTAATGTCTAGTTGGAAAAGTCATCCCTAAAAGCTAGTGAGGTCGGCCCCACCAAGTTATAGGTCAAGTCAACAGAAGAATCTAAATAGGCAGGAGCTCCCCTTCATTTTTAGTCACTCACTCAAGCAATTTTGCAAGAGAGAGAAGAACTATTGTGCCAGAAAGAAGTTAGAAGTAGTTGTCTAGGTTTTACACTGCTCTATTTGAGATCTATACTAGGGAAGTTTTGCAGAGTTTTCTCCCTTGTGGTTTCCCCGAGGAAAAATATTTGTATTCTTATGTTTTATGTGCATGTTGTTCTTTTCAATGATCTTCTAGGAATTTGTTTTAAGATATCATCTAAGCAAATTGATAAAACTTAACATACAATCCTTGGAGTATCTACATGATGAGAAGCCTATATGTATTTAATGATGGATGGTTTAAATTACTATCAACAATGGTTTGTATTACTCAAGATATTCAGTATATTTTTTTAGTGTTTCTTACATAGTTTTCAAGTAATTTTGTGACTTCAATTGATCTAATATCGGGATGAATTTCCACATGGTATTAAAGCCTTGGTATCTCAATTGTTCTCCTCTAATATTTTTTTTTGCAAGGTCAACATCATTCACTGGGAGAGCATTCGGTCTGTTCAAGGGAACAGTTGCTGAAGAATGGATCAATCTCACCAAATTATCTTGACTCCATTCAACTATTTTGAATGGAAGGCAAGGATGGAGATTCTGATGAGGAGTAAAAGCCTCTACAGAGTGACCATGGAAACTGAATATTAGCCTAATGTATTAGCATAGAATATCAAATGGCATAATAGGAGAGATGAGGCTTATGGTCTCCTATGTCTCATGATTTCCAGAGACCTTCTATTTCATCTTGATGTATTTTTGTCTCCAAATGAATTATGGGTAAAGATTGAATATTTATTTTGGAATATAGATAATATGAGGGGTCATCATCTACAGAACAAGTTTATTTCACTGATTCCAAGCAGTTTCGAATCCTTGCAAGTCTACTAAAAAATCAAATCAATGATTTTTTAAAAATGGTGTGGTATTGATAAAGAAGATGAAAAACTAGTATTGTCCATCCTTTCGAAGCTTGGACCTGACTACTTAGGATTTTTTTCGACTTTCCATTCCACCAAGTTGACAGTTCCAAATTAGAAGATTCCTTCATTGGAATATTTCATGGAATCCTTGACTTGGGAGTAATACAAATTGATCTTGATGGGCACCATCAAACCTTCCAAAGATCAAGCTTTGGTTGTTGGAGATTCCAAGGTTGAATCCAAAGGTAAGAATAAGGATAAGAAGCCTCCATATTAAAAATAAGACAAATCCAAGTCTCATGAAAAGTTCTCAAATCCAAGAATGAGAACTTTTAGAAGAACAAAGGTAAAGGTCAAGGTAGCAAGTGCGCATAGTTTGGTAAGGGCTTTCATCTTGAGAGCTCTTGCAAGAAGAAGTAAATCGATATGCTAGGTCAAGTCCTAGATGATAAAAACATCTCCCTTCCTAATGGCACAAATAAGAACGATAGATGATTCAATTTAAAAGACAAGGATAGGGTTCATTCCGTGGTTGCAAGCATTGTAAGATCTCCTTATTTTATCATCGATTCTAGAGCTTCTCGGTACATGGTTTCAACAAAGGAGGAATTCTCATCTCTAGATGGTTCAAAAGGTCCAAACATTTTGATGGGAGTTATATCATAAACTGAAATTAAGGGTAAAGGTAGCATTTATTTTGACTATGGTTCTTTCAATAATTTCTTGTATGTCCTAGGTCTTGTTGCTAATATCTTTCTAGTCTACCATATGACCCACACTAGGTCTCCTAAGAAGGTTGCTTTCTCTCCCAATTAAGTTGAAATCTCTCATATTGTGAATGGTAGAGTGATTTCTAAAGGTTTTGTGGATCATAGTTCAAAAGTATATAGGTTCTCACACTTCATGCCTTTCTCTAACCCCTCTACTCTCCTCACCCATTCCAACAAAGCAAGAAAGATTTGGAATGAGATGTTTGGTCATTTAAACTTCAAATATATTTCATATTTGTGTGAAAAAGACATTGTTTTAGGGAATTTAAAGATAATTTTTTCCAAAGGATTCTGTCAG
Source organism: Pseudotsuga menziesii (assembly GCA_001517045.1). Lineage (NCBI taxonomy): Eukaryota > Viridiplantae > Streptophyta > Pinopsida > Pinales > Pinaceae > Pseudotsuga > Pseudotsuga menziesii. Next base: position 760,823 of record LPNX010423759.1, read on the forward strand.
GGTTGTATTCTAGGAAAACATCTAGAGCATAAGTATGAGAGAACCTCAACACCTCTTGAGATCATCCACAGTGAAATTGTTGGTCCTTTCCATCATATGTCCACGAATCAATCCAAGTATGTCTTAACCTTCATAAATGACTTTTCTAGGTACTGATGGGTTTACTTCCTTAAACTCAAGTATGAAGTTTTTTACTACTTCAAGGTTTTTAAATCCTTGGTTGAGAACCAATCTGGGAGTAAACTTAAGATACTCAGATCTAATAATGGTGGTGAATATATCAAGTCTGAGTTCATTAAATATTGTGAAGATTCATGTATCCAGATGCAACACACAATTCCTTACACACCTCAACATTATGGTGTTGTTGAGAGGAAGAATAGAAACCTCAAGGAAACATCTACTTGTATGATGGAGTCCAAAACTTGTCCACCAAATTTTTGGCCTGAAGATATAAACTATGCATGATATATCCAAAATAGGGTGCCTCAGAAAAAACTTGATGGAGTTACTCCTTTGAATCTTGGAATGGACACAAGTCTGATGTGTCTCATTTCAGGATTTTTGGCTCAAGAGTATGGGCTAGAATTCCATTAGACAAAATGAGGGATTGGAAACAAAAAATTCAAGAGTGCCTATTTGTTGGGTATTCTGAATATTCCAAAGGGTATAAATTAATAAACATGAGCACTCAAAAATCCTTCATTGAAAGGAGTGTTCACTTTGAAGAAGAGCCTATGGTAAGAATAGAAATTGGAGAGTCCACTTCACCACCTCTTGCTTTGATTGTAAGTGAAGAGACTAAGGAAATTTATGATTCTGATAATGATGATTTAATTTCATATCCAAACATCCCCACAACGCAGGGTAATTTTTAGTGGCGAAATTTTGCCAATTGGCTATTCTCTGGGTTTTTTTCAAAAAATAAATTCACTTTTTAGTCTCTAATATCACCTATATTTACATAAAATATGTTTTTTTATCATATTATTTGCCAAAATTTACACATTTCAGTGTTAGTTGTATGTTTCATATTTAATATTCGCCTTCCTATCTATAAACATGTTTTTTTCAATCCAAAACAATCGCCTAGAATACTATACTTAAGTATAATATTGAAATATTTAAAAAATACCTTGCCATGTGGAAAAATTGGGCAGCAAATACCATTCAAGCAGCTGGGGAACTAGCTAGAAATCCTAGTGATTCTAGGAGGACTAGATCTCAATTCGAGAGTGCCCTTTCTGTCAAGGAACCTTTATTTGTTGATAAGTGTTTTATAATGATTGAATATGATCCAAATACATATGAAGAATAATATGAACACCCAATATGTAAAACAACCCTGAAGGAGGAATTTCATTCACTCCAAAAGAATGACACACGAGAACTAGTCATTCTCCTCAGAGCGAGAAATCTAGTCAAGTGTAAGTTGGTGTTCAAAACTAAATTTTCAGCGGATGGTTCTCCTATGAAGTATAAGGAAATTTTATTGAACAAGGGATTCTCCCAATTCCAAGGCATTGACTATAACGAGACCTTTGCACCAGTTGCAAAGATGGATTCCATTAGACTAGTTTTGGCCATTGCAACTTCCAAGGAGTGGGAGGTACATCACATGGATGTGAAGAGTGCAATTCTACATGGATATCTGAAAGAATAAATATATATGCAGCATCCAAAAGGTTTTGTGACTAATCCATATCTTATGTGCAGGTTGAAGAAATCATTGTATGGGATAAAACAAGCTCCCAGAGCTTGGTATGCCAAGATTGATGGCTTTTTGCTATCATTGAACTATTGTAGATGCATGTCTGATCCAAATGTACATTTGAATCTGATTCATGGTTCTTTAATAATTATTGTATTGTATTACCTTTTTATCACAGAAATTTCCAATAAATAAATTTCCTCTTTGAAGAACGCAATGAACCATGCCTTCTCTCTAGCTAATTTGGGATTCTTAAGCCAATTTTAGGGGCTTGAAATTTCTCAATCAGATATTGGAATCAATGTACATTATTCCAATTATGATTCATATCTGTTGAAAAAGTTAATTATGAAGTATTGAAATCCAATAAAGACTCCTTTCCTTTCATGAGTTAAGCTTGAAGAAGTGAAGTCAACTCCATTGGTAAACAACACCCTGTATGGGCAGCTGATTGGTTGTCTTCTTCATTTGACTTGTAATCAACCTGATATATCTTATGCAGTGAGTGTGGCTTCTAGACACATGGATAAACCTCATGAAATACATTGTATTGCAACAAAGAGAATTATAAATTTTGTACAAGGAACAAAAACTCATGGAATTCACTGTGTTGCACAATCTAGCCTAGAGTTAGTTGGTTTTACTGACTCTGATTGGGAAGGTGACAACACTGATAGAAAATAAAATTCTGGATATGTTTTTATGATTGTAGATGGAACAATCAGCTGTTCAATTAATAATAAAAGTGAAATTACACTTTCATCTACAGAGGCATATACATAGGAGCTGTGAATGCAGCTACTCAATGCTTGTGGTTGCAGGGAATACTTGGAGAGTTTGGGATCGATTCTAAGACTTCAATAGTCATCTATTGTAACAAAAAAAGTACCATTCAAACCTAAACTAATCCAATACTGAGGCAGCAAACCAAACACATAGATATCCATATGCACTACATCGGAGGACTTGTGCATGATGGGGTCATTGCTCTACTCTATTGCGCATCATCTGAGCAAGTTGCAGACATCTTCGCTAAGGTGTTTTCTAAGAATAATTTCAGCAATATCAAATCACTTATAGGGATAGATAATAATGTGATGAATACTGATTGTAGACAAAATTTCTTACAATTTTGTTCATTTCCATGTTTAAGGGAGGATTTTACATTGTGGTTTTGCCTCTTTCCTTGTTTTGTATGGACAAGCAGTATGTAAAGGGTGACTAAGCCTTATTTCTAGGCCCTATATCTATGATTATTTTCTGATATTGTACATAAATTTAGGCTTAAGATTGGGTGTTGGAATAATCAAAACCAATTCCAACACTTAGGATAAAATAATTAATCTTTTTGATTAATTTCCTAGGTACTACACTCGCTAGTTTGCACCCAATTCCATTTTTGTGGTCAAAATTTCCAAAACTACCTCCTGGAGCGCTTTGGAAATATTCTAGATCAGATTATTCCAACTAATAGAATGCCAAGTTTAGTAAGTGCGCATTCCTTTCTTATCCAGGGTTTCCACCTTTTCTATAGTTTTAAGGAAAAAGTTAAAGCTAGTTTGAAGGTAGACTGTCTTGTTTTTTGTAACAAATCATATTCCTTATTTTCCTGATATAAAAGCATGATAAATTCCACTTTCCATCACTTATCATATATACCTAGTCATTCATAAAATTCAGGACCATCTTGGTTGGTTTGCAAAGTGCTTTATGCACCTATGGGGGATTTTGACTAGTTTAGTAGGCCTTCTTTTGCACCGATTCGAATAACATATTTGAGGTTTCGAATCCTTGTAGTATCTACATGATGAGAAAGATATATATATTTAATGATTTCTGTTGTAAATTAATATCAACAAAAGTTTTTGTTACTCAACATATTCAGTCTCTTTTTGAGTGTATCTTGCATAGTTTTCAAGCAATTTTGTGAGCTCAGTTTATATAATATTGGGATTAATTTCCACACTATAATGGTAGTAGCTTTGTCTCTCAGAAGAGATGTGTTGGATATGATTATTCATCACAAATTTATTACAAGAGGACGCCAAAGGGAATTTTTATGATAAGCATGAGGGAAAAACCCTAAAAATCCAAATACCTAACCCTTGGAGGTAAACCATAAAAATGTTTGCCTGCCTTGAAGCAAGGAACATTTTAAGGATACATACTTATTTAAAATTGTATAAACATTGGTGAATCTTACCGATTCTTAAAACATCAACTATAAAATATTTGGTGATATTTTTCTAAAAATATTTCAAATTCTAAGGATTTTATATAGTTAATATAATAATCTGGCAATTTTAAGACTGAAAAATGTTTAGACCATCAAAATTGGGAGAAATGGGACTTAAAAAATTCAAATTGGCGAATCTCGTTTTTTTAAAAGAACATGGAAAAATAGCACATGGGCTATATTTTGTCCCTAAAAGTTTCCTTGCCTTGAAGTGGTTAGTGGAGCTGTTAACTTCTCGAGAGAATAAGTTTTGCATACAATATTCGTTTAGGGTACTTGGTATCCCATTGAAAATATATAGCCAAGAAGTATACACTTCACTCATTCAGACCTATGTTTGGATAAATAAAGATTATAGAGTCACAAAAAACACATTGTTTAGGGATTCAAAATGACCCCAGAAGTTTTGGAGACGAAAAATAGGCAAAGAAACTACCAAACTAGAAAAAAAAATTAGCCAATGGAATATACAGGTAGCCACCAATATATATAATGATCTATCCTACCCCCCCCCCCCCCCCCCCCCCCTTAGGAATCAATGGCCTTCCTGGCATTAAGTTCCCACATCAGATGGGGAAACTTCTGCTAAATTTGAATCCTTGTGAACCACTTTCCTTGGTGAATAAATTCCCTAGATTTGACGACCTGTCAATAGAGTTGAATGCATTGTTGGTCAGTTCCCTTCACCTACATATCCATGATTTGATCAAGTGTATTTTTCTCCAAAATATCAAGGTTGAGTTTTGATAGTTCCAACTACTTCGCCACCTGATTGTAATGTGCTTTTGATTCGGATCTTGGGGGCTAAGACCCGGAGGCTTAGATTCTGAGAGAGGAGGGGAAGAGATATCATAATGGACAAACTGTGAGAAATACACATCAACGAGATCTAGGATGTGAATAGCCTAGAAAGAGAAACATAGAGTATATAGGTAACATGGAGGGGTGAGTGTCACCATCCCAAAAGTACAAAATAATTTATTATTATTATTGTAAGTATAT
>LPNX010423759.1:765992-873326 GCA_001517045.1 Pseudotsuga menziesii
TCAAGTTCTAATTTACCTTGATGTTTGTTGGTAGAAACTTGTCGTCAATATTAGGATCATTGATCGACTATGATTAAACAACTTGAATATACCTACGACTTCTTAGCAAGGTGATTAATGTTGACATCTAAGTTATTTTTGCATGTTAAGATTAGGACGTTAAGGTTTTAACCTTAGTCCTAATCCTTGGGTCATATTTGAATCTTAGTAATATGATATATAAAGTTTTATGATACTGTTTATTTTCTATGTTTAACATGAACCTTTGAACAAGGTTTAAGTGACTCTTGAATTTGATCTTGTTTAAATGTTTGCAAGTTTGTAACCATCCATGCGATGGTAATACCAAGGCCTTGACCTATGTTTATAAAAATGCAATGATGGTTGTAAATTTTTTCAAGGATTTTTATAAGGTTCAAAAGTTAAAGGAAAGGTTTAATTCTTTACAACTCACAAGGTTTACGTGGGAGTTTTATGGCGTCATTTGATGTTTGAACCCATGGATTGCGAGTGGACAACGCAACCAAGGCAGTTTTAATGCTTACGGAAGGGTCTTAAATGAACTCTCATTCCTTGTAAATGGAAACAAGATCTTATTACTCCATCTGTAACCTATCTTGGCTCCATGACATTGGATGTGATTTTATGGCGTTTGCATAAAAATTGGAAACTGTATCTCATTTACTCTTTCATGAAATGGATTTTTTGGTCACTGTGATGGTTTATTTGTTGGTTTTTTTTGCACATCTCCTCACCAAGGATTTTTACCTTGTTAATTCTGAAGAGATTTCCCTGGGGTGGTCACCAGTTTGCTTCTCTGGTTATGAAGCTCACGCTGCTCATTCGAGCTCTGCAATGAGCATTTTATGATTTTCGAAGTGTATAAGTGTGAATTGAAATCGAACCGAGATATATAAATTTCACTTCTGCATATTTTTAAAGGCCTTATCTATTTCTGTATGTGGAACAATTAATGGTTTGGTTTCTTCCTTCATATGTTCATTATGGAGCTTCATTCCATGAAGAGGAAATCATGATTTTCTCAAGGTAACTGTATTATTCAATACAATATTAAAGAAAGATTTATTTAATGCTTTGAGCTAACGAGTATGTTTTCTACATAGGTGTAAAATGATGGTGTAAATGAAGAGGGGGAAGAACCCCTAGTACCCTCAAACAGTTAAAAAGGTAAGGGTTCTTTCTTTACATAGATTTTACACTTCAAAATATACTGTGTAAATGGTTTCTAAGCATTGATTGTATGATGTAGGTGTAAAGGTGAAATATTCCAGGTAATGACATTCGTTTTTAATACATAGTCATGTTTATTTCCATTTCCAAACAAAAAAGGCCAGATGATGGGCTCAGTTGTCATTGCAATTCTGTATTTTTACTTTGTTTCAATTTATGGTCTTCCTTCAGGCGTAGATTACTCTTTTTTTTAAACTGTACATAATTACTTTTATTTATCAGGGTTTAGGGTTTAAGTCCTTAAATCTTCTAGTTTATAAATTTAAACTTGTAAGCCTCTACTTTCAGGGTTAATGTGTGGTTTGTTGGCTACACAAACTACAAAATCCATGACTTTTGTTTGATATTGGTCCTTGTATCAAGTTTATATTTTAAGCTAGTGAGTATGGAATCTTGATGAGAAAATAATGTTTATGATTCCTTCAACGTATTCGGTTTCTCTGTCTAGGTAAGTATTTAACCTAAACTTTAATTTTTGTAAACATTGTTTTTACATTGTTTTAGATTCCCAACCTAAATCTAGATCTTTTGTGCATGGGTAAAATGCTTGGGTGTCTTTGTTGTAGTCGTTAGAAAACCCTTGATGCACAATTAAGGTATGCATAACCATTATCTCCATTTGGAAGATTTATGTTTTGTCATGGTTTGAGTTTTAGGATTTTGGAAGAGAGGACTTCTCAGCCTCTACTTTCTTAAGATACGTTTAAAATCTTTACACAAAGATATATCGAGTTTTTGTAATGTGACTTGATTCCAGTCTCGTTAGGGATTTATATTAGCATTTTAATCCAATGAATTGGATTCTAGATGTATTGAATCATGATGTGCAGAAGTTTAAATAACTTCTCTATTCAAATTTATAGTGTTATGTACTATTTCAGTTTGTTAATAAAACTGAGTTTTTATAAATGGTTTCCCTAATCGCATGATCATTGTTTATAGCTATACTTATGATATTTGTTTTATATGAATCCTATAGCCTATATTTGCTACTTCTGTACATTGTTAAATATTTATAATACATTATCAGTTATTTATTTTGTTTGAGTTATAGAAAATTTACTTAGGGTTTTTCTAGCATAAAATAGAAATGAATATCAATAATGTACTTAATCTATAATATATGTATATAAATTGTATTAAACAAAAACTAGAATGATAATAATCATTTTAGAAATATAACTAGTAAATCAAACAATACATGATTAATAAGATAGAACCTATCACCACTGATGGGAAAACAAAACTGAAGGTTGTCGTTCCTCCCAACCAAACTTCCAGAGCAACCAAGTTACTTTCTCTAGAACCTTTGAGCTTATTTGTTGAAGAACAAGGGAAAAGACTGGTCAATTCTCTCTCTATGTGCATAAGCTAGATAATTTTCCCTCCACCACAATCCTCCTGCTTATTCGATGGGTTCAATACATATAGTATTTTTCATAGGACTTCGGTCATTTATGAGCCACCTGCTCATTATTTCTCCCCAATGAGTCTCAACCTGATTTTAGGGAATAATCCTATTGCATCACTTGAGATTTCATACAACAGTTTTGCCACTTGTCATTCCTCCTTGTGGGTCAACAAACACTCTTCAATCGCTACTTTAGTTTCTATTCTCTTAGTTTTCAATTATTAAATAATTAATAATTCGATTACATTTATTTTTACCTCACTTGGTCAAAATATGAAAAATAATAATTTAAAGTCTTTAAAAATTATTAAATATTCGGTTTGTTACATACACCTCTCCTTTAATATTAACATTGTCCTCGGTGTTGCCTTTTAAACTTCTTCTAGATCATTTTGAAACAGAATTGGATATTCTTCTCGCATATTACTTTCCAATTCCCAAGTGGACTCTTCCGGACTAAGGTGATTCCATTACACCTTGACATGTCCGATGGTACAGTTTTGGAGTAAAACTTCTCTCCTGTTGAGGATACGTTCTGGTTCCACTTGAAATTCTCCTTTTGGTTCCACCTGTATAACATTCCAGTCTACCACATGAGTAGCATCATGAACGTATTTTTTTTAAATAAAAACATGAAAAAAATTATGTACTTTTATAGTAGGTGGTAATGCTAGTTTATATGCCACTCGTACAACCTTTGCTAATATTTCAAAAGCTCAACAATACCTAGGTTCCAATTTTGTATATTTTCCCAATCTTAGGGAACTTTTTATTGCTTTCACTTTCACATAAACATGATCTTCTACCTGGAACTATCGTGGAGTTCCTTTTAAGTCAACATAAATTTGTTTCCTATCTTCAGATACCTTCAAGTTATGTTGTACCCGTTTCATGGTTAGTTCCATATCTTTCAATACTTCAGGTCTTAGCATTAGTCTATCAATTGGAATATTCCAAGAAATTGGAGTGTTGTATTTTCATCCATACAATATTTGAAATGGATTTAATCTAGCTAAATCTTGAAAATGGGTATTATATGCAAACTCTACAAGATGTAAATAATCTTCCCATTTACCTGGTTTATAAATTATGTACATTCTAAGCATATATTCTAAAATATGATTTACCCTTTCAGTTTAATCATCATTCTGAGGATGATATGTTGTAATAAAATTTAATTACATACCTAAACCTTTAAATAAATATTTCCAAAAATTTCCCATAAATTTTGCATCTCTATCTGAAAGTACTATTTTGGGTATACCATGCAATCTGAAAATTTCTTTCATAAAAATATCAACAATATTAATAGATTTATATGTAGACTTCACTGGAATAAAGTGGGCTGCTTTACTAAGGTTATCCACCGCAACCATAATTGAATCATTTTGTTTAACATTTTTAGGTAACCCGGTTATGAAATTCATATTGGCGATATCCCATTTCCATTCCATAATAGGTAATGGTTGTAACAATTTGGCTAGATGTTGATGTTTAGCTTTTACTTGTTGACATTAAATACATATAGCTAAGTATTCTACCACTTCATTTTTCATGTTAGGACAAAAGAAATATTTTCTTATCATGGTAATCATTTTCTGATATCCAGGATGTCATAAATACTATATTTTATGTAATTCATTCATAACAATTAGTTTAATTTCTTTCGAGTTAGGTATATATAGTCTTCTTTTATAAAATAACAATCCCTTTTTGTTCAAACTGAATTACTTTTTTACATGATCCACCTCATTTTCTCCTACCTTCTCTTTTAATTTTAGATAATATTTATCAAACTTTGATGTGTTTTCAATTTTACCTTCTAAATTGGTCTCATATTTTCTACTTGTAGTTTGCATGATGGCTTAAAGCATCTACCACTTTATTTTCTTTCCCATTGATATGTTTTTATCTCAAAGTCGTATTCACTTAGAAAGGATAACCACCTAGCATGTCTAGAATTAAGGCTTTGTAGGTCAAATAAATATTTTGGACTTATATTATCGGACATTAGCAAAAATCATCTTCCTATAGGATAGTGTCACCACATATTAAGGGCATGAATGATAGCAGCTAATTCTAGATCACGAATAGTGTAATTCTTTTCGTGTTCTTTAAGCTTCCTAGACTCATAAGCTATAACATAATTTTCCTAAATTAATACTCCTCCTAAACCTTCTTTGCATGCATCCATACATATGACAAAATATTTGTATGGATCAACAATCTTTAAGATAGGAGTTGTTGTTAATAAGTGTTTTAATTTATTAAAAATTTATTCACATTTTTCATTCCAATCGAATTTCTTACTTTTCTTTTGTAATGAAGTTATAGGATATGCAATTTCAGAACAGCCTTCAATGAATTTCAGAAAATAGTCAGCATTCCCCATAAAATATCCTATACCAATTACGTTTTTGGGAACATGCCATTTCATGATAGCTTTAATTTTATCGGAACCTATTGATATTCCTTCTTTAGACACCACATGTCCTAAATATTGAATTTCATCCTTGAAAAAATCACATTTGCTAAACTTGGAAAATAATTGATGTTCTCTTGACACTTATAAAACTATTTTTAAGTGTTGTCCATGTTCTTGTTTATTCTTAGAATAGATTAATATGTCGTCAATAAAGAAGTCTACAAATTTATCTTAGTATTTACTTAATATGTTTTTCATTAAACACATAAAAGATGTCGGTGCATTTGTCAACCCAAAAAGAATTATGACAAATTCATAATGTATGTATATGGTTCTAAAAGTTATTTTAAAGATATCTTCATCTTCAATCCATACTTGGTGATATCCAGATATCAAGTATATTTTAGAAAATATTGTTTCTCCTCAAAACTGATCAAATATATCGTCAATACGAGGTAGGGGATATTTGTTTTTAACTGTTATTTTATTCAGTTGTCTATAATCTATGTATAATCGTCAAGTACCATCATTTTTCTTTAGAATACCACTGGTGCTCCCCATGGGGAAACACTTGGTCGAATGTACTTTTATCAATCAACTCTTGTATTTGTGATTTTAACTCATTAAGTTCTAAAATGTTCATATGATATGGAGCTTTGGATGATGGTACCGCCCCCAATACCAAATCAATTGTAAAATCTATATCTCTTTTCAGAGGTAATCAGAGAATTTATTTTGGAAATTTATATTTAAAATATTTTAAAAAAGGTATATCTTCTAATTTGACTTGATTGTTTTTCTCTCTATCATACATTATGTGAACTACAAATATCTTGCAACCTTTACAAATAGACATTTTCATTTGTAAAGCTGAAATTCTCTTATAGTGATTTTACTTGGAATTTCTTTTACAGCAATAGTATTACATTCTTCATCTAAAAATGATTTTTTTTATCATAAGAGTTTAAATAACCGTATGTTTCTCTAATCAAACCATTCATATTAAATTCACATTTTTTCACAAAACTACTTACTTTTCGCTTCGTGCCTGTAGCAAGTTGAACTAACCAAGACGTTTCAAATTTATTTTTTTGTAGATTTAATAATTCTACAATCCTTGGTCATATATAACTCAAACTTACACCTGGATCAATCAATATAGAGATTTTTTAACATACCTTCGATTTCGTCCATAGATTTTTTATGACGTGCTTTCTTGTTCTACAAAGTTGCATTGATTATGGGCATGATCCTTGCTATATCTCCCACAATAGTTTCTTTTTGAATTGTATGCACACTATTAATATTTTTCCTTCTTAGAGGACAATATTTAAAATAATGCAGTTCATCACATTCTCAACATTTTAATGGTTCCCTTTGTGCAATAGTTTTATTATAAACAGTGGGCACTTCTCTTTCTTTTATTGCAGTAGGATTCTGTTTTTTATTATTTTTAAAATTAATTCCCTGATAACCCCAATCATTATTTCCATATTTTTTATAAAATTTTGTGCCTTCCTTTTTCTGTTTAAAACTTTCATGTCTTTAATTTTTCCAATCAGGTATACTTTGTCATTTGTTTTTATTTTGGTCATAACATAAATTTCCTTTTCTCATATATTCTTCGAGAGTTTTTGGATTATCATATTCGATTCTCTCTTTAAACATAAGAGGTAATAAACTAAGAAAACACTAATTTTTTGTTTTTTCATCGATAATATATGGTACATAACGTAATAAACTTGGAAACTAATACATAGTTCTTTCATCATCATTGCACCTAATCTCAATTCATAAAATTATTTAGCTTTTTCCTCATAATATTGTTTGAATAAATATTTTATTTTAAATTATTTCTTAAAAGTATTCCATGTTACATAATGTTCTTTACCTTTTTGATGTCTTGCCACCAAATATCAGCTTTCCTAGTTAAGTTGTAGATTGCCAGTTTTACTTTTAACTCATCTGAGTAGTTATAGATATGGAAATACTTTTTTCATTCCAGAAAGCCAAGCTTTTGCTTCTTCTCCTTTTTCAATTTCTCCATTGAACATATGAGGATTAATGTTTTTAAAATCACTGGTAATTTCTTCATATGGCTTATATTTATTTTTTTCTTGGTTACTATCGATGCTTTCACTAGAATCCTTGTATTTTCCCTTACTTTGTTTAGCTGATTGTTCACTTGAAGGCTTGGTCTCATTATTAGAAAATTTTTATTTTCTTAACTTATGCTTATAAGAACCCATATGCGGGTGCCTACATGGCTCAAAGGAGGAGCATGAGTAGCAATAGGAACACACAGTTGTCCCCCAACGCCACTCCCTAGACTGGCCATCATTAAGCTTTTAATGATGCATGCCATCCTCTCCCTCAATCCATGTGGTCTCTCCAGGGTATTGATGCAAGGTGACATTCCCTCTGTCCCTCTGTACCATTCTCTCCTAGGTAGATTAATGGAGAGTTTAATTTCACCTCACAGTCCATGCAACCTTCATATGGGCATCTTGTTCAACACCCCTTACATCATAATTTCCTCCCTATGCATTTTTATGAAGCCTGATAATCCTGCAAGGCCCATGGCAATTGTGAATTGTGTTATCTTCCATCCTCTTGCACCTTCTTTCTTAGAGGACGTTCAACGCTTACACCATATTGCACCTCTGGTTCACCTGAAGATGCCCCACATATTGCGATCTACGCCATGGCAAGGGCATGGAGGCCGTGGATACTCCAATGAGCAAGATAGAACTCTCTCTGCTATGGAAAATACTGAAGGATACGACATCGAAATCTTAAACCATATCTATATGCTCAAGGATGACTGGGAGGGTGAGCTCATGGGATCCCACTTCATGAAAAATAGGATGGTTATGTGCAAACGCAACTTTTGGGTAGTGAATAACCTCATGGCCATGCTTATACTCCTCCTTACTGGTACTCGGAATGATCCTACAGATCCCCCTTCGATTCTTGTGGTGGCTCCCATGGACATTGATTAGTTTCCTCCTCCTCCTTCGAGGACCATGGTGGGAACCCAACAGGGAAAATCAAGCATCAATATTTCTTCGGAATACAGGAAAACAGAACCGCTCCTGGTTAAGAGGATTCCCTCCATCACCAGTGATTCGAGCAGCTAGGAGAATACTAGTAGTGACTCCAAGAGCCTTGAAAAGGATGTTGGCTAGACTTCTAAAAGTCGACCAAAAAAGTAGATTGGCTTTGACTTTGGTGTTCTCATTGAGGAGGAGAATCACTTCAAGAACTAAGTCCAGGATCCTAAGGTTTTGTTTACTTTTCTTATGGTTAATTTGGGTCTATCCCTCCCATTTATTTACAACAAAAACACTCATTTTTTTTGTTTCAATACTGTTTATTTTGCTATAAATATGATATGTTTTCCATTCTATAGGGAGGATCAATTTGTCTGTAAAAGACTGAATTTCTGAGAAGGGAAGGCTTCAAGTTACTCTTTGTTACATTCAGTTCAAAGAACTCCCATCATGATCTGTATTTTTTCCTGTATTAGTATTTTGAATCAATAGATTAGACTCTAAATTTACCCAAAAAAAACTTACATTTATAAGGTGGATTCCTTGCAATTTCTAACTCAGGTTCTTTATTCTTTTCTTCTTCATTATGATGTAGTTTAGTTAATAGAACATTAGTTATTTCTTCTTATGCTTTTAATATGTGTTCATTATCTTCGTTAACACTTTGCAATTCTTATTTTAAATCCTTCAACATTTGTAGGAGTTCATATTGATTATCATTCCTACTTTCATTTAGATTTACCCAAATATCACCATCTTTAACATTTCCTTATTCTATGTTTTCTGGTTCTTTACGATGGGATTCTCCTTCAACAAAGATTTCCACTTCTGCCATTTTTTCTACAAAATCGATGTTATTTTTCTCTTCCTGTTTACAAAGAGAATCAAACTATAACATAAGTTAGTTTATGGTTTATATATGTTTAAGCATTGGGACTTTTCAGGTCAAGTGTTGTAACTGTGCTCTGTTACCATTTTGTCACAACCCCAAAAATACAAAATAACTTTTATTATTATTATAAGTATACATACATGCATACATACATACATACATACATACATACATACATACATACATACATACATACATACATACATACATACATACATACATATATATATATATATATATATATATATATATTACTCTTAGTCATAATTTCATTTTAAGACTTACTTACTTGATTAAGATTTCAAGTTCTAATTTACCTTCATGTTTTTTGGAAGAAACTTATCATAAATCTTGGGATCATTGATCGACTACGATCATACAATTTGAATATACCTACGACTTCTTAGCAATGTGATTAACGTTGAAATTTGAGTTCTATTTGCGAGTTAATATTAGGACCCTAAGGTTTTAACCTTAGATCTAAGCCTTGGGTCATATTTGAATCTTAGTACTATGATATATAAAGGTTTATGATAATGTTTATTTTTTATGTTCAAACATTAAATTTTGAACAAGGTTTAAGCGACTCTTGATTTTGATATTTTTTACAGGTTTGCAAGTTTGTAACTATCCATACGATGGTAATACCAAGGCTTCGACCTATGTTTGGAAACATTTGATGATGGTTGTAAAAATTTGCAAGGGTGTTTATAAGGTTCTACAATTAAAACACAAGGTTTCATGGTAGACACCTCACAAGGTTCACGTCGGTGTTTTATGGTAGCATTTGATGTTTGAACCCCTGGCTTGCGAGTTGAAAGCGCAACTAGGGTAGTTTTAATGCTTATGGCAGGGTCTTAACTACACTCTTAGGACTCATAAATGGAAACAATATCGTGGCCCTCCATATGTAACCTATCTTGGCTCCACGATGTTGGATGTGATTTTATGGGGTTTGCATAAAAATTGGAAAGTGTATCTCATTTACTCTGTCGTAAAATGGATTTTTTTATTGCTGTGATGGTTTATTCACTGGTTAGTGTTTTTACAGACCTCCTTCTTGAGAGTTGTTACCTTGCTAAGTATAAAGAGCTATTTCTGGTCTGGTCATGAGTTTGCTTCTCTGGTTATGAAGCTCACGTTGCTCATTCGAGCTTTGTAATGAGCATTTTATGGTTTTTGAAGTGTATAAGTGTGAATCGAAATCAATCCCATCTTCGTAACTTTCACTTTTGCATATTTTTTAAGGAATTCTCTATTTCTTTGTGTGGGAGGGTTAATGGTTTGGTTTCTGCCTTCAACTATTCATTATGGAGTTGCATTCTGTGGAGAGGTAGCCATCGTTTCCTCAAGGTAACTGTAATATTCAATATAATCTTAAAGCAAAATTTATTTAAGGTTTTTATCTAAAGAGTATGTTTTCTACACAAGTGTAAAATGATTGTGTACATGAAGAGGAGGAAGAACCCCTGGTACTCTCGAACAATTAAAAAGGTAAGGGTTCTTTCTTTGTAGAACTTTTACACTTCAAAATATACTATGTAAATGGTTTCTAAGAGTGGCTTGTATGTTGTGGGTGTAAAGGGGAAAGAAGTTAGGTAATGACACTCGTTTTTAATCCACAGTTGGTTTTATTTGCATTTCCAAGCAAAAAAGGCTAGTGGATGACCTCAGCTCTCATGGGAGTTCTGGATTTTGACTCTATTTCGATCTATGGTCTTGCTCTAGGTGCAGATTACGTTTTTTTTACCATAAGTAATCACTTTCGTTTCTTAGGGTTTAGGGTTTAAATCCTTGAATCTTCTACTTTACAAATTTAAACTTGTAAGGCCTCTTCTTGCAAGGGTTAATGTGTGTTTTACTGGTTGCACAAGCTAGCAATTCCATGGCTTCTATTTGAGATTAGACCTTGTATTAAGTTTATATTTTAAGCTAACGAGTATGGAATCTTGATGAGCAAATATGATTTATGCTTCCTTCAGCATATTCCTTCAACGTTAAAAATGTTAAATATAACATTTTCACTTATTAAGTGTATATTTAAAAATAAATATTTTTCATAACAACTTGACAATATTGTTTTATCCATAACAATTTCAAAGTGTTAAAAATGAGAATATAAATACTTGTGTACAATGTCAAATCAAACACTTTTTTACCCATCTATATAAAAGAGGATTTGTTACATATATCCATATTATCATAACACTATAACAACCACAAAGAGAGCCTACTTTCAAAGAGAGCCTACTTTCTTTATAGGCCTATAGCAACATGCAAATCTAGCATCATTGCATCTATTCCTTATTATTTAGGCTAACATGTCCATGATTTGGAGTAGCTAACTGTCATTATTAATCAAGACCGTCAATTATGATATAGGTATTGACGATATTAGTTGTTCATTTTATACTGTAATGTGTTTCATTACTATTAAGTATCCATTACAATAACAGTGATCTTTCCATGAATTACATACTAGGTGGTCGAGAAACCAATGCCAAATGTACTTAAATAATCATTAAATATTAAATACTGAAGTTATAACATATTAGATATTAATTTTAAAACTAATCATAATTAATCATATATGTCCTTAAGCCATATATTTTTAATTAATTTAATTAATACATTTTCAATGTCATTACAATTTACGCACATAACTTATAACCCATAAATAATTATTTTATTCTTAGAAAAAAAACAAAAACAAACCAACAAAAAATTTATTATAATAATTTGATTAAAAAACACATCTAAATGTAATGTGAATTCCCATATCAACAAAAATTGGCAATACACATAAAACATTAAATCAAGCGAAGAATCGTAAAGACAAATACTTTTCAATCAATGCTAAGAAATAAAAATGAATATTAATACGCCCCTACTATCGTTGTAATTATCATTATTATTGTAATTATCATTACTATTGTTAGCAGTGTGAGCATACAAAGTTATTCATATTATTAAAAATTATTATAGTTTACACCTATAACCTATAACTTATAATTAATTGTTTTAATATTTTGAAAAGCTTAACAAAATATTCATTATAATGATTTGATTCGAAACACATCTAAACGTAATATAAATTCCTATCAACAAAAATTGACAATACACATAAAACATTAATTCAAGTGAAGAATCATAAAGATAGATACTTTTTAATCAATACTCACATGCTAAGAAATAAAAATGAATATGAATGCGCCGCTGCTGTTACTTTTGTCATTATTATTGTTAGCTGTGTCTGGATGGCAAGTTGTTCATATTATTGATAAATTATTGATATTTCGATTATGAATTTATGACATAACGATCACTATAGTGATGGGACATTCATACTCATTACCACGTGAGCATTTAATGAAAAGGTGATATTCTCATTCCGACGAAGCATAATGTTAGACGAAATTGGGTTATATGTTTTAATTTAACTATGAAGTCAATTTATATATTATCTAGTTTTTTTAAAATTAAAATTATTGTTGGTTTACTCAATGGTTATATTTATCGAAACATTTTTATCGAGAAATATGTCAATATTTGTTATTTTTGAGAATCAAGGTGTGGTTGGAATTACATAATGCACTTAATCATTACATAAGAATTTAACAAAAGTATCATGTCACTTATAGTAATTGAACTTAGGCGGGGAAGGAAACAATCATTCCTCTCAACGACCCAAGATACATCTAATAGATAACGATACAATTTTTATGACCTAACCATCTCTAATGGTATAATAAAGTGGTTAAATTTTTTCTTTTTCTTTTTGGAAGGCTCACACCTATGGAGTTTCAAACTCATGACCTTACGCAAGAATGCCTTAACAGTACACCCATTCACCATCTATTCTATGCCCAGAGAGCTAATGGAGACATCTAAACATTCAATGATTTGGCCTGGAATGAGTTTTTCACTGAAATCCAACATTTTTTTATTTTGCAAATCTGATATTAACTATGTTTTAATAGCGATGTTGATGCTAGAAACGGATTCCACACCTTCAAAAACCCTTAAAACACCCAAAATTTCAGAGTTTGACAATTGTAACCAAGATTTTTAAAAAAATTTGCCTTTTTTTCAAAATCATGTCAAAAAATTTAAAAAAATTCGTTCGAAATTGCAAAACTTTTACCACACGGTGAGCTAATACACATTATCTAGTTTATACATGGTCATCCCGTTGCTGAAATTATGGTTTAGTTAGAAGGCCATTCCATAAATAGTGTTATATATAATAGTTAAATTGTTTTTTAAGGATATAATAAGTTTAAAATAAAAAGTTATAAAAATTTTGAAATATTTAAGTGGTGATAACAAGATGTATTAAAGATTAATGACTAACAATTTAAGGGTATCAAACGAAATGAAGAAATTTATCAATATTTAATAAAAATAATAATAAATTAAAATTCATAAAATTAACAAATCATAAATATATTTGAGTAAGATAGATAATTAAAATGTTGTACAATAATCGGGTTTATTATGATTTTTCATTTTTGTTATTAGTGATGATGATGATGGTGATGGTGGTTTTTCTTTATTATTATTATTATTATTTTATTTTGATTTTTACATATATTAGGTTTATTGTTAATAACATGTATTTTTAAAATTTTGAAAATGATTTAGTCACTTAAAAGGATTTTATCAGTTATTAATTAAAGTGGATTGAAGTTAGCTTTAATTTTGTATTAAGTTTAATATTTTAAGTCCTTTAAAATATACATAGACACATATAAATACACACATGCATATATAGTGTAATGACTCTTTTTTGGAATTTTGGAGAAAATTACATACTGGGCAAAATTTGAGCTTAACTAGTCATGACTTTAGAGGGTTCCAGCTTTCACCAAATGGTCCCAAATTTGAAAGGTAAGTGTATGGTGAGTCTTATAACATCCAAATATGGTTTATGGACACTTTGTATCAGAATTGAGACCTTTACAAACTTGTTTTGGGTTAAGGTGAAACAATGCAATTTTACTAGGAAATTGTGTTCAAATCCTTGATGGCCAAACTAGCTCTCCAAATCAAGTACAGACCTCCCAAATTTCAGAACGGAGTATGGGAATGAGTATCAAACATCAATTACTGTCTGTAATTATGTTTATTAAGTTATGCAAATGGCTTATTATCTACAACATTTGTAGGGTAACTTTCATATAAATTGCCTAAGGGAAATTACTTTACTAGCTAGACTTTGACATAGGAAAGGCATAATATATGGTCCTGAGAGTAATATGAAACATGGCGGTAATATATGGAATACAAATTTATTCCCCAAAAACATAAAAAATCAAAGGAAATCCATCCCACAAATATGATAAAATACTTCTCCAAGATTGAACCCAAAGTCATGGAAACTAGTGATTCAATGGCATGGGAATGCAATCTTTTCAAACATGAGTTTCTTGGATTTCGATCCACAAAGGATATGGACATGAAATTAGAGATTAATACATCATATATGTCTACCACAAAATCCTTAAAATCATAGAATATCTCTCATACAAATATGGTATAAAACTACTTCGAGATTGAAGCCAAAATCCATGGAGACTAGTGATACAAGGGCATGAGTATGCAATCTTTTCATACATGCATTTATGATATTTCGACTTACAGAGAATGTGGACATAATATTAAATATCCATACATCATATATTTCTTCCCCATCATCATAAAACTCATATAAATGTCATCATACAAATTTGATATAAAGCTACTTTGATATTGAAGCCAAATCCATGAAAACCAGTTATTCAAGAGCATGGGGAATGCGATCCTTTCATACATGTATTTCTGATATTCCGAATTATAGAGAATATGGATATGATATTACAGAGCCATATATCATTTATCAATTCTTGGGCATCAACTATCATGATCAATGCGCAAGAATAACTCCAACAAGAGTGCCATCAAATGTGAGTGTGGGGAAATGGAAAAGAAGGAATGAGAGAATAGGGCGATAGATAAGAATTTGACTGTATGGACCTTCAAACTGAAACTAAAAATCATTCATTAAGATCCAATGAGTGGTCTGATTGGCCTCTCCATAAACCAACTTGGAAAGAAATCCAAATCCCTCGAAATTGGTTCACAAGCAGGGAGAGTGAACACTCACCATGCAATGTACAAGGAAAAAGATCTCCAAAATGCCAAAGGCCAATTAAAAAATGATCAAAATCCCTTCTCATTTCTCATGATATATTTTTATAACCTTCATGAGGCCTCCTAACATTGAATTACCCTCCATGTTCTTCCTCCAACTCATCTTAGTGGATTAGTAACTAATATGACACTTGTCACTCCTCTTCATGCTCCAATTCTTTCCCCAATTCGAATGGATTCCTCTAAATCCCAAATTCGACCTCTTGGTGGCTATTTTTAGCCCTGTAATGTCATATCATTCATATGTCAGCAACCAGGTCTGAATTGGCATTCATGTACTACAATTTTGTGTTCCCAAAAGTAAAGAGATGTGTATTGTGCATATTAATATATCCTGTAAAATCACCACTAATACCAAAATTATTAATCAAATCCATAAAAAAAATATTTGCACAAATAATATTTACCTCCATATTTTGGAAACCTTTTTTGAACTTCCACCCCTTTTTGCTTTTGTATAACTCTTGGAAGTTGGTACTGAGTTACCAAACTGTGTGTTTCTTAGGGTTCTAATAAAATTTCAGAGAGAAACCACCATGCTTGCTGTTTCACTACTCTGATTACAATCATCTTCTCAAGTGGTGACTAAATCTCCAATGTTGCTTGCTACCCCCAAAATTGAAACCAGTGAGACCAAAAATGTTCCAAAGGTCCCATATGATCCTGATACATGCATGGTGTGAAATGCATATGATGAAATTCCATGAACACCAAGCATGTGAGAATTGAATCTATTTCTCAAAAGGTTTTCCACATAGGAAACTGGAACACTTCTCTGCAAAGATGAACTCAAACAACTGAAGGTCGGTTTTCTTTCTCAAACCAACAATCGAACCATTACTCCAAGTGAGATGAAACCAAGAAATATCAGGATCCCATTGCTTGTATTGCACCCTTCCAAACATCATGAGTACAAAATATAGATAATTAAATCACATAACAAAATCATACAAATGTACATCGATAAGGTATCTCATTAAAGAATCATGAAAGTGTGTGTACATCCAAATAAGTAGATAATCTTGTATCCCATACACACAAGCATCAAGTATTATATCATATCTTCCCCAATTACATAGGTGAGGATCCCATGTCCCATAATGATTCTCCAAAAGAATATAATGTGGATCAAGGTAATCAACCACGTGTTCTTTCATCTAAGAAGTGGATGAAGAGCCTCCACAAACATTTGAACCAAATAAGGAGCAAAGAAAACATGAATACTTCAAGTGGCTCTAAGAAGTCTCATCAATACACCCATGAATATATATACTGACATGAAATAACAAAGGATTTTTCTACCAAAAATAATGTTCTTCAATCATATATCTCTTCACCCAAGTGTGGGATGAAGCTCTTTCAACATCAAATGTGTTAGATTTTTAACATTAAGCTAGCATTATATTAGGATCTTTAACTGAGAGAATAATAAGCACAACAATCAAACACAAGAGACAATGAACACAGTGTTTTTCCTTGGGGAAAACATAAATGGAGAAAGCCTCGCAACTTCCTTAGAGATAGAATCAACACCAAATAGAAAATACCAAAACAGTAAGATGATCTCCCGACAACAGTAACCTCTTTCTTCCTAGCCCCAGTGTCTTCTTCTTCCTCAGCTATGTGCTACAACTTAGTGTGAGTGAGTGTGTGATAAATAGAGAGGCTAGCTCTCTATTTATACTAATTCTTGACTTGACTAAACCCTACTAGGGCTGACTTCACTAGGTGAGTCTAATAACCCTAGTGCCCCGAAACTGTGGGGACTTTAACCCTTGATCAATAGGAGGGTTAACCACAATGACTTGACATGACTTGTTTACATTATAAATCCTCTCGATCAGAACATTGGGGAATGACATGAATCAATTACATTATAGACACATCCTGGAATAAACATCGGGGTACAAGACATAAGATATATAAGTGAATACATTCCGAAGTTACAAATGCATCAACACTCCCTCTTAACTAGGAAGGTATTCTTTTGACACAATTTTCAGCACTGGTCTTCTTCTCTGTATCGACTGGATCATCTCATCATCTTCATCTTCAAGTCTTCTTCGTATTTGAGTCTTCTTCATCTTCAAGTCATCTTCTAAGTCATCTTCTTCTTCAAGTCTTCTTCATCACGGGATCTAGATCATCACGACTATTGGATCATCACTGCTAGATCATCATCAAATCTGGATCATCACTTGATTTGGATCATCATCACATCCGGATCATCATCACATCTGGATCATCATCACATCTGGATCATCACTTGATCTGGATCATCATCAAGTATGGATCATCATCACATGCTATCTCAGAATGGTGCTATCTCGATTCTTCTCATCACAGGAAGTTCTACAGAGCTAGCCCTTTTTCATGCTAGTTGTAGGCCTACCCTTCATGTAGGTCTTCAACACTTATATCTGACCCTAAGTCAGAAAGGCTCGCCTAGCTCTTACATCTGACCTCATCTTATCAAAAAGGAACACCTAGCACTCACATCTGACCTCATCTTATCAGAAAGGCGTAGCACTCACATCTGACCATGTGTAAACACATCACACCATAATGGCTCAGCTCTTACATCCGACCTCATCTTGTTGAAAAGGCTCTGCACTTACATCCGACCCCATCTTGTCAGAAAGGTACATCACTCACATCTGACCATGTGTAAACACATTGCGCCAGAATGGCTCAGCACTTATATCCGACCTCATCCTGTCAGAAAGGATTTGCACTTACATTTGACCATGTGTAAACAAATCGCATCAAAAGGGCTCTTAGTCCTAGACTGAGGATTCCTAGTAACTAACCAAGTGCCTCCATTCTCCCAGAGAATGGCATCAGCCCTTATATCTGATCAAGTGGGACACATCCCTCAATCAGATCAGAATGGCCATGCGCTCACATCTGATCATGTAAGACTACATCCTACAGTCATATCAGAATGGCCCTCAGTCCCAAACTAAATATTCCTGGTAACTGACCAAGTGCCTCCATTCCAAGAATGGCATTCAACCCTTACATTTGATCATGTAGGAACCAAACCTATAGTCACATGATAATGGCTCAGCACTCACATCTTACATGGAATGTACCAAATACTCTCACCATGACAGAATGGCTTAGCCCTTACATCTGACCATGGAAGGAACCTAATCCTCTCCCATGTCAGAATGGCTCTAGGTCTCATCATTTCTCCTTGGAGGGAACCTCGATCTGGAGAACACCATTCTTCTCCCTGAAGTATTCAAAGTTCACTCTAGACAATGGCTTCATCAATACATTAGCTATCTGTTCATCCGTTGCAACATACTGGAGCTTCACTACTCCACTCTGCACCATATCCCTGATATAGTGATACTTGATCTCGATATGCTTCGACCTGTCATGGAACACTGGGTTCTTTGACAACTTCACACAAATCTGGTTGTCGTAATATATACAATTAGCATCCATATGGAGATCAAATAAATTAGAAAGTATCTTTCTCAGCCATACTTTCTCACAACTAGATTAAGAAGCTGCGACATACTCTACTTCAGCTGTACTCAGTGCCACACAGGATTGGTTCCTGCTAAACCAAGAGATCACACCTGATCCCATACTGAAGCAAAATCCTAAAGTGCTATTCCTATTGATGGCACTACCTGCCCAATCTGAATCAACATAACCCTCTAGTCTAATCTTCTGATTGGCCTCGTACTTGAGACCATAGTCAACTGTACCCTTCAGGTACCTCAAAATATGCTTTGCAGCAACCAAGTGAACATGTCTTGGATCTGTTAGGAACTGGCTCAAGGTGTTCATGGTAAAGCAAATATATGGTCTCATGTTCGTCAGGTACATCAAGGACCCAATCATTTGATGATACATCATAGAATCAACCGCTTTTGATGAAGCATCACTCAATAGCTTTAGGTTCGATGCCATAGGTGTGGTTATGGCCTTGCAGTCCATCATCTTGAATCTCTTCAGGATCTCTACTGCATACTTCCCTTATCCAAGGAATATTCCATCTGCATTCTACCACACCTCCATGCCTAAGAAATAATGTATCATACCCAAGTCTTTCATTTCAAACTCGGCAGCAAGTTTCCTCTTCGTATCAGCAATCAACCCATCCATACCTGTTACAAATAGATCATCCACATACAGTAGGAGTATCACTGGATTGCCATATTCAACCTTCTAGTAAAGGTTAGAGTCTACTTTACTCTTGGTAAAGCTCAAACTAGATAGGAAACCATCAATTCTACCGTACCATGTCCTGGGTGCCTGTTTCAAACCGTACAGGGATTTCTTCAATCTACACACATGAGACTCCCTCTCATGTGTCTCAAAACCGAGTGGCTGTTCCACATACACTTCCTCTTCTACTACACCATTCAAGAAAGCAGTCTTGACATCCATCTGGTGTATCTTTTAGTTCATCACTGCAGCCAGAGCAAGTACTGATCTGATGGAAGTGTATCTGGCTACAGGTGCAAAGGTTTCTTCATAATCTATTCCTTCTTTTTGGGAGAAACCACGAGCCACGAATCTTGCTTTATATTTCTTGATGCTACCATCTGCAGTATGCTTGATCTTGTAGATCCATTTGGAAGTTACAATGGACTTCCCTTTTGGTCTTGGAACAACATCCCAAACATCATTCTTCATGATCGATTGATACTCTTCGATCATAGCATCCTTCCATTCTTTCCGTTTCTCCACTTCTTCATATTTGGAAGGTTCTTTATCAATAATGTCACATAGTAAGGCTATGTAACTAGAGCAAGATCTAGTTCTCTTTCTTGCTCTGGGAGTTTCTTCTAAAGCTCCATATCTTTCTGCACCTTGGATAATTTCACGTACCCAAGCAGGTTTCCTCTTATGAGGATTCTTCTTCAAAGGTGGATCTATAGGTTCTTGAGGTTCTTCTGCTTTACTCTTGGTAAAGCTCAAATTGGATAGGAAACCATCAATTCTACCGTACCATGTCCTGGGTTCCTATTTCAAACCGTACAGGGATTTCTTCAATCTACACACACTGAGACTCCCTCTCATGTGTCTCAAAACCGAGTGGCTGTTCCACATACACTTCCTCTTCTACTACACCATTCAAGAAAGCAGTCTTGACATCCATCCGGTGTATCTTTTATTTCATCATTGCAACCAGAGCAAGTACTGATCTGATGGAAGTGTATCTGGCTACAGGTGCAAAGGTTTCTTCATAATCTATTCCTTCTTTTTGGGAGAAACCACGAGCCATGAATCTTGCTTTATATTTCTTGATGCTGCCATCTGCAGTATGCTTGATCTTGTGGATCCATTTGGAAGTTACAATGGACTTCCCTTTTGGTCTTGGGACAACATCCCAAACATCATTCTTCATGATCGATTGATACTCTTCGATCATAGTATCCTTCCATTCTTTCCGTTTCTCCACTTCTTCATATTTGGAAGGTTCTTTATCAATAATGTCACATAGTAAGGCTATGTAACTAGAGCAAGATCCAGTTCTCTTTCTTGATCTGGGAGTTTCTTCTAAAGCTCCATATCTTTCTGCACCTTGGACAATTTCATGTACCCAAGTAGGTTTCCTCTTATGAGGATTCTTCTTCAGAGGTGGATCTATAGGTTCTTGAGGTTCTTCAAATTCTCGATCTTCTTCTTGAATTTCTTCGTTCATAATTGTATCATGAATTCTAGGTTCTCTTGTTTATTCAGGTTCTTCAACTGGTCTCTTCCTCGATTTGATGTAGGCTAAATCTTTGTCAAATGTTACATCTTTGCTAATGTCAATCTTCTTGAACCCTGGGAAGTATATTATGTAAGCCTTCGATCTTTCAGAGTATCCCACAAATATACCCTTGTTTCCTGAAGGATCTAACTTCGTCCTCTTTTCTTTTGGAATGTGTATGTACATAGGATAACTGAATATTCTAAGATGGATGACTTCTGCTTTCTTGTCGGAGAATACTTCTTCAGGAGTCTTGTCCTCAAGTACTCTGTGTAGAGTACGGTTATGTACATACACCACTGTTCTGGCAGATTCTGCCCATAGATGCGTAGGAAGATCTTGATCATGAAGCATTGCTCTTGCAACTTCCATGATAGTTCTATTCTTCCTTTCTGCAATCCCATTTTATTGTGGATTATATCGAGTGGACAACTCCCTCTTAATCTTTGAGTCTTTACATAGCTCTTTGAATTCATTTGATGTGAAGTCTCTACCATTATCTGATAAAAAAGTCTTGATCTTCTTTTCAGTGTGGTTCTCGATCAAGGCTTTGAATTCCTTGAACTTGCTGAATACTTCATCTTTGTTCTTCATGAAGTAGATCCATGCATTTCTAGAAAAATCATCAATAAAAGAGACATAGTATACATACCCACTTAGTGAACTGGATGACATTGGACCGCATACATTAGAGTGGATGATTTCCAAGATTCCTTTTGCTTTGATCTCGCTACTTGGAAATGTCTTCTTTGTGTTCTTCCCTTTTTCACATCCTTTGCATACACCTTCATGTTTTGTCTGCATTTCTAGGAGTCCTTCAACAGCTTTGCTTACAAGTGGTAGTGCTCTATAATGCACATGTGCAAGCCTTCTATGCCAAAGCTCATTTGGTTCTACCGAGTCATGAACCAAATCTTGTTTTGGTTGGCCCTTCAATTTGTATAGTCCTCCTTCTTGTTCCCCAATCACTACTGCATCATCGAAAGATTTTCCCTTTGGCCGCATGAGGAATTGGCCATCTACAAATGCAACCCTCATTCCTTTTGCATCCAATGCAGAAATGAAGAGGAGGTTCTTTTTTAGTTCATGTACAAACAATACATCTTTCATCTTGATAGACTTTCCAAAGTATAGCTTGTATGAGGATTCACCACTACCTTTTATTGGATACTGGTAGTCATATCCGAGTTTCACCTTGTGAGGTGATTCATGTTCAGATAATTTCACAAAGGATTCCTTGAATCTTGTCTTGTGCTTGGAAGCACCACTGTCTATAAGCCAATCATTGCTGCCATGTGTGATAGTTCCCGTGAGAGAGAAGATCATTACATATTCTTCATCACTGACTTGTCTATTTCTCTTTGTGGAAGGTTCATCATCCTCTGCAGCATGAGCATGATGTCTTATCTTGTTTCCCTTCTTCTTGTGAGAGCTACTCTTGTTCTTAGGAAAATCTCTAGCAAAGTGTCCTCTTTCATCACATGTATAGAAAATGAACTTAGACTTATCTCTAGGCTTTCTTCTCGAGCTGCTATCTGAGCTTCACCCATATTTTCTTCTCGAGCTGCTATCTGAGCTTCTTCTTGAGAGCATTCTTTTCATAGTCTGCTGAACTTGACTAACTTCTTTCTGGCACAGATCCCTTGAATGAAAGAGTCCCATGTCCTAGGGAGACTATTCAAGGTGGTCATTACAATGTCTACATTCTCCACTTCTTCATCTACTGCTTCTAATTGTTCCTTGATCTGAGAAACCATTGTAAAGTAATATTGGATGGTTTCTGCATTATGTATCTTCACATTCTTCAACTGGTTCCTCAAAGTCATCTTTCGGTTTATGTTCTTTCCTTCAAACAATTTGGTTAGGGGATCAAACATAGCTTTAGGTGTCTTTAGGGAGGACACCTATGGTATGAGGCGATCCTTGATTGAATCAGCAATAATCCTCTTTTCCATAACCAAATTCTTCTTGTGTAAGGCCTTAGCCTCATCTCCCTCTGGAACTGGAACCTCCTCATTGATGTTGGAGTCCAACTCATTCTCTTCCAAGACCAGGGAGATCCTATACTTCCAGGCTTGGAAGTTATCAGCTCCCTCAAGCTTTTCATCAATCTTGGTATGATGAGACATCTTAACTCAGAGCCTCAAATGGAAATACATAAGATTTAGATCTTACTAGTTCAAGATGTCGGATCTAGATTTGGAGCTGAAATTCTGCAGTGTTGGTTTAGGAGAAGATTAGGGTTTTGATTTTTCGAAGTTCTGTCCAACCAAATGCTTTGATATTGATCCCTAACTTCTATTTTGAGGAGGAGATCAATCCAGGCCTGGGCTCACTGAAAAATTCCACTTTTGTGGAAAGCCCTAATTTCTGGGAGCAGTGTCGGGTCCAAAACTGAAAAACCTCAGAATTGGATTCTGCTTCGACAGAAAGATGCACCCTAGGGAGGAGAGTTATTCCAACCTTCTTTTGCTGAAAATATATGGATAGAGATCCACAAAGTAGGAATCCCTAGTTCCCGCAACTGCACAGTGTCTTCTTCTCAGGTTAGCTCTGATACCATGTTAGATTTTTAACATTAAGCGAGCATTATATTAGGATCGTTAACTGAGAGAATAACAAGCACATCATTCAAACACAAGAGACAATGAACACAGTGTTTCTCCTCAGGGAAACCATAAATGGAGAAAACCACACAACTTCCTCAGAGATAGAATCAACACCAAATAGAAAAGCCCAAAATAGTAAGATGATCTCCCAACAGGAGTAACCTCTTTCTTCCTAGCCCCAGTGTCTTCTTCTTCCTCAGATATTCACTACAACTGAGTGTGAGTGACTGTGTGATAAATAGAGAGGCTAGATTTCTATTTATACTAATTCCTAACTTGACTAAACCCTACTAGGGCTGACTTCACTAGGTGAGTCTAATAACCCTAGTACCCCAGAACTGTGGGGACTTTAACCCTTGATCAATAGGAGGGTTACCCACAATGACTTGACGTGACCTGTTTACATTATAGATCCTCCCGATAGAAACATCGAGGCATGACATGACTCAATTACGTTACAAACACATCCCGAAATAAACATCGGGGTACAGGACATAAGATATATAAGTGAATACATTTTGAAGTTACAAATACATCAACAAAATGGACTAGGCAAGGAGCAACGAAAATCACAAGTCCCCAAGTGACTCAAGTGAATACCATAGGTGCATCCATGTAGATGTGTATCATAATAATGTAACAACATATGTTGTTCCAAATGTAAATAATATGGTTCTATACTCATGTCATGATCAAAAGGAGAGATAGAAAGTCCATACTCTTCATGTGGCACCATAAAAAAGAAACCTTTCACCCATACTTCATTAGGATGAAGGATGCAAAATTTGGAAGTGTAGGATGTAGGAGAAAGAACCAACTCACCCAAATGACCAGAAAGTGCAAAATTTTCATCATGTGAAGGATCCATAGGGGTAGGATTATGCACCTCCCTTAAAATGCAAAACTTTTCTCGTGGTTTGGTTCCAAGGTGGTGGAATCATGCACTTCTTCAAAAAGTGTGTAACCATTTTCAAGAGGCAACTCAAGTTCCTCTTCCACCAAAACAAGTGATTGGATCTCATCAATATCATCTTAAAACATGTCAAGAACCTTCAATATTTCATGTTTCTCATGATCCATCATGTCATGCGAATCCTCCAAGCAATCTACCATATGACAATATGAAACATTGCAGGAAGAACAAGTATCTTGCAACGTCTCAAGAAGTTTCTCATTTGAATTTTGAGATTATGAATATCCTAATTATTATTTAAGTATTCTTCATGTAACCATTCATTAAACTCAACCAAATTTTTTTCTATCAAAAATCAAAGACATGAAATTACCTTCAATGTTGCACATTGCTCTTTGAATCTTCTCCATGTCTTCAAGGAAGGATGGGTCCTCCAATGAAGAAACTTTCCAACAAGAATTTGACACTAATTATTTAGTGTCATTGAGTATTATAAGGGAATCATGGATATATCTTTCACTCATATTATAATACCCTTAAATCAAGGATGGTTCATGAACCCAAACCTCCTCTTCTTCTTTATGCTTGATTAGATCAACTTCTTGAAGCTCAAGTGGTGATGGGGAAGTTTATCATGGTTCTTCATTACTTGTCACAAGGTATTCATCTTCATGCCTATGAAAACTTTGTATTGAAACAATATTTTCCAAACTGATCTCAATCTCTTTGTCACCAACATATAGTTGTGAGCACCCATCAGTAGGTACTCCTTCATAGTTTAAGCATCCATCAGTAGATGTCCTTTGGTCCATGTCTGTAGTGGAATGTGTCTCGGAATGATAATCTATAGTTTTAAGGGAATATTATTCATTCTCATGTGATGTTTCATCATTTTTCTAAAATTCACTTGGGAGTCAATTTCGATCCTCATAATGTAATGTTTTTTCTGTTTCACCACCCATAGAACTTGGTGGCTCCTTGGTCTCCTCCCTACTTGTGGATTGTTGATTGTTCTTTAATGAGTTCAAATATGCCTTATTGCCTCTAAATCCATGCAAACAATTGTAAAAGTATTCAAAAATAATTGTCTCATGTTTCTTTCCATGATGGAAACTTTAACTACCCCCTACTGCCAGCTTACCCCTAAGTTGGTTAGCCATTAATTCAAATCCTTGCATGAGTTGCTTGGTTGTATAATAAAAATATGACTTGATGAATTTATTAAATTAATCCTTATCATACATAAATTCAATAGGTTCCAATAACATGCTCTAATACCACTGTAATGGAAATTTTTTGTAATTTGGAGAAAATTACAAATTGGGCAAAATTTGAGCTTAACTAGTCATGACTCTAGAGGGTTCCAACTTTCACCAAATGGTCCCTAATTTGAAATTAAAGGGTATGGTTATTATTATAACATCCAAATATGGTATATGGATACTTTTTTATCATACTTTATACCTATGCAAACTTTTTTTGGGTTAAGGTGAAACAATGCAATTTTACTCGGAAATTGTGTTTAAATCCCCCCAAGGGTGATGACCAAAATAGCTCTCCAAATAAAGTAAGACACTCCAAAATTTCAGAAAAGAGTATGGGAATGAGTATCAGACATCAATTACATTCCTTAATAATTTTTATTAAGTTATTCAAATGGATTATTATCTGCAACATTTGTAGGGTAACTTTCATAGAAATTGCCTAAGGGAAATTGCTTTACTAGCTAGACTTCGACATATGAAAGGTACAATATACAGTTATAATCATAATATATAAAATGGTGGTAATATATGGAATACAAATTTATTCCCCAATAGCATAAAACTCAAAGTAAAACCTTCCCGCAAATATCATACAATACTCCTCCAAGATTGAAGCCAAAGTCATGGAAACTAGTGATTCAATGGGATGTGAATGCAAGATTTGAAAACATGTGTTTCTTGTATTTAGGCCCACAGAGGATATGGAAATTAAATTACAGAGTAATAAATAATATATTTATTTCATAACATCCTCAAACTCATAGAATATCTCTCATACAAATCTGGTATATAACTACTTCAATATTGAAGCCAAAATCCATGAAGACTAGTGATACAAGGGCATGTGTATGCAATATTTTCATACCTGTATTTATGATATTTGGAATTAAAGAGAATGTATAAATAATATTAAAGAGCCATAAATCATATATTTATTCCCCATCATCATAAAACTCATATAAATGTCCTCATACAAAAATGATATAATCTACTTCAATATTGAAGCCAAATGCATGAAAACTAGTTATTCAATAGCATGGGGAATGCGAGCAAGTTCGTACATGTATTTATGATAATTAAAATTATATAGAATATATAGGTGATACTACATATCCATAAATCATAAATAAAATCTTGGGCATCAACTATCCTTATCAAGGCGCAAGAATCACTCCAACAAGTGCACCATTAAATGTGAGTGTGTGGAAATGGAGAAGAAGGAATGAGAGAATAGGGAGATATATGAGAATTAGACTATATGGAAATTCAATATAAAATAAAAATACTTCATTAATATCCAATGAGAGGTATGAATGGCCTCTCCATTAACCAACTTGGAAAGGATTCCAACTCCCTCCAAATTGATTGACAAGTAGGGAGAGTGAACACTCACCGTGCAATTGACAAGAAAAATATATCCAAAATGTAAAAGGACAATTAAAAAATGATAAAAATCCCTCCTCGTTCATCATGAAATATTTTTATAACCTTCATGATTCCTTAGTAAGGTTGAATTCCCCTCCCTGGGCCTCCTCCAACTCATCTTAGTGGATTAGTAAGTCATATGACACTCGTCTTCCTCCTCATCATCCAATTCTTTTCCCAATTCAAATGCCTTCCTATAAATACCAAATTAGACCTCTTGGTGTCTAGTTTTATCCCTGTAATTTCATATTTTTCATATGTCAGCAATCAGGTCTGATTTTGTCATACTTGTCATATAATATTCCATCATTTGTTGTCATAGAGTGCATGGAATCTCCTTCCAAGTGGCACACATTGTATTCTAGTCTCTTCCTCTTCCATGGGATTTAGTCTCCCTTACAAATTCTAATTAATTGGCTCATTATATTATATTTTACACCACATCACCATCCAATAATGTTTCAATACCCATGTGCTTGAATTTGGATGACGATCGTGCCAAGTGTGCAGGAAATCTAGTCACCCAAAGGCTCCACAAGCTTCCAAGTGTCTCCATGAATCTATGCCACCTTATTTTCTTAGAATTTATCATTTATGTGACCCATTTAAATTTTAATATGATAAACTAAAGTCCTTTCTGGTCCCATATCCCCTTATTACAAATTGTATGTCTCCATCTCAACTAGGGAACTAGTAGGTTGGTGAAACATTATTTGCAAGTAGTATTGTTTGGAAATTATTTAATTGGGGATATCACACACACACACACACACACACACACACACACACACACACACACACACATAAACCAATATAGATGCAATTTAACTTCACATTTACAATTATTAATAGTGATCAAATCCTTCTAGGTGCAAACGTTTCTTCAAATTTTGCACTTAGAAAAATTTTCAAGGGATTTTATCCCTCTAGGTGCTTGTAGATCCAAAGTTAAGATGCATCTATATTTTTTCAATATGTAAATCTCTATCACGTATTAAAATCCTAATTGAATGATGACTCAAATCCCATATTTTATATAAGTATCCAAGTTTCAATAATTTTTTTAGTTTTAATTAATTGAAATATCTATCTCTTTAGTTTTTTACTTTAGGTTAAGGATGAGATTACAAAATTTTTATTCACTTAATACTTTATTATATTATTAAATTTCCACGTGTCAACTCCACATTGTCCATGATGTTTCCTCATAAACTAGCACTCTCCCATGATCTAAGATAAGTGGACCCAATTCAAGTATGTGGACACAAATAAAATATGTGGACTCGGTGCTATGGTCGACAAATATTCAAGGAAGTACACCCACTAAAACCTCTATGTAACCCATTTCATATTTAGAGCCTACTTCTTGGTCGATGGGAGGCTCCAAGAATGAGGTAGGGATATTCTTGTAATAACATGAGTGTCGAGCTATATGTATACCATATATATATCAACACTTAATTGTCAACTTGGGAAGGTAGACTTGGAGGAACCAATACAATGTGTACATAAATGGAGTAGTTATATATTTCTATTAAAAAACTCTTAAATATTCACACCACCCAACTTTTTGCACTCTAAAAAGAAAAATGCTTCTACTGTTCTATTATGAAATTCTCAAAATATCTCACTTGAAGTAATTTAACTAAAACAAGATTTGGTTGTCATCAATATCATCTTGTATTCCATTTACTAATTGGATTAGTTTCTTAAAGGAAACATGATACACAAAGTTCCTCCCTTAATAATTTCTTCATCATATCCAAATTTGAACTATCGTCAAAAAATACTGAGAATTATGAATTCATAAGTGCAATCATTACTGGAACAAATTCCATTGAATTCTCGAGATAAAGATATTTGTTCAAGTACAGAGGGTACTCCCAAAAGACCGAACACCAAGAGCAGCCACTCACACAAAACATATCACAGATCAACACACCAATGTTTTGACTTGGTTAAAACCCTCAAGAGGGAAACAATCCACGGCCCCAGCCAAATAGCTAGTTGGAGCATTTTATTATGCAAAAGAAAGAAAGTTACAAATGAGCTTCCCATAATCGATCAACTAGCCAAGGACCCTCCATGCTCTTTAAATGGAAATCTTGGACCAATTGGGTGTGAAGCCACAGATCAAAGGCAGGTATGATCTAAGAGAAGTTGAACCATCAGATGACTCTATGTCTAGAACATATCGTGACTGTCGGATTAGAATATTTACAAATGCATACTAATGCATACTAAAGAAACACACTTTACCTAACATATATATTACACAAGTTGATCTTAACTAACTCCTAAGTGTCTAAATATCCTAACATCCCCTTTTAAGAACAATTTGGGATAGGATTGAACGATTTACAAAAGTGACACTATTAGGTGAAGGAAGGAGGAATTAGATCCTATGCCCCCTTAATGACACATTCCTGAACTCCTAACATAGATCAAAGTTTAGAAAACTTCGCTTCTGTAAGAGACTTGGTGAATATGTCTGCAACTTGATCATTTGTAGGGAAATAGAGCACTTCAAGAACACGATCATGAACAAGATTTCTGATGAAGTGCATGTGTAGCTTAATGTGTTTGTTGTGTTGATGTAGAACTGTATCTTTGGAAAGCTTGATGGCAATTTGATTGTCGCACCAAAGTGGATTAAGTTGCTACTGTTCGAATCCAAACTCTGAAAGGATTTGTCGAAGCCATAAAGCTTCCTGACTGGCATTAACTGTGGCTCGATATTCTACTTCTGCTAAATAAAGAGAAAGATCTTGTTGCCATCTTACAAGCCCAAGTGATAGGTCTAGATCCTATATTGAAAACATAACCTGCAGTAGAATTTCGATCATCAGGATCATCGGCCCAATCTGAATCAGTGAAATCAACCAACAAAGGTTTCCCCCTTGTACTGTAATGAATCCAAAACTGAATTGTACCTTGAATATATCGAAGTATTCTTTTTGCTGATTTGCAGCGACTTTCATGAGGTGTTTGCATATAATGGGAAACTCAACCAACCGCAAAGGAAAGGTCAAGAAGGGAATGAGTCAAGTATAAGAGACTACCAACAATCTGACGATACAAGGTGGCATCTACTTCAGCGAAGTACAAGTGACAGAAAGTTTGACTCCAGACTGGAAGGGAGAAGGGGCTGGTTTACAATCTTCCATGTGAAAGCAAAGAAGAAGGTCACAAGCATACTTAGACTGGGAAAGAAATATTCCTTCTTTGGTTTTTAAGACTTGGAGACCAAGAAAATAATGCAAATGTCCTAAGTCTAATATTTCAAATTTTTTCTTAAGACTGGATTTCACATGGGTTAAAAGTTTAGGGTCACTACCAGTAAGGATAAGATCATCAACATAAAGAACAAGTATGATGATATGGTTTCCTACTTTCTTGGTATAGACATTGGGGTCATAATGGAATATAGAAAAACCAGTGTCAAGGAGAAAGCTATCCATTTTTCCATACCCAAGCTCTAGGGGCTTGCTTATGGCCATATAAGGATTTCTTAAGGCGGCAGGCAAGGCTAGAGTTATTCTGAACATATCCAGGAGGTTGTTCCATGTAAATTTCCTCCTGTAAATCACCATGTAAGAAGGAAGACTTGACATCCATTTGATGGACTTCCTAGTTATGTAAGGCTGTAAGGGAAAGAAAAAGGAAGATAGAGTTCATTTTTGCGACAGGAGCAAAGGTTTAATTGTAGTCAATCCCTTCAATTTGGGAAAATCCTTTGGCAACTAACCTTGCTTTAAGTCTTTCAACACTTCCATCTGATGCATACTTAGTTCTGTAGACCCATTTACATATGACAAGTTTTCTTCCTTTTGGAAGAGGAACAAGATCCCAAGTATCGTTCGCCATTAAGGAACGATATTCTTCATCCATAGCTGCATCCCAATCTAGATTTCCTGAAGCTTCTACAAAAGTTTCTAGATCATGATTCTCAAAAACTTGAGCCAAAAAAGAAGAGGCTCGCTGAAACTGAGAGTGTGTACGACGTTGATCTCTAGGATCACCAACAAGATCACCAACTGCTTCACATGTTGAACAGACCCATCGAGGAAGCACTTATGCTGGTGCAACTGGAGGAACATGAGTAGTTGGAGGTGGATTTTCATCCTCCTTTCATCAGCAAAAACGGGAGTTGGAAACCTGACAAGGAAGTTGGAAGTAGAAGAAGGCACAATCGTTGAATTAGGCTCGTAGGCCAAAGATGGCACACTCACCAAGTTAGGCTCGCAGGCCAAGAGATTTTCATCAAATTTAACATCTCTTCTAATGATTATATCATGAGAATGTGGCTGAAGAAGTCTATAACCTTTTACATCTTCAGAATATCCAACAAATATGCACTTTTCACTTTTAGGTTGCAATGCTTTCCATTTCTCATCCGAAATGTGAGCCCATGCTTCACTACCAAACACACGAAAGTGACTTATATCTTGTTTATTTTTAATCCATGCTTCTTCCGGTGTTATACCTTGTAAAAATTTAGTGGGTGTGTGATTAACTATGTAATTTGCACAATTTATGGTATCAGCCCAATATTGAAGACTTAGTCCCTTAGATTGGATCATACAATTAGCCATTTCTTTTAAAGTGTGGTTCTTCCACTCAGCTACACCATTTTGTTGTGGTGTATATGGTATAGTGTGTTTTTTTTGGATTCCTTGTTCAGTGCAGAAAGTAGTGAATGTTTTGTTAACATATTCTCCTCCACTTTCATATCTTAACTTAATAATTTGATGACCACATTGTTTTCAACAAGGGTCTTGTAGGCCAAGAACATGTTAAATACTTCGATCTTAAGTTTTAGGAAGTAAACCCAAGTGCGTCTGGAGTAGTCATCAATGAAAGTTAAGAAATATTTGAAACCTGAAAAGGAAGAAGATGTAAGAGGACCACACAAGTCACTATGCACAAGATTTGAGGGAATCGAGGCGTGCCAAGAGGCACGTTTGTCAAAACTGTCCTAATGATGTTTTTCGAGTACACAACTGGAACAAACACCATCCTTGCAAGATACCATTGGAAGACCAGCCACCATATTGTCTTTACATAGTTGTTGCAATGAGCGATAATTTAAGTGACCAAATCGCTCTTGCCAAAGTTTTCTCAAGTTATCACTATGAGCAACAAAACCTGAAGGAAAATGTGATGACCCAAATTTGTTAAATTTGTACAACTTGGTAATATCATCAACAATTCATGTAGCTAGGACATGTTGAGGATATTTAAAATCCTTGATTACAACTTGGTGAGGTGTAAACGTTACAGTTTTACCTTCACCAGAATGAGTGATTTGATAGACTGATAAAAAGTTGCAGGAAATTCTTGGAAAACATAGTACATCACTAAAATGACCATTTTCTACTGGAATTGTTCCAGATCCTACAACACTTAGAGAACTATCATCACCAACAAATATTTTTTTGGCGTTACATTAATGCATGGTAGAAAAGATGGCTTGATCCTTAGCCATATGATAAGATTCCCCATAATCAATGAGCCATTCATTTGAAGTAGTAGAAGAAGATGTAGTATAAGAGTAACCATAAGCACAAAGTGCATGTCCATGAGAGGTAGATTCTGAAAACGAATCTAGGTTGATGTCGTGCTTCTTCATTCTTGCTTCCAAGGCTGCCATCTTCTTGAAACACTTAGATTCATCATGATTATATTTACCACAAAAATTGCAATGACGCTCAGTCTTCTTACCTTTTGGCTTGGATCCTTTGTCATTTTTTAAAGAAGGAGTTGACTGAGAGGGTTTGGGACCCTTTTTTGGCTTATTATTGCGAAAAAATTGTTTCTTGGGAGGCTTGGACTTTTCTTTCATGTTGGGACAATAAGTCTTTCCCAAATTTATCTGTATTGTTAATTATTCCACAATGAACGAACTTATCTTGCTCTCTAATTAAGGAAACACAAATGGATTCAAGACTAGGCTCTTGATAGCTAGCTGCAGTCAAGGATTTTTTCATGGAGTAAAATGTGGATACGAAAATAGAATATGCAGGTCCAAGTTTGGAAAGAATATGATAAATACATTGTTTGTCTTTTTTCTTAATCTGACATTCTTCACATAAGAGTCTAAGAGTTTTATAGTTAGATAAATAATCTTGAATGAATGAAAAATCACTTGGATTCAAAGAAATCAACTCATTATCAAGTTGATGACCTCGAATTTAATTGTGTTTACCAAACATGGATTCCAACTTTTCCCAAGCTTTATCAGGTTCATCAATTCCAAATATGTGGAATCACAAATCAGTAGAGATTGACATCCCAATCAATCCATGAGCTTCATCACATCTATTTTCCCATTTTCTTTTCTTATCATCATCAGTGGGTTCTGTTTCTTTCCCTGAAGTAATTCTGAAAAGTCTCCTACTTCATAGAACATCTTCCATACGATATTTCCATGAGAAATAGTTAGAACTGGTAAGTAGAATATCACAAGGGGTGGCCATACTATAAAATAATGGTAGAAACTACCTATCTAGATGAAAATATCTATAAAAATTAGGTTGTTTAAAAAAACGACACTAAAAATTGATTCCAAATGATGAAGTTATACTTGATCAAAGAAAATGTTGAAGATGTCCCAAATAGTGACGTGGCAACTATTAACTTGACCAACTAAAAAAAGAACCCCCTTCTTCCCAAAATTAACCTTTGACAATCACTTACAAGAAAGTTGTTTTTAAGTGAATCACTTTTGTAAAATAAGTGATTTTCACTTTTAAAATAATGGTACTTTAAATAGTGCGGCAATAAAAAAATAAATTAAGTGACTCACTTTTTTATTTTATTTTATTTAAGTGAGATGCACTTTTACAATTAAGTAACTTGAGAATGGAAATTTCATGCACTAAAAAGTAACTTAATAGGACTTGAACTCAAGACTTATTAAGGAATAAAGAAACTTTGAACTAAGTGAGCTAAGTTTAAAAGATACATAAAAGAAGGGAAGGAGGAAGGGGTCATTTTTGTTTTTACTCTTCTCTCTCGGTTTCTGTGCTTGCTTCTTTTTCCTGCAAATCACACCACAAACTGAAAAACAAAAACAAAAAAACCTTTTCACACTTGTGGGGTTAGATCTTGTTAGCTTACCTGGAAAGTCTATGTTTTCTCTCTGTTTTTGATTCACCGCAATCGCACAAGGTGCACGGCAAAGAGCATACGCAGCTGAGAAAACCCTTTCCCTTTCTCTTTCTAATTCACTGCAATCCTGCAAGGTTCATGACAAAGAGCATACGCAGACAGGAAATGAAACAATCCGAGACTAAAAACAATAAAGATCTAAATAACAAAACTGATAAACATATGAGAGATTTTTTTTTAAAATAAAACAAATCCGTCACTGTAACATTATACCTTCAGATTTGCCGAAATGGGTGTTTCTGGATCAAACGAAAACTCCAAAACCATAAAACCTTTCAAAGTTTCAGCAACACCATTTCAATATATAGATCACAAATGGAAGAGGCTCTTCATAAACGCTATAAAACCATTTTCGAGTACACAAGGTACTCCCAAAAGTCCGAACACCAAGACGAGCCACTCACACAAAATGTATCAACAAACTGATGTTTTGACGTGGTTAAAACCCTCAAGAGGGAAACAGTCCATGGCCCATCCAAATAGCTACTTGGAGCAATTTATTATGCAAAAGAAAGAAAGTTAAAAATGAGCTTCTCATAATCGATCAACTAGCCAAGGACACTCCATGCTCTTTAAATAGAGATATTGAACCAATCGGGTGTTAAGCCACAGATCAAGAGTAGGTATGATCTAAGAGAAGTTGAATCGTCGGATCACTCTATGTCTAGAACATATCGTGACCGTCGGATTAGAATATTTACAAATGCATACTAATGCATACTAAAGAAACACACTTTACCTAACGGATATATTACACAAGTTGATCTTAACTAACTCCTAAGTGTCTAAATATCCTAACAATATTTTCAGTATTCAACTCAAAACTGGGTGTTCTAGATAATTACTTCTATCGAATCACTTTAATTTGATATTCTACATTGAAACCAAATATGTTCTTAAAACCGGTATTGACTGTCAAATAACTATTCAAATGTTAAAGATGCTAAACCAGTAGCCAATACTTATAGTCTCAAAGATTCATAACTTTATTCAAATAAACTAAACCAATACATAACCCACTCTGCTATGAAATGGAAACTGGATTAAAACAACTCAAGCTTCCAACTATGTCTTATCACTAAACTTGAACCTAGACTACTGAAGTTCAAGCTTAGAGAAATATTAAAAACAAATCAAGCTGATTGAAACTAGTTTTATATAGAGAAGGTATGTAATCAAAGGGTATGGAAATCAAATAAAATATAAATCATAAAACTACATGACATATAGTTAAATGAAAAATCCAACAACAAAAATACTACGAGCATGAATTTATAAAGGACTGAACCAAATTCTGCAATTGAGCATTTACAGATAATTGCATATCATCATAAGAATCTTGAAATGGATTGATTGGACCATACACAAGACAAAATCATGACAACATGCAATTTAATTAAATAAAAACAGACTCATGATCATAATCATTTCAAAGCAATAGTTCTGTATTAAATATGCAAGAAAATATATGCCTTACAGTTCATAACACCAGTTTGATCTCCATCTATGATTCCCACCTCAGCCCCAGGATGGAACCCCCACTTTATTTTGTTACAATCATGCCTCATATAGGTTTTCAGTTCGAAATCCTCCCTAGGAGGTCAAATTTCTAGCAGAAATTACATTAAATTTTGGAACTGTCTGCCATGAAAAATGGAGCAGACTGCTGAAAACTAGGGCTGCAATTATGATTTCATATATCTTAAATCATGACAGTTGTATAAAATATGGGAGAGGTTTTTGTATATCAATTTTTTATGAGAAACAACCTCTCCCAGTTCCTTGATATTTGTTTCCATTTGCTCGAGATCTGCATTCTAAAAAGATGTTTCAAAATAGGAAAATCCTGAGATCTGAGAAATAGGACTTAATGATGGATTCGATTATCCCAATATGTAACACTTGTAGGACAAATTAAAGAGGTTATTATATATGAATACGTTTCTAAGATAAACCTCTTTCAGTTTGTCAAAATTCCCCTCCCTCTGTTCATAACCAACTCTGCAATAATATGACTTGGACTGGACTTTGCATAGTCAGAAAAATAGACTAAAATGGAGAGAGTGGATCTTTCAATCCTTGATACTTGTGTAAAAAGTGAGATAGCTTTTCGTATTTTGATAACTTAGGAATAAAAACCTCATTCAGTTCACCCAAATTCATCTCTTATTGGGCACAATATGTTCTGAAAAAAAATGACCAAACATGACATTTCTAGAAAATATGCCTTCATAGATTCTCCAAGTAACATGTTTTGAATAAATTTCTTTTGTTGGTGTCTCTCCTTTAATGAAACAATATATCAGTTCAACATATTTCAACAAACCCTGCCAAATGTCTAATGCAGGAATCGAAACTGGCAGCATCATTATTTCTCACATTTTCCAATATGTTGCCAGTATATATCTTGAGATCATATATGAAATAGTCATGTGATAACATTATGCATGATAATATTAGATTTTTGTATTGTTTCAACAAAGGAATAAAAAATTTGAAAATCAAATGAAAATGAGCCTTATTTTGATTTAATAAATGACATAATGATAGAACAAGAAGAAACTAGGGTAAAATTTAGACAAGGAAAATAAAATTTTAACAAGGAAAATCAAAAGTAAAAAACAAGCAGTGATAGAATGAGAAAAATGACTTGAAAATTTTAAAGTAAATCTAGAATACAACCCTAGAGATAACATATGGCTCCAATTGGGGATAAATATCTCCTTGTGAGGCTTTAAGAACAAGAAGACCAAGTGCCTTTATCCTTTACTGCAATATGTAACAATGCTCTACTTATCATTCTCTGAAAGCTGAAAATACCAGTGCCATTATTGGGCTAGAGTCATGACCTCGTTTCAAACTTGTTAACTGGACACTGATAATCCAAAATACCAAATAAAAACTGTATAATGCAAACTGAAAATTGCTCCATTGGGTTGGAGTCCACTGATCTACTACAATCCAATATACTGAAAACAAATCTACTGAAAAATTGTGCACCACTACAACTAAAAATATGAAAGCTGAAAGAAAATAGATGCTCTTGAGATGAGCTTATTTATCCACATTATCTATACTAACCAAATTTGTAACCTATTCAAGTAAAATCATACTTCCAATGAAGCCATACAAGTATCTGAATAATTGCTGAAACTCTTGATCTCTATATTAGCATGATAAAGACTGCAACAAATATCAACACCTGTCTGTAAATTTGATTTTCAGATTTATCATAAACTGAATATTGAAATCTTGAATCGATGAATTCCTCCATATAATCGGCTACTGGGTCATAAAAAACATAATAACCCTCAAGATATTCTAGCATCTGATTATTATGATTAAACAATCCATGCATGCAATTTTTGCCATACCACTATTTCAGTTTTGAATCATCAAATTTATCTCTATTCTCAGAACACTTTTCAATTTTGATATCAAAAGACAACTGAAATGGGTTTTGAAAAGATAGGCTCTGTATTTTTACCTCTAAATCTTAAATCTCTTTCTCAATATACTTGACAAATTCTTCTAAAAAGATGAGTTTAGATTCTTAGTTACATGAGCTTGACTTCAAATAAGAAGAAAAAAGGGAAGAAAAATTCTCATATACTTCCTCATCGGTGCCCATATTATTTAATTCTCTGAAATTTTGAATGGAAAGAGATTATGCCCTAAACTCTGTCTTTTCCATCCATTCAAAAATACAATCCAGGAATCTGTTAATGATCTAATTGACCCAACAAACAAATCTTCAACCCAACTTTTACAATTTCCTTGTAATGAATCATAGAATAGTCTAGGGAAGCCATCTTCATGTTTAACTCTGACTAGCTCTGTAAATTCACGTAAATTAGAAATATGTTTCACAACTAAACTCATATCTTCTCCATTAAATTTAGGACCATTTCTCAACAAATATTCATCCGAAGGAAGAAGATTCGGAAAACCAAGAAGTTCTACAAAATCTAGACATGCATACCTTGAAACAATAGAAGCAACATCTGAAGTCCTCATTAGTCCAATGGAATCATAGTGAATCTTTCAAATTTGGATCTGTAGAAGTTGGAGTCGCCACGTGAATAATTTGCAGCCAATATTCATATTCCTATTACTTTTTCACCTTCAAGCAATAGATCTCTTCAAGGAGATGGCACTTTAACTTTCAGTTGACCAATAAAGACTCTACTAGTGAGAGGTATATAAGGTGATGATAACGATTCAAAAGTAAAGGTTTCCTCCAGTCATTGTATATTCTCATATGTCAAAGGATTTATATAAATCTTAAAATCATCAACTTGAGTAGGATTAAAAGTCTGCAAAATCAAGAATGACTACAGATAAATATGATTTTCTTTCTTCCTGAGTATCAAATGATGTTGCAGGAAATACTATTGTATCTGAAGAAGGATGAGGACTACTGGATGATGGAAAATCAAGTTTCATTTTATCTTCTCTCAAAATCCTTTCTGGATCAGAAACTCCTAAATGCAGAGGAGATGAAGGATTTCCTCGAGTTCCTATCCGTCTTGAAGCTACTGTAACTTTCTGTAGGTAATTGATGTCGGTGACTGATGTAGTCTATAAATTTTTTTTACTGATCTTTTTCACCTTCCAAAATAATATGTAAGGATGTAAAGTACCCAAGGAAGATGTACTTTCGTTTCTCCGTCCCTGGTAACGACGCCAGAAGATGTTATCACTAAAGTTGAACCTAGACTACTGAAGTTCAAGCTTAGAGAAATCTTAAAAACAAATCAAGCCATCTGAAACCAATTTTATACAGAGATGGTATGTAATAAAAGGGTATGGAAATCAAATAAAATATAAATCATAAAACTGCATGACATATAGTTAAATGCAAAA
This sequence comes from Pseudotsuga menziesii, assembly GCA_001517045.1. NCBI lineage: Eukaryota > Viridiplantae > Streptophyta > Pinopsida > Pinales > Pinaceae > Pseudotsuga > Pseudotsuga menziesii. The sequence goes on from LPNX010423759.1 coordinate 805,190, forward strand.
TCCAACAACAAAAATACTACGAGCATGAATTTATAAATGACTGAACCAAATTCTGTGATTGAGCATTTACAGATAATTGCATATCATCATAAGAATCTTGCAGTGGATTGATTGGACCATACACAAGACAAAATCATAACAGCATACAATTTAATTAAAGCAAAACAGGCTCATGATCATAATCATTTCAAAGCAATAGTTATGTATTAACGATGTAAGAATATATATGCCTTACAGTTCATAACACCAGTTTGATCTCCATCTATGATTCCCACCTTAGCCCCTGGCTGGAACCCCCACTTTATTTTGTTACAATCATGCCTCATATAGGTGTTGAGGTCGAAATTATCCCTAGGAGGTCGAATTTCTAAAGATAGTAGAAATTACATTAAATTTTGGAGCTGTCTGCCATGAAAAATGGAGCAGACTGCTGAAAAATAGGGCTGCAATTATGATTTCGTATCTCTTAAATCATGACAGATATGGAAAATATGGGATATTTTTTGTATATCCTTTTGTTATGAGAAATAATCTCTCTCATTTCCTTTATATTTGTTTCCATTTTCTCGAGATCTTCATTCTAAAAACATGTGTCAAAACAGGAAAATCCTCAGATCTGAACAATAAGACTTAATGATGGATTCGATTCTCCCAATATGTAACATCTGTAGGAAAAATGAAAGAGGTTATTATATATGAATATGTTAATAAGATAAACCTCTTTCATTTTGTCAAAACTTCCCCTCCTGTTATTCATAACCAACTTTGCAATAATATGACTTGGACTGGACTTTGCATAGTCAGAAAAATAGGCTGAAATAGCAACCGTGGATCTTCCAATCCTTGATACCTATGTAAAAAGTGAGATAGATTTTTTTAGTTTGATACCTTAGGAATAAAAACCTCCTTCAGTTCACCCAAATTCATCTCTTATTGGCCACAATAGGTTCCAAAAAAATGACGAAACATGACATTTCTAGAAAATATGCCTTCATAGATTCTTCAAGTAACATGTTTTTAATAAATTGATTTTGTTGGTGTCTCTCCTTTAATGAAACAATATATCAGTTCAACAGCTTTCAACAAACCCTTCCAAATGTCTAATGCAGGAATCGAAACTGGCAGCATCATTATTTCTCACGTTTTCCAATATGTTGCCAGTATATATCTCGAGATCATATATGAAATAGTCATGTGATAACATTATGCATGATAATATTAGATTTTTGTATTGTTTCAGAAAAGAAATAAAAACTTTGAAAATGAAATGAAAATGAGCCTTATTTTGATTTAATAAATGACATAATGATAGAACAAGAAGAAACTAGGGTAAAATTCGGACAAGGAAAATAAAATTTGAACAAGGAAAATCAAAAGTAAAAAACAAGTAGTGATAGAATTAGAAAAATGACTTGAAAATTTTAAAGTAAATCTAGAATACAACCTTAGAGATAACACTATGAATTCATCACTCCTTAAGTGTTTTAATCAAATGAAAACTTAAGAATCATAAGCATAACTGAAACAAAATTACTAGAAATCAATCAAAACTTCTGAAATGAATCTACAACACTCTTCTATCATGCCTTAAGATGCACTGCGAACCTGGGAAGGGGGCCCTTCATATCCAAGTTGCATTAATATTTAAGCTAATCAATCCAGAATAATAAATGGTCTTCAAAATCAATCAGAGATAAAAGCTAAAAGAAGTAATGCATTCATTTTCTATTTCATTATCAAACAATTTAATACATTCTTCTATGGTATGTTCTATCTATGATATATTCCCCATTAAATCTATATACTTGCACTCTCCTACAATTTATACAATTAAATCAAATATGAACAACCTGAAACAAACTTCCCCAATTTCAGAATCCATTCAAACAACTCAGAAACAACCAACTCAGAAAACACAATTTGACAAAAATTGGAAAAACGCCCCTTCGATATATCCCTGGTGGTTGTGAATTTGGAGAAAGGATTTCTGAGTTTGTATTTGGATAGTTTGTATTCAATCCCAATAAACCACTCAAAGATATATGCTCCCATGTGCACACATATTGAGGCTCAATATGGAAGTTTAGAAATATTCATTGCTAAAAATCTGGGTACCGGATTGAGTGTTGGGTTAGGTACTAGAACATGTACCAGAAGTGTAGAGTTCCAAATTTGATTTGCATTGCTGGTGCAAGTTGGTGTAGGAACATCAACATTAGTATAGTAATATAATATCATAAATGCTATTATGCACTAAAAACTCTCAAAACTTAACTAAAAATAAGATAACTATTAAGGACAAGTTTTGGGTCTTTAGATATTGATTTAAGTCAATGTTTGAACCAAATTCATAAAAAATGAGGGGTATAATACTGTCACAAATATCATATAAGAATATATAAGGCATAAAAATTAATCAAATTTGGGTCCTAACATCTCCCCCCAAAACCAAATCTTTGCATGTCCTCATGCAAAGAAAAGTCCCTGCAAAAATTGAAAAAAAAAACTAACTCTGTGTAATATCTGGAATGTCTTCTACTTCATCTGCTTCATCCGCGTCATCTTCTTCTTCCTGCCCTATTTTGTGAATTTGCTTAGAGAATGATTCTCAATTAGAATTATGCAGGTCTCATGATACCTGTGATTGAGTCTTGAGTGAAGTTTCTTATTTTCAAACTTGAGTAAATCAACATGAGAACGAAATTTATCTAGTTGTTCAAGCATATCAGATGCCCAAGATTGAATAAGTAGACACTTCAATGTAGTGTTCTCATATTTTATAAATCGATCTAACACTTGATATTCCTACAATTCTCCTCTTAAGATTGAATTTTCTATTTGCAATTTTGAAAATTGTCTAGGAGAAACCATCTTAGATTTACCCGATCCTATAAAATTATGTAGTGGTGAATTAGGTTGAGAAAAATCTGGAGATGTATCTCCTTTCAAGTTTAATAAATATTTTGCAACAGATGATGAACCTCCTATTTCTTCATCAGTATCTATACAGAGAGTCATCTTAAAACCAGGATAAAAACAACTTTGTTCTTTATGAGACGCATATTGTTGGTGTAGCATTACAGATCGAGGTGAAGTAATGCGCAAGAAAGTATGATTTCCACAAGACAAAAACATTATGTAATCAGAAATGATTCCAAGTTGCAATAGGCTCTGGAAATTATTTTAGCTCATGGTTATCTATATAATTTTCGTAATGTACTCATTTAGATACTCATCTTGTAAAACCGTAATGCACTGATCCATTAATAATTGAATCGTGAACCCAAATGAAAGGTAACCTCCATTTGATGATGTCAGTCGTTACATTCATGTACTAGTATAAGACCGCCCAATCATAATCTCTTTGACTGCTCCAATTATTCATATCATTTTCCTTTTGACATGCAGAAAATCATAGTTTGAACGTAAGTTTCTCAAAGGTAAGGTATAGGAAAGAAGATCATTATATGGAAATCTTCTACATACTTATGAAAATATCGACGTACATTTCAAATCACTGAAAGGATTTGAAATGTTAAATGAGAAACATATATTTAAGAAGGTAAAAAAAATAGAGGTTTGGTAATCAAGAATAACCAATATGGGAAGGATTTAGATAAATTGAGCACAATTCAGATACAAGGTTTGACCTTGTCCAATTTTCTTCTTGTATTTAATTAAATGAAGAGGTTTAAAAATGCATACCTCAATATTGTTATTTTACCTATACCATATGTGCAGATCAAGACCAGATGGTGACTGTATCCTCCAAGAAGTTGATTGTTTGTTGAAGCTGTCCTCCCAGAAACTGTATGGACTGTTGTTGTCTGTATTTGGAATAGGAGAAATGATGTTGATAATTTGAACTCTATGAAGAACAGGATTATCAAACCAGCTGATTTATTTATTCTTTCATTTATTTTAAAAATAAAATATTGCTTCTCGTTTACTAACTACTTGCGACATTTTATTCCTACCTACTTAAAAAGAAGACAACTCTTCCTTCAAGTAAAGGTTGATTTACAGAGAAACCATTAAAACATAAATGTAGAAGGTAACCTCATGTCCAAATAAAATAATTCTACCTGAAATACTGAATGGAAATGATAAACCAACAAGATGCGTACAACCATATCCAAGAATACCTGAAGACGGAAATTTCTCTATGGCCTGATAACATATTGAAACCAATCTTCTATGAAGTCTTGTATGCCTCGACCCAAATTTTTTCCAATATTATCATCATGTATAATTATATATTTCACACACTGCAAATCTTTAAATATATGATCTTTGTATTCCTGATTGCACACAGGGTCGAAACACTTAAGAAATTCTTGAATTTATGGTTCAACTGCTTGCTCTCCATCTGATAAAGTTTCTAACTTCTTGGCCTGTTTTGCAGCTAGACGTGCCTGCTTGAAGGAGTCTACTAGATCTGTTTATTTTTCTTTTTATTTGTGAGTTACAGATAAATATTCAAGCTCCATCATAATATTATAAAGATGTTAAATTAATACCCGTCTTCTCTCAACAATTCTTGAATCCATCTGGATTTTTTTTGCTAGTTTTTACTAATCCTTCTCTACTAAAGTATGGGGAATTTTATTCTATTCTTGAAAATAAAACATTTTACAATCCTCACAACCTCAAAGAAGATTAAGAAAACTCTTTAACTCCTATTGATGCCTAAAAAAAATCCCATGTACCGACAGCAGGGTTTCTCCCCGATAAACAATCCCAATTAGATAATTCACTATTTGGTGTGGGGAATCGATCCAGTTAATGATACGGCTACAATATATTAAGTTGTTTAAATCTTTACCAGTTGTGTCCCGGTCCACCATTTATGTAATTTTATTTTTAAAGATGAGATGAAGTGCCTAACAACATATAATCGATAAGCATAATCCTCACAAGTGATGCGCAGGTTCTTACCTCTCATCTTACTGTTCCTTCCTTCTCAATTATTTTTCTAAATCTAATAATAAGCTAACATATCATATTCTAATTTATCCTATCCTCACAGGGAGAAAACTTAAAGTTAGAGCAATGTACTGTAACTATTCATATTAATCTCACAAATAGTTGTTTCAATTTCATATGCATAATTACAGTAGAAATAATATCAAAGGAAGACCTGACATAATAAAACATTCATTGCTCATTTCATACACATAAATTTATATGGAAATAAAAATCATCCATCACCAAAGAAGTAATTCAAAAAATGTTAGAATGATCTCACAGTTACATGGAAACTAGAGGAAGTAATTCCACATTGCGACTTCCAAACATTCCAAGAAAATTACTGTGCAACATTTCCCAGCAAAAACAAGTCCTTCTTTATTAGTAGAAAAGTAGTTCTCTTACAAATAGTCCAACCCTTCTTTGTGCTAGCAAAAAGTCCTTCTATTGTAATTTATACCCCTATTCATTACAATATGAATTTGTCATTTTGTGACATTTGACCTAACCTAACCCTAGAAATTCCCACAATTTGTCTTTTAGTGCTTTACATGGGAAAATGCAAATGGTTCTATAAGAGATAAAATTTAGGTGGGCCCTTCCATGCTAGAGACAAATTTTTCCCACCCGCAAGCCTCCTCAACAATGGAATTGTATTTCATTGGCTCCAATACTTGCAAGGTCAATTCATGTATTGACCACTATGTTTCCATGTGTGCCACTGACTTGGTGAAAACTAGATCGATAGTTTCGGTGAAATCTTGCCAGTTCCTTTCGATTTCTAGGCATGCGACCTTTTCGATGTCCTTTAAAATTCACTCTTCTCTTTCAATCTGCGAACGTTTCGGTGGACAATACTAAGTATTCTCCGACCAAAAACCTTCGATCATTTTGGCATGGTTTCCTGAGTTTATTCTGATAGTGTTGGCGAAATTATCCATATCCTTCTAATATTAAGACGCGTGACTGCTTCAACAAGTTTCAATATTTGTGCTTTGGAAGGTAATCTTGCTTGGTGAGAATAAAACCTGTGACATGAGCATAGCGAGAAGAGTCTTAGTAATACCTGAACTGTTTTGAAAATCCAAATAAATAAACATGCATTATTGTACTAAAATATCCTATAATGAAAAAAAAGATGATTTATGTATGCATTATTATCCCTCGGTTTAAAACAACAATAATTTATCAAAACAATGTCGTAGGTGAGCATCTTATTATTTGTTCTGTTATGCATCTCCAGTCGCAAGTTTGTTAATGTTGGTTGATATTTTTATGTAGGTTGAATCGAGTTCACAAGCTTCATTTCCAACCCTTTATTTATTAACTTCAAAATGTCGAGGCAAAGTTTTTTTTAATCACAAATTTAATGCGGCTGTTGGTGAAACGTCATTTGGTGCGAAAATGTTTTGGTTTCTATGAAGGAAAAAGTAACACCGATGTATTTCGACGGTATTCTTAAAACATCCTCTGATACTATCGATGATTATTTGTGACTTTTTGTGACTGTGTCGGTGGAAACAATTGAGTCTTCTTCCACTGTGTCAGCGAGAACTCACTGAAAGCCTCCAATTGGTTTGGTCGCTGCTTATTTTATCAACCACGATCGTATCAGTGAAAATATTGAATATCCTCGAAAACTAGGCAGTAATTAATCATTGGCAACATTCGTTGATCTCTCTGATCGTTTCAGAGGTGACTCGCGAGTTACACCCAATAGTGTGAGCGTGTTTCGTTGAATTACGTAGAAACTGCATTTTACCAAAACTTATTTTGCCCAAGCCAACTGTGCCATAAATTTTTTTTGAGTTCTTCCGATACGTTGGAGAGACCCACGAAGTTCCTTCGACATGTCGGTGAAAAACATAAGTTTGACTTAACCAAAAAATGTCTTGTTCAAATTTTTGAAAAACACTAAGTGTTTATGATGGACTCCCTAGAGCTAGAAAACTAGTCTAAGTAAGATTTAAATAGAAAATAAAAGGATGGGCCCTAAAATGTAAAGTTTTTGGGGAAGCAGTGGCAGCAACAACAATTGGAAACTAGCTGGAGAACACAGATCTCTGAAAAAACTATCTTTGGAAAACAAGACTGCTACATGGTACTACATTATGGATATACAACAATCTCTTCAACGCATTCCACGAGATTATTTAAAATACTAGACTTATACAGGGATGTAACTTTTGGGCATCACGTTGATTGTCATCTTTTGGGAGTAGGGTAACCAGGATTAGGAGGGAGTCTTGATAACTCTCTTGGGGAAAAAATATGAAATTCATTTTTCCTATGTTTTTTGGATTCCACTAGATATGACTCTATAGGATTGTAACAAGGTTATACGGATGCATTCATTTTTTCCTCATTTCCATGCTTTTAGTATTCTTTTTTATGCTTTGTTTTGCACGACATTTTTCTTCTAAGTCTTCCTTGATTTCTTCTTCCACTATGATAATTTGGTATGGGTTATTCTATCCATAATTTCCTTTTGTGTGAGTGATAAACTTGTTTTAAGCTTAGGGACAGAGAAGAACCTCTCTGATTTTCACTGTTTAAGCAACCCTTTCGATATAAAGGTTTATTCTTTCAACATTGTTTCTTTCATGTATATTGTTTGTCTTTGAATTTTGACTTTTTAGTATAAGCCTTTTGGGTTTTAATTTGTAGCATGATATTATCTTTAATTCCATACATTCGTTAGACCTACTTCCTTTTCGTGGGGCTATCATGGTAATATTCATATGACAGATATTAGTGTGAGAATGGATGGATCCCCAAGATAGTACTCTAGACCTCATGAGCCTTAGTTATTTCACAGGGTTTAAAATGACTTCAATGTGGACTTGAAATTAGCTTCCCTTTCTATAGTCTATCAATCATTAAAAAAATCTCATATTTGATCCAATTTTACCACACATGTTTTCCGCAATTCCTAACTTTTGAATACTTTTGAGGTTATTTAGATCCCTATATTTCCAAGTGTCCATTATTGAGATGGTTTATTATAAGCAAATAACAAGCAAAATATGAATCAAAGTAAATAAAAAAAGAAAAACTAACTAAAAAAACAAGAAAAGAAAAGTTTTATTTATGTACAAAGTTTTCCTACAACCTAAGTGAAGTAATGTTGGAGAACGAGGTCATTTAAAGGAAGAATCTCTTCTTGTCCTTGTAAATATTGAATTTTTAAATGCCAAGCTTCTTCAACTCCTTTTGGATCAAAGGCTTCGTCTTAGGGTGTGTTCTCTAAGTCGTTGTTGAAGGGCATTTTCTCCAAAGTCACCAAAAACTTCCGAATTTTTTACATTTAACTCAATGCCTTTCTTCAGACCTTGAACTAGAGCTTCTGCAGTGTTGTTTGTACATTCAAATTCTAGCCTACAAGATAGGTAATGTTTATTTCTTTCAGGATCAACAAGGACACAATAGGCCCTTGATCCCTCTTTTGTTTTAGGACCATCAAAATGTAAAATCCAAAATCTATATTCTAAAAGAACATGGTTAGTATCATTCCCTACATTAGTAACTAAATTTACTATGTTACAATCAATATCATTAACCCATGAAAATCAAAGGAGATCGATCTGTGTATCTGATTCGTGAATGACTTCCTTAGCTTGGTAATTTCCTGGTTCTAAATCTAAAAAATAGTTTCCTAAAACTGAAGATGAGAAATTCAATTGTTCGTTCATTCCTTCCAACCGAGTCACATTCTGTTTCATCTATAGTTCCCTCAATATCTTAATCTTATTTTGACTATTTTGGTATAGAAGCCACATGCGAGACTAACCAATTGCAAAATAACTATTAAGTTTGGTTGACCAGTCCCTGCTCAATATTAATCCATAAGCCTCAAGAATATCTACCACCATGATGTCTATGAATTGACACACTCTAGGATCTGTAGATACTCTAATTAATGCATCTTTCATATCCCCTATAACCTTAACAACAAATCTATATAGCTGGATGATTTGAGAGGGGCATGGTGTTTGTTGGCCATTAATCTTCTTACAAATAGAAAGAGGCATGACATTGGCCGAGGCTCCATAATATTCCAAACAATTATGAACATTATGATTACAAATTTCAAATGTTAACAAGAAATGCAAAGTCTGGGATTTTGATTTACCACTAATGCTTTCTTCACTAATATCAGTATCTGATTCGATGGCTTTTGAACTACTACTTGGTTGTAGGTCAAAAGCTTCCAGTAGTTTCTTTCTTTGCTGAGGAATATTACATAATTCAAATAAAGAGATATTTGCTTTGGTTTTCTTGATATCTTCCACAATATCATATCCCATGTTATACTCTTTAGTTTTTTCCATTTTATTTAGCATAGTTCTCATAGGTTTCTCAATTATTGGGCTATTTTCTTTCATGCTTTCCAGATTAACCTTATGTTTTGTTTGAGTAGTGCTGATAATTTTCTTCAAGGTTTCCTTTATTTTCTTTGTTTTAGGCAGCACTAATATTTGATCCACCACTTGTCCTTTACTCCTAGTTGTAACATTAACTGATGATACTTGGACTTCCTTATTCTTCTCATCTTCGTTCAATTCCAACGTGGGTTCCCAATCCCATAATACCATTATGGTCTCTTCTGTTGTTTCTTCCTGTTCATTAATTTGGTCTTCTTCCTTTTCTGGATCTGCCAACTGAGCATCTATTAATTTATTCATAACCAAATTCATTGAATTTTTCCATTGTGGGAAGCTTCTTTCTGAGTGGTATTCTTGATGAAATGTACAGAAATGATCCATGCCAATGTCATTAAAATTCAGAACAATATAATTTAGTAGAGGTGGTTGGAGTTATCCACTTTCTTCTCTTTATTTGTAGTATGGATTGAATGGATTTCTTGATGAACTAGACCCCTTCTCTTTCTCCATATCTACTGTCTTGTTTGAAAATTTCTGCACAATGTTTACCACATTTTCTAGCTCATTTGAATGCTCTTTTTTAGGCCTAGTTAACAACAAAGTTTTTTTACTAGATGTTGTTTTCACTTATGATTCTGACGTAAGTCTTGCGATACTATCAAGATAAGCTTCCACCCTTTTGGCTTATTCATAAATTTCTACCAGCATGGGCTTAACTGCCCTTTTCACAAACATTGCTATAGGTGGGTATAGTGTTGTAGTATAATATTATACCAAAGACTCTTCAGATGGTTTTGTTGCAACACTAAAACTCTTTAAAAGAGTAGTGAACCTTTGATTGAAATATTGAACTTTTTCTTTCCTTTCGATTCTCATAGACAATAACTCTTTCATAAGGGTAGCTACAGTTTTCTGGTTGCCAAATTTACTTCTAAACATTCTCTCAAATGTATCCCAGTTTTCTATTGAGTTAGCCTATAGACTGAAATACCATGAAGATGCTATGGGATTGAAAGTATAAGGGAATAGTCTACATACAATGTCTTCGTGCTCAACATTGAGAAGACTTAGTGTGAGATAAAAAAATTTCATATGATCTTCGACAGAGATACTCTTTCCACGGGGTCTTCACTTAGTGAAAGCATGTCATAGCGCCTTCGTTCATGGGAAATTGAAGAATACCCCTAATTTCACTACATATTGATAATTACTTACAAAAATAATTTTGTTGAGACCCCCTCTCAATACATATTTCCAATTAAAAACCCTCTTTTTTACAATATATTCCTTATTTTTACTAGAAACCCCTTTTTATACCCCCTCAATACCTATAAACCCTCCATACCCTATTCCCTATTCCCCAATACCTACAATATATTGTCCTTATTTTTCACAATTGAAAACCCCCCATTATGAATGAACATGATAAGATATTTCTCAACAAGTTAAATCCCCCATGACCCATTCTAGGATCAAACTTTGGTAGCACTCATTCTCGGTACTTGGGTAAATCGTGTAAATGTGTAGGCAAGTTGAGTGGCATCCTGGCCCTCCATGTAGGTTGGTTAACAGCTGCAGCCGTAATTCGAGGTGGATATTGCAGTGGAGAATGTGGAAAGGCTTGAGCCATAGGGGATTCAAGTCCTAATTGATCAATAGGTTGGGTGATTTCTTGGAGAGAAAAATCTACCAATTCTTCCAAAATTTCCACAAGCATTGAATCTCAAGTGTATGAAACTTATTTCTTGGGAGCTTGCCTCCTGGGTAACGCAGGAATTACTTTCAACCCACCAAGTTTCCTAGTGTAAGATATTGTATGCCTCCAAAAATGATCAAAATACTTAAATGGTACAGTGTACAAATGTCTTGAATCTTCTTCTTTTGAGCTTTCCCTTTCTTGTTCTTCAGATTCAAGAATAAAGTCTTCAGAGAAAGTCATTTCAGATGTAGTTCCAGTGGAATATTTTCTCACAAATAGATTTCCTATGAAAGCCATGCAGTGGTTTTCCTCCTTCTAGAGCCAAATCTATTGATTCCTAGAAAAATTCCTAGGTACCGATAGTAGGGATTCTCCCCAATAAAAAATCCCAATTACATCATCCAACATTTGGTGTGGGGAATTCATCTGGTTAACGATACAGCTATTGTATATTAAGTTGTTTAATTATTTACCGGTTACAACCAAGTCTATCGTTTATGTAATTTTCTTTTTAAAGATGAGATGCAAGTGCCTAAATGCATATAATTGATAAGAAGAAACCTCACAAGTGATGCGCAGGTTCTTACCTCTTGTCTTGCCATTCGTTCCTTCTCAATTATTCTTCTAAATCTAAGACTAAGCTAATCTATCCTATTTTAATTTATCCTATCCCCATAGGGAGAAAATTTAAATTTAGAGCAATGTAGTGTAACTATTCATATTAATCTCATAGATAGATGTTTCAATTTCATATGCATATTTACAACAGAAATAATATCAAAGGTAGCTATGAGATAATAAAACATTCATTGCTCATTTCATACTGTTGAGGCCTAGAAAATCATAGGTAACAACAATAGGGATTCTCCCCAATAAATGTTCCCAACTAGCTCATTATTGTTTGGTATGGGGAATCTGTCCAGTTTACGGTTCGGCTAATGTAGGTCAAGTAACGGTTAAATTTTTTTACCGGTTACAGCTTGGTCCACCGTTTAGATGTATTTTTTTAGTTTTTTATATTTAGGTATGACGTGCAAGTGCCTAACTAAATGCAGGCAATAGAGATAACAAGGAGGATCACAATGTGATGCGCAGGTTCTTCCCTCTTGTCTTACCTCTCTCGCTTCTAAATCTCAAATAAAGAAAAACTAGCTAAGTCTAACTAACCTATCCCTAGCCAACAATAGTATAATTAATGGTGAGCAATGTATTGTATAACATGCATAAAGAAAAAATATAGATAGCTATTAACATTTCTAAATACATGAATATCAATAGACAAATGAACAAACTGATAGCTCATTGTTAATCAAAACATTCATTACTCAAATACAATTGTGGAAATTTCATAGAAATAAACAGGAGCACATTCACAACATGAAAGAATTCATAAGTTAGAATGATCTCATAGTTCATGGAAACAAGCTGAAATAGAAACAATTCACATCCAACCAACCCATGTCAAACATTTGAAACTCCATAGTCCTTTCTCCAGTCGAAAAATATAACTCTTTATTATAAGATGAATTAGTTCTCCTTACAATAATCTTCCACAAAGATGGTCTGAAAAAAGGTCCTTTCATATCTAAAACTTTCCTATATTTATACAAAAAGCAAAAAACTTTTGGGCTGCCCCTCATTTCCTTTTGAGCTTCCTCAACCTTTCCTTTACAAACACTTGTCCTTTAGCTTGTGAACAAAAATATAAATATAACATATTACATTATTTATCAACATTCCAAAACATTCAACTAGGAGGGCCCAGCTTGTTCATTCATGAACTTTCACCATATATTTTCCTCGGCTGCTATATTCTCAAAACCAGAAGGTTCGAGAAATCTGATAGTGATTTCGTGCTGAGTAGCCTGGGTCTTTATACCTGCTATCCTGGTAGGAATCAAGCGTAGTTGGTCTTCTAGCAAGTGGATGCTCACAACCACATGTGCTACTTTAGTATTTAGTATCTTTTCATCTAGCTCCTTGACTTGCTGGATGGCTTGTTCATCTTCGCTGCATTTGTCCTGTAACTGTTTCAAAAAAATTTCATGTTTGGTAGCATTTCCAATCTCTTCTTAGCAGAGTTCTGACACCGATTATAGGTCATGAGCACTCTCCTACAAAATTCAGCACAGGCACCCTGTGTTCTCTTCACTGCCTTCTTTAATTCTTCTACTGCGTTGCTGGAAAAATCAATCAGCTCGTATTCTTGCTTTATTGTCTCCTGATATTTGACACATATATCTACGGGAAATTATTTGTTTGCTTCCACCTAGGCCTTCCTTCCACAGAGAGTCTCCAAAATATCCCAGGTTCTATCCAAAAAATATGAGACTGTATTAACAAGTTCTTCTAATCTGATGTCTATTTGTTGGACTTTAAATCTTTCTTCAGCTATCTGCAATTGTATTTGATGAATATTCTTTCTAATCATAAGAGCATGCTTCTTTAAAGGTTCAATATCAACCTTCTGCTCCATAGCTGACTTCAGTGAAGCTGCAAGTAAATTCTAATGTTCCTCCAAGGATGCTATTTAAGTCTCATATAGCTTAGTCTTCCCTTTGGTGGTGGTTTTCTGCTCTTCTATCTCTATCACTTTACTTTCTAATCTGCTCTTTTCTTTATTTAGTTCTTCAACTGATAACTGAAGATGATTTTTCTCAGCCTCCAAGCTCTAATATTTCAGCTATAGTTATCCCAACTCTGCTGAGGTAGCCTGAGAATTCCTCTCTATATTTTTTGCAGATACTACCAGAACATCTTTATCGGCTTGCAAGGTTTGACATTCTGCCTTTGAAACTTTGATCTCACCGATCATGTCCGCATACTTTCTCTTCAGATTCTGGCTTTCACCCCTTTCCTTCTTCAAAGTTTCTTTCAGTTGGGCCACCCTTTTCTGAGACTGCTCGAGGTCAGTCATGATCCTATCCACATGGTCTTCAGTGGCTAGGGTTAGATCTACTCTAGCCATTGCTAGTAATTGTGGATCCTTATGTGTACAGTGCACTACTTTTTTGTCGGTTACCATCCTTCCTGGTTCACCCTCAGTGTCCACCTTCTTTTCAGTTCTCTTGACAGTTCTATTTTTCTCTTTGCCATAGAATATAGTGTTAAAATATGGTACCTCTTCTCCTTCTGTAGGCATGAAAGGGATCAAATCAATTCCAGAAGTTGACACTGAACCTTCTCCTACTGTACTGCTAGAAGGAACAACAGGATCTAATGGGTTACTATCAGACTGAGCCTATTCTTGGTTCGTAGGGTCTTGTCCTTCTAGTGTCTCTGTTCTCGATCCTTCAGCTGTCATCCTTGTTTGCTGTTTTTCTTTTTGGACACCTTCTAATTTGAAACCTTCACTTTCTGCCTTCTTTTTCCATATTTCATCTTCTTCTTGTTTTTTCCTTTCTTCTTTAGCCTTCTTGGTTGCTTCCTCAGCAGCTTGTTTCTTTTCTTCCTCTTCTGTTCTCAACCAATTCTCTGCTTCCTGTACAAGTCTGATAGCCTCGTCCTCTCTCTTCTTGGCTTCTTCTTCTTCTTTCCTTTTCAATTTCTCGACATCTTTTCCTTTACCACCCACAGTTGTTATCTTTTTCTTGAACCTTTTTCTTAGGGATGTCATGTTCTTAGCATTGTGGAAAGTCTCCTCATCTTTGTCCCAAAAATCGGTGTACTCAAAATGAACTCCATCTTATTTGCAGTAATTAGCTACTTTTTCCTTAGAATCATTTCTATGGAAGTTCATTTCACCAAAGTGAAAGTATTCCAATTCTTTGATAAATTCTTCTACATTCTTCACCCTTGAAAATTTATAACTTCCAAGAAAAAATGGCACTGTAGGGTATACTAGTTTTTTTTGTTCAAAAAGGAAATTCCCTATTCCATCAATATATAACTGTCTAACAGCTTCTCTACAGAGTACATAATCAGTAGCATATCTTGGGAGCAGAGAAGGGGCTCTCAAACCACCATACATCCTTAAATATAAACCATCCTTTGTTAGGTAATAACTTCCAAATTCTTGCATAACCTTGAAAGCTTCTTCTAACATGCAATTGCATTCTTCCAAGAAGACCAAAGTGAATAAAGGCAGGATGAAATGTTCATTGATCTCCTTTTAATAGGTGTAGTACTTGTGAGCCCAAAATAACTTGTAAGTAGCATATACTGGAGCCCTATCCTTATCCCAACGACACTTTAGTGCAGGGAAAGACTGAGTGCATAAAATGCAATCGATCAAAATAGAGATCATGTAGAATTCATACTTATTTTGGGACACTACTCCCAATGCTGCACTTATACAGGTTGATAGGCTATTTGACACTATGCTTTCCCTATTAAAAATATTCCTTTGTGTAGCAACATAATAAATAACAGGTATCCAACCAAGCTTAAAAATTTTCCCATTAGCTCTTCCAAATATTCTGTTCAGCATTAAAGCGATGAACCTATATGGAGTACAAAGAGTTGATGTTTCATACTCTCCAGAAGGCCTTGCCCTGAAATTTCTACCTGCGATCATCATTTTCTTCACTGTCTCTACCAAATCGAGACCAAACTCCTTTAACCAACCTTCGGTTAGATAAGTCTGTGGTGTTGGTAGATGATATGCCATGGACACATAAGCAGGGCTGTATGCGGCATAACCTTACTTCTTGGTATTTTCTAGGATCTTCCTTGTTACATCTGCCCTGGGAAAAATCCAACCTATCACTTCCGAACACGAAAAAAGATCAAGCCTGGTAGCCACTTTCATCAGGTCTGACCTCTCAATATTCGTATATATGTGCATGTCTTCAAAACCAGCATTAGGGACACTTTGTCTTGAAATAATTCTATAGACTTCTCCCCACTTTTATTTTGGTTCAACCCTGGTAGTAGCTTTCATGTCTTCATAAATGAATTCTACCTTGGTTATCACTTCTACTTTTGGTTCTTCTTCATCCACTTGGGATTTCTTCTTCTGTTTCCATCGCATATTGTAGTGATGGAAATCAACCTGTAACAATCATGCAACATGGTTTTAGTCTAACTATCCCTAGCAACTGGTATAGTGATAAACAAGAAAACATACAAATATTACCATCTCTTCGATATGCATGCTGGAAATTTATGTCAATACCACAGTCCTTCTGAATGAGATATTTTAACAAACAAACCCTGCTCAAAACTCTGCTATCCTAAAACCCTAGTCTCCTCTTGCCACCTAAAACCTATATGGGCACCTCGACCTTGAGGCAAACTCACCCCGCCGCTTGCTTCAACAAAATCTCCCAAACCACTATCAGTTCACGATCCTCCCGGGTCCCATGGCCATCTACTGATAATGAGGACATGAATGCATAACCCTAGGATAAATATAGAAGAAACAAAAATAGGGTGGTACAGACATCAAAACGTCCGTCTACACCATTCCCTCTACCCTCGCAAAACTGTCACAGGTGCACTCATAGTGGACAGACTAAAAATTCCTGACCAGAATGTAACGCTCATAGCTAAAAGGATGAGTCCTCAATAAAAGGATACAAAATCACTGCAAGAAAGTCACAAAATGCAAAGCAACCTAACCCCACCGTGGAAACCTAATCCTGTCCACTTGGCAGTTAAACATTAACAAAACAAGAAAACCAAAACTGTGAATAGATCCTACCTGGCAATGACGATACAGGAAATCTAGATGGGAGCACCTTCCACAGGTGCATAAGAGGATGAATGGAAGCTTGAAAGCTACATCACCAACAGGACGGACAACTTCTACTATGAAAATGACAAATAACAAACCCAAACAGTGTTATATAGACCTTGACTGGGAGCGGAGAACACTAGCAATAGGAAAAACCTCTAACCACTATCGAGAGACAAACTCCGAAGAAAAACCGCAGTGTCAGCTGCTTATCACTCTATTCACCCGATGACCACTTGGGAGAGATAAATAAGAAAATGGAGGAACTAGTCTCTTCAGAATCGGTGGAGAAAACAAGAAGCTTTCAGATCAGCTCAAGAATAACCCTCCACAACGTCGGGCGGGAAACAGACTAACAACTCCGGTTCATTCTGGAAAACAAACCTGACCGCGGGATTGTCCACTTAAACAATTATCAAAAAAATAAAGATGAAGGGACGTCCAATTCATCGGATATGCTTTGTACTAAGATGCTAGAACCTCGGAAGACCAACTCCGAGAGGGTAGACAAACTCGCTCTCGATGCTGCGCTTTAGATCTTGAAAATTTCCCTATAAAACCAATCGGAGAGCTAGTGGACTATTCCTCCGCAACATCGGAATACTAGTCAACTAAGCATCCGATATCGGAAGGCTAGTTGACTGAGCATTCGATACAGATATGCAAGAAAAGTAAGTTTTTTTCAGAAAATTTCTGAGCCCTAAGCAAACCTTGGCAAAAACAAAACATTCCTAGGCTGGTTTGAAACTAAAACAAAACAAGGGGGGGCCGTAAAAATAATTTTTTTGGGGGAATTGTTGCAGCTGCAACAATTGGTGACTACCTGGTGGACACAGATATCTAAACAACTTATTCTTTGATAAAACAATCTGCTTTGATGGTACCATTCTACTAGATTTCTTCAAGATATCTGGATTCCTAAATGCAAGATTAATGCACTTTAATATTTGATGATAGCCCCAAGTTTAAGAAGGGGAACCAAGATTTCAAAGTATGGATAACTCTTTTGAGGTCGAGAATATGAATTTTATTTTACCTTTGCCTTTGGGTGGCTTCCAGCTTAGACACCATAGGATCGTAACATATGGTAAATAGATATATCCATTTGTTCCTCATTCCCTTGCCAATTTGCACTTTTTATGCTTATGGACTTTAGTCCTTTTGAGTCCTCCTGATTGCTTTCTTTCTAAATTTTAATTCAGGCTCCTCTATCCATAGTGTCCTTTTGTGTGAGAGATATTTTAATTTTAACTCACGAATGGAGAAGAACTTTGACAATCTCATTCATACTGATGTGGTTCAGCATGTTTTTTTTATACATATTGATTTTTAGGATATTTTGACTCTCATCAGCCTTTTGGCTTTCAATTTATGGCATGGGATCATTTAAATATAATACATTGTTTACCTTGCTTCCTTTCCATGGGTCTTTTTCTGTTACCCCCTAGGACAGCTTTTAATGTGAGATGAATGGAGCCTCAAAATAGTACTCTATACTTTTCTATCCTTAGTTATTTCATAGGGATTAAGTAGGACTTCAATGTGTTCATAACCATTTATAAAATCTCCTAATCTTGAAGAAATTTTTAAACATTATATGAGTCAATAGTAGGCATTCTTGTGATCAAAGATTTCAATTAATCCAGAACTCTAATGAACTCCATACAACCAAAAGTCGTGCTGATTTATTGAAACATAAGAAAACAAAACTTTACAATCAATCAAACTCTAAGCAAGTAAAAGAAAACAACTAAAACTAATCTAGAATAAGCAACAAATCAAATCGTTTATTTATGTACAAGAAAACCAAAATCCAAAACCATTAAGAAAAATACGGCTTGAGAGTTAAACCATTTACTGGTAAGTTCTCCTCCCACCCCTGTAATTCTTGCAACTTGTAAGTTGAGGGGCCTAGATTTGCCACAATCTGAAAAGGGCCTACCCATAACTACTAAAACTTAGTGTGTTTTCCCTTCTCATCATGTAGGTGATCCCACTTAAGAACCAGATCTCCTACTTCGAACTCTTTGTTCCTAGATTTGTGTTTTTCAAACCAATGCTTCACCATCTCTTGTTGATGCTTAAACCTTTCCCAGGCTTTGGACCTAGACTCCTCTGACTTCAATAGATTATAAATTCGGATTTGCAGAATTTCATTATCAGTACCCCTAAACTCTTGGGCTAGTATGGAAGATGGAAATAGAATATTAGGAGGGAGGAAAACTTCTTTCCCATAAACAAGAGTGTACGGAGAAACACCTAAGGAATTCTTGGGTGTGACTCTATCAGCCCAAAGTGCATTAGGTAAAACTAGATGCCAGATCCTTTGATTTTCTATCACTGTTTTCTTTAAAATTCCAATCATATTTTTGTTTGTAGATTTTGCCAAACCATTTCCTTGTGGGTAATAATTTGCAGAATAGTGCAGCTTAATTCCTCTTTCATTATCAAATGTAGTTAATCTAATAGAAGAAAAATAAGAAGAATTGTAAAAATCCAGGGAAATTGGAACCCCAAACCTGGTCATAATATGGTTCTGCAAGAAATCCATAACTGCATCTTCGTTTACTTTTCATAGTGGTATGGCCTCTACCCATCTGGTGAAATAATCAGTTACTGTTAGAATATACTTGTGCTGTAATGACGAATTTGGGTTTATTTCCCCGATAACGTTGATTCCCCATTGTTCAAATGGTTCTGAGATAATTACTAGTTTTAGTGGTCCTACTGCTTTAGCTTGTCTTCTACCACTCTTTGGAAAGTATCACACTTTCTAACATGAGCATGAGCATATTTAAACAATGTTGGACAATAATATCCATCCTGAAGAATCTTATGTGTTGTTGTGTCTCCAGAAAAGTGACCTCCAGCAGGTCCATCATGCAATTCTGCTACGACCTTCTTTGCATCTTCTTGTTCCAAGCATCTAAGAAAAACTCCATCATAGTTCTTTCTGAACAGCACACCGTCAATGATCTGATATAAAGTTGATTTCAGACATAATGCTCTTCTTTGCTTGAGACTCCAATGCTCTGAAAAATACCATTCTTGGTGATAATGGACTAGATCATGATACCAGGAGTCTAGAGCTGTAAACAGAGGACATACATCCACCATGTGTAGTTCAACTTCATTATCCTAGCTGCTATCTTCATTATTTTGACCCTCAGTCATTAGTTTACAAAGCCCTTGTCCCTTAACTATGGTTGCTAGTTTGAATTCAAGATCGTATTCTTGCAAAGCAGTCACACAGTTACCTCTTCTCCCTCCCAATTCTTTCTGCACAAAAAGGGATCATACTGTTGGGTGTGGGACTATTGCTTTGGTGCGATTCTTAAGTATGTATGTCCTGAATTGGTTTATCACCTTAAAAATTGCATAAGCTTGTTTATCAACCGCAGGATAGTTCAATTCATTCCCTTGCAGACCAGTGCTCATAAGTGATATGGGGTACTCATCTCCCCATCCTCTTTCTGTGTAAGCACAACTGCTAGTGAATCATCACAAGCAAAAGTGTATAGAATAAAATCCTTTTCAAAATTTTCACTTTTGAGTGATGGTGCATGAGAAACATATAGTTTTATCTTGCTGAATGCATTCCTCTCCACATCACTCCATTTGAACTGCACACTCTGCTTAAGCATTTGCTGCAAAGGTTTGACAATTTGAGCAAAGTTTGGTACAAACCTTCGCACAAAGTTGATTGTCCCCATAAAATATTGCATACATTTTTTATTATGGGGTAAAGGGATCTATTCTATGGCTCTAATCCTCTCTGGGTCAATGGAGATCCTTTTTTCAGAAATGACATGACCCAGTAGCTTTCCTTCTGTGACTACACACACACACTTCTTAGGATTTAATGAAATGCCATATTTCTGGCAACGCTTGAAAATCTATTTCAAATGAAAAGCATGCTCTTCTCTCTTTTTTGAAAATATTGTAACATCATCTAGATAAACCACAACACTATGTCCAATTATACCGCAGAAATCTATATCCATAGCCCTCTGGAACGTAGCTCCAGCATTGATAAGTCCAAAGGGCCTCCTCCTATACGCAAAAGTTCCTCACTTGGTTATGAAAGTGGACTTGAGCCTATCCTCTTCTGCTACTAATACTTGACTGTAACCGAAAAATCCATCCAATAGAGAGAACAGTTTGGAACCTGAGACCATCTGTAGTATTTGTTCCATGGGTGGGACAAGATAATTATCTTTATCTGATGCACGATTAAGATTTCTGAAACCTACGCAAAGTGTGATTTCACCAGACTTTTTTCGCACTGGTACCAAATTAGAGACCCATTCTGAATGTCTAATTTTAAATATGATTTTAGCATCTAGTAGCTTTTTCACTTCGCTTTGAATTAGTGGTTCAAGCTTGGGATGCATTTTCCTCAGAGGCTTCTGATAAGGTTTGACTCCAACCTTGATTGGAATCACATGTTGTATAATTTTAGTGTCATATGTATTTAGGTCTTCATAAGTCCAAGCAAATACATATTTATATTGTCTGAATAAGATGATGAATTTACTTCTTTCATCGGGTGAACAACACTTCCCCAAATTTACATAT
The DNA here is from genome assembly GCA_001517045.1 of Pseudotsuga menziesii. Taxonomy (NCBI): domain Eukaryota; kingdom Viridiplantae; phylum Streptophyta; class Pinopsida; order Pinales; family Pinaceae; genus Pseudotsuga; species Pseudotsuga menziesii. The sequence continues at coordinate 826,497 of LPNX010423759.1, forward strand.
TTGGGTTCAACTTCAGTCCCTAAATTTATCAACTCGAATTGTAAAGACGAGCTATGAGTCTTGACATTCGTTGGCTTTCTGAACTTGTTGTCTAAATCAAGCATCTGTTCCAAGGTTCTAATTGCTTTTGGAATGAAATTCCTGAACTTTAATTCCGCTTGATGTTCTTTGTCATCTATTATTACTCCTTTGAATGTATCATCATTCAATAAACACTTCAATATTTGCTGATCATTGTAAAAGACCCTTAGATTTGTGATGTTATCTAGAACAGAAGGCTTGAAGTAATTCAATAGAGCATCTATTATTTGAAGGTACTAATCTTGCAGCTAAGGTAGCTAATAAATTGGCTGCTGCATTCTTTAATCTAGGAATTGACACAATATTGAATGCATGAAAATTTATCAGTAAATCCCAAAATTCATTTTGGTAAGCTTTCAAATGTGGTGAAATGCAGTGTATTTGGTTCTGAATTTGCTTAACAATGATTTTAGAATCTCCATATACTTTCAGATTTTTTACTTTCAATTCTATTGCTTTTTTAAGTCCCTGAACTAGTGCTTTGTATTCAGCTGTGTTACTTGTGCATTCGAATTCTAACCTACATGAAAGAAAATGTTTATTTTTTTTGGGATCAATCAGGACACAGCCAACTCCTTATCCTTCCAACATTTTAGAACCATCAAAATAAAGAATCCAAAAACTTTCTACTCCTACTAAATTTGAATCACTAACTACATCTGAAACTAAATCTACTATGTTACAATCAAACTCGTTAGCCCGTCAAAATTGAAGGAGATCGGGCTGGATATCAGGTATACTGCTGGTTTCTTCAGCTTGGTAATTTCTCGGTTCTATTTCAATGAAATAGTTTCCCAACATAGAGTTTATTGGTTCATTTTTTCCTTCTAACTGAGTCACATTATACTTCATTTGAGGCTCTCTTAACACTTTTATTTGATTTTGACATCCCTTAAAAGGAAACCGCAAATGTGACCAATTTGATACAAAATATCCTTCTAACCTTGCTGGCCAATCCCGGCTCAAAACTAAACCATAAGCATCTGGGATGTCTGCTACGACAATGTCTATGTACTGACATACCCTCTCATCTACGGATAAAAGAATCAGAACATCCTCCATTTCTCCTATTACTTTTACTATTGTTCTATCTAATTGAAGAACTTGGCTTGTAGTAGGTTTAGGTTTGCCATTTATTTGCTTGCAGATTGAAAGTGGCATAACATTGACTGATGCTCCTGATTCCACTAAACATTTATGCACATTATAGTTGAAAATATCAAAGGTTAAAAGAAATGCTGGAGTTTTACACTTAGATTTTCCTCCTAAACTCGCCTCACCAATCTCTTCCTTAGGTTGGTTGTCAATGGGAGGCTCCTTCTTGGGTGTCTCAAGTAATTTTAAAAGCTTCTCCTTTTACTGAGGTAAATTGCACATTTCAAACAATGATATATTTTCTTTAGCCTTTTTAATGTCTTCCACAACATCATATCCCATCTCATGTTCCTTGAGATTCTTCTTGACATTTTCAGTTTTACTTTCAGTAGGATTCACAGGTGTATTGAATTTCTTAGGATCCTGACTTGAAATAACAAACTCAAGTATGTTAACAGTTGAAGTGTTGTTCTTTACCTTCTTCATGTTTTCTTGAAGTTTCTTAATCTTTGGAAGTATTGAGTTATCTTGTTTTAATGGATTTTGACTTCTTGTAGTTATATTAGTCTCTGGTGTTTCCTCTTTGTTAAGGAGGTCTTCATCTTCCATGTTAAACATAGAAACATAGTCGCATAAAACCAAGGTATCTTCCTCTTGTGTTTATGTAGGTTCATGATATTTCTTTTTCTCCTCCTCATTTTCTGTCAAATTGGAATCCAATAATTGGTTCATTACTAATGTCATAGAATTAATCCACTGTGGGCAATTTTTCTCAGAATGTGGTTGTCGATGGAAAGTGCAAAAATTATCCATTCCTAGATCAGTCAAATTCATTGCTGAAGGACTGTGTGGAGGAGTGTAGAAGGAGCAAGTCAATAAGTCGACTTCAACAATAGCTGACTTAGTCGATGAGCCAACTAAGTTTATGAGCCGAATTAGTCGATCAGCCAACTAAGTCGGTCGGCTGACTAAACTAGAGATTAGGTCGGCCACCTAAGGTCGTGTCGGCTGATCGAACTAACAGGTAGTTATTTTGTAATTGTTTTGTAATCATATATATTAGGCTGTTGAGCTAGATGAGAACTCAATTTAGTTCTCTGTGTTGTATGGACTCAATCATGTAATATAATCTGTTAATTCACTTAGTTGTTCTTATCTCTTGTCTCTATTTTATATGTATGTTTTAGTATGTATTATTGGTAACCTTATGTGATCTGTGAGATTACAACATTGGTTCCATTGCTGGTAGTACATGTCTGAAATATATGCAAATAGATGATACTAGAGAAGGAGATTAAGGACTAGTGGGAATGTAAAGTTGCAAACTATTTGCATAATTACGCACGAAGGAACAGATTAACAATTGCACAAGAAAAAGAAATATTCTTCACAGAAACACATGAGAAGTTTGTAGAATTAGTGCCCCAAATTCTGAAGAAACTCTTGGATGAGAAAGCCAGAAGGGACTAAAGAACAACAATTGCTGGAAAAAATGATCCGAGGAGGTAGAACAAACTTGTCGGAGTGGTTAGAGAAAATCGCTGATGACTTCTGTGAGGAGCAAGTAGTCGAAGATAGAACTTCGGTGGAAACCGTCAAGGAGAAATTTTACACAGATCTCACCGAGAAATTTCTGTGCTCCTTATCGATCTTGCTATTCAAATTCCTGATCAAGAAGGGAGTAGGACATATTGTCGAACCTCGTCCATCACTTCACGAACTGCCATCAAACTCTAACTAGGTGGAGAAGCAAAGGAAGTGGGAAAAATTCATTGTAGAAAGGGAGTGGGAATACTTCCTAAGTAAGTAGACCGAACTATCCGGGCTTTCTAAAAAAGCATCGGGTAGGCTATGGGAGGGTAGCTGGTCATATTCTGAGATAAAGTAGAGTGGATTCTAGTCGATTAGAAGTAGATGCCATTCACCAGTAATGAGAAGTTGACCAAAAGGGAAATCAAGAGAATAGTATCACACAACGGTATGTTGGACATTCAGAAAATAGAGAGGGAAGATAGACAATAGAGGAGGGAAGCAAGAAGAGAAAGATCCTTAGCACTGCATAGAGGAAGAAGTCCTAGGGCGATCGACCAGGAAGAGAATCTGCCAGAGTCGGGTCATGTCCGACATGAAGAAGGTGTGTAAGAAGAGGTGTCCCCTATGGAGGAATAATTGTGGATAGAGCAACCAGAAGCTCTCCAATTAAGAGCTCCCCATGAAGGAACAACCCTCTCTCCATTGAACCTGCATACCCAAATACAAACTATTGTCGAAGAGGAACTCCGAATACAAGCTGGTGACTTTGGTATATGGAGTCGACTAGATGACAAAACATACATTGGATGACACCTCATTATCCGTTGACCAGAGGATGGAATTTGGATTACCTTTCAAATGATACCCTCCAACCGAAGTATCCACTTACTCTTACCGACATAGGAAGGAGCACCCCCCCTGCCAAACACAGCTTTGGAAGACATAGAACATTCAAAACTACAGACAAATAGTTGCAGTGGGACATCGATAGCAGAAGTTGACATCAACTGACTATAGGTTGAAGAAGAATCGAAAACCGATGGGAATGGAAGTTCTGTCGACCATAGTCCCGCAGAGACGAATAAACCAGTAACCCCACCACCCCCACCCCCACTCCACCATCGCCACCTCCTGAGAGTAGTGATAGTGATTTCGGCATGGGTCATGGATCAGCTCATATTCCTCTATATGAGGGGGATGAGGACCCCAGATGACATTGGTTCATCTGCAAGTCGACTTGGGAGGCCAACCAAGTTACAGACGAAGATAGACAAATGGCATAGTTCACCGGTGCCTTGAGGAAAAGGGCATTGACTTGGTATATGACCTTTTTGGAAAGACAACCTAGAGTAACCAAAGCCAAGATCAAGATGCAATTTCTATCATTTTTCAAAACTCCAGATGCCAAACACCTGGCAACGAAAAAACTAAAAACAACATCACAGAAGCCAGGGGAAACTGTCCGCGACTATGATAAGCGATGAAAAGGCCTTCTAAGCCAGCTGGACTATGTTATAGATGAGCAATTACTAATCTAGTGGTTTCTTGTAGGGTTATCTCAGAAATTCCACCGACACATCAGCCTTGAAACATTCAAATCCTATGAAGTTGCGCTCACAAAATCTCTCCAAGTGGATATGGATGAGGACATACCCACTTATTCCACTGACCACAGATTGGAAGAACAGCTGGAGAGTGTACAAAAGTATTTAAAGGAATTAAACCTCAAGAATCAAGAGATCTGGTGCACTAAATGCTCGACGGATGGACACTCCAAAGACAACTGTCAACAAGAATACAACCGACAGGACGTTTGATTCGTATAGACGAAATATTTTTGTGACATTTGATAGGAGCATGGGGACCACTCGATAAAAGACTGCCCATTCAACATGAAGACTGACAAGGCATCCTGGTGTGCAATCTGGAAAACCAAAAATCATAATACAACTGACTACCATTTGAACCTAAATAACTGACAAAATTATCAGGTAGTCTACCAAACAAATGCAATTGCACAACATAATGAGCAAAACAATCTACCAAATGATTAGAATGGTCAGAGATATGACGTTCGATGATACAAGCGCCTATACGACAATCAACATGGTGGCTATGGAGGAAGAGGTTGATTCCCTTGGAATCGCGACAACCGACCGCGTCAACCCATCCAGTGCTTTACAGGTTATAAGGAGGGACATCGGTATGCAGACTGTCCATATAAAGATAGAACTGACATCAAATTTTGTACTCATTATGGAGTAGGGGATCACTCACTAGAAGATTTCCCTACCATTTTTGAAAAAATAAATACAAAGAAAAATGTTAATGTCTTGTCCTGTGTGCAAAAAAATGATGTAATAAATACAAAACATTTGCATATTGTAACTCGACAAGGAACAAAAATAGGAGGTGATAACCCAAGAATCAGCAAAATAAAAGAGAAAAATGTATATCCTGATCCACTTAAAGAAAAACAAACATACAAAGAAGCAACCAATGTATTCAAAGAATTTGCATGACAAGAACAAGCTCACGACAATTGACATAACACAATAAATGAATTAATACAGCTCGTACAAAAAGACAATTCAGTCTCTTAGTTCATCCACTTGCTATATGAAATAAAACATAACAATGCTAAAAAACAAACAAAGAACATATGCAACTTAAATAAAAAAGACAAAGGTGATGCCGACCCACTTGTCGTCCTGGAAATCGAAGGATACCATGTTCGACAAGTAGTGCTCGACTTTGGATCACAAGTAAACATCATGACTCGTGACACTTGGGAACAAATGGGCAGACCTCGACTACATGAGTCAGGAATATACCTGAAACTAGCCGACCAAGGCCTAATTGAACCTATTGGAGTCTGGAAAAATGTCGACACAACTATAAAAGGAATCTCGACCAAAGTCAACTTTGAAATCATTGACCCTAAGGAAGGATCTAGTTCCTTCCTAGCGTTAGTAGGTCGACCTTGGGGTAGAAAGATGAAAGCATGGATATCCCTGGACAAAGAGAGGATCAAACTAAAAGGAAATGGACAAAAGGTCATTGTACTAATTCACCCATCTCAAGGAGAACCTTGAACTGAACCTATCGATGAAGAAGTCGACGTCCGACAACTCTACCAGATTCAAAACAATGTAGATTATATAGAACCGAATATCCATGGAGAAATTCATTTAGGAAACCAAGACTCAGTTGGTTATAATTCAGATGCAGAATTATATGATTGGGAGATTGAGAACTACTAAACACAAGTAAGAGGGTGTTGGACTATACAAAAAGTGCAGAAAAAGACCACCCAACAGTGCTTCATAATGTCCATTGTCCCAAAAATCTTTGAGAAAAAAATTAGGGAATACCCTACCTTACAACCTACTAATGTAAATACTACACAAATACCAATATACAAGGAAAGGGACTCACCAGTCATGCATGTAGAACAAGTTTCCAAAAATATTGCTGAACATGGCCGACTTCAAATCCTAGTAGAAACTTTTACAGGACAAGCTGCTAGATGGTGGGATACATATCAGACAAGACTATAGACCTGGACAACAGCTTCCACTTACTTTTTCAAAAGGTTTGGAGGAAAGAAGTTCACCCAACAAGCTCAGATACCCACATTCACTCAAGGACAGAACCCAAAAGATCATATTAGGACATGTGAAAATGAGTGGAGAAAACTTGGATACAAGGATGAACGAGCATGGCCACACCTGTTCCCATCAACCCTCGCCGACCTACCAAACAAGTGGTATAAAATAGAAGAAGCTAGAGGTGAAACATTCTTATGGCATGAACTCAGGGAAAATTTCATTAAAGATTTCAACTTTATACCACAAAATGAAAACTTGTTCAAAACAACAAAACAGATTAAAGAATTTATTCAGCCGACCAAAAAAAACCCTTAAAAGATAACCGACAGTCAATGAAATGCAATAATATACAAACGAGGACAAAACCACAGTCAACAAGACTATAGTTAGAAAATGAAAATACATAAGGGAAAATATTTAGATGGAAATCAAACCATGTCGAAACGACCAAACCCATCTGTACAATCCTTAAAGTGGAAACAGCCGACAAATAGGACACCGACAGAATGACTGCAACTGACTTCCCTGCTACATTCTCACAATTTAAGGAAGAAATTTGACCATTCAATGAAGCCAAAGCACCGGAATGGCTAGATGCTAAAGTCAAAACTAGGGAATTCGACATCTCAAATGACGATCGACCAAAAATGGCAAAGATTGGTGACTATTGGAGTGAAGAGCAGACTACAGAGATAGTGAACTTATTAAAAGAGTTCCAAGATGTATTTTCTAGAGATTATAAATACCTCAAAGGCTTAGTCCATGAATTGGGGAAATGAAGATTGATACTAAACTTGATGTTCGACCTGTAAAGAAAAGGCCATATAAACTAGCTCACAAATACAAAGAGATAGTAAAAAAGGAAATTGATAACATGCTTGCAACAGGAATCATCTATCCGATTGACCAATCAGAATGGGCCAGTCCAATGGTTGTACAGCCTAAGAAACATGATCCGACCAAACTAAGAATTTGTGTCGACTTCAAAGAACTAAATAAAGTCACATTGATAGACCCATTTCCGACTCCTTATGCAGATGAAATATTAAATGAGGTTGCAGGACATGAGTGCTACTCATTTACAGATGGATTTTTAGGTTATAACCAAGTGCCAATAGCTAAAGAAGACCAGAAGAAGACAACCTTTGTGTGTGAATTTGGCTCATTTGCTTACAAGGTTATGCCTTTTGGATTAAAAAATGCACCTACAGTATTTTCTATAATTGTTGTCAAAACATTTCAAGAATATATTTACAAGAACATGGAAATATACTTTGATGATTGGACAATATATTCCATGTTAAAGGATCATTGCAAATGGCTCAGACTTATGTTGGAGAGATGTCGACAAATCCAACTATCCCTAAACATCAAGAAATGCATATTTGTGACCCCCATAGGGATATTATTAGGGCACATTGTCTGTAAGGAAGGTATTAAGGTTGACTTTGCAAAGATCAAAATTATCCTCGACCTAAAACCACCAATAAACCTCAAACAAGTCAGGGTGTTACTTGGCCACACAAGCTATTTCAGAAAATTCATAAGATATTATTCAGATATGACCTATCCACTTGAAGAACTATTAAGGGAAGATAAATAATTCAATTGGACAGTGGAGTGCCACATATCATTCGAAAAATTAAAAAGAAAACTAGTCAAAGCACCAATCCTAAGGTTTCCAACCTGGTCGATCAAATTCCATGTTCATATTGATGCATCAGGCCTAGCAATAGGAGCAATCTTAACCCAAATAGGAGATGATGGAATGGATTATCCTATAGTTTACAGTAGTATAAAATTAAACAAGGATGAAAGAAACTATTCAACAACAGAAAGAGAAGCATTAGGAATGGTCTTTACACTGCAAAAATATTGACCTTATCTCCTAGCTAACCCATTTATATTCTATACAGACCATTAGACACTTAAGTATCTCGTCAATAAACCACTACATCATGGAAGGATTTGTCAATGGTTACTATTATTCCAAGAATTCGAATTCAAAGTCGTTGTTAGACCAGGTAAGTTAAATGTTGGTCCTGACCATTTATCCTGAATCGACACAGGAGAAGAGCTGATAGGAGTCGACAATGACTTACCTGATGCACATTTATTTTGGATAGAAGAAGTCCCAGCAGAATTAGAAGAAATAGCCCAATTCTTGGAAGATGGACATGCACCAAAAGGAATGAGTACAAAGAAGAAGCAGATCTTAGCTATGAATCCTGCACCATACAGCCTTATAAATGGATTCTTATAAAAAATGGTATTAGATGACATCCTCAGAAGGTGTGTACTAGAACAAGAATGAGACAACACTCTGCATGAAGCACACTACAGACCTGCAGGAGGACATTTCCAAGTAGACACAACTACATAGAAAATCCAACAGTCAGGGTTATGGTGGCCGACACTCCACAGAGATTGCAAAAATTTTGTCAGTCAATGTGACAGATGCCAACGACTAGGTCGACCCCTTCCTAGTACAAAAATTCCTTTTATATCAGTAAACCCAAGTTTTACATTTGAAATATGGGCCATAGATTTCATAAGACCATTTCCTATAGCAGCAAAAAGAATAGGTGCAAGGTATATCATAACTACAGTTGAATATGTCACTAAATGGGCAGAGGCTGAACCAGTCGACACATGTTCTAGTGAGATAGTTGCTAGATTTATCTATGAGAATATCATCACTAGATTTGGATGTCCACTAACTCTAATTAGCAACCAGGGAACACACTTCATCAATAGAACTATCAAAACCCTAACCGACCAGTTCCAAATCGACCATCGTCAGAGCACAACATACCATCCTCAATTGAATGGAGCAATTGAAGCATTTAATAAAACATTAACAAGAGGACTAACAAAAATATGTAATGCTGATAAGGATAACTGGGACGAGAAAATACCCGCAGTATTATGGGTATACAGAACAACATATAAACGTTCGACCGACCAAACTCCTTTTTGACTAGTCTATGGACAAGAAGTAGTAGTTCCACTACACTTCTGACAACAGACACCTATCATCGTAGAGATCCTACATGTCGATGTCAAACAAAGAAGAAAGGACCAACTATTGCAACTAAGTAAACTTGAAGAGCACCAACTAATGGCAATACAACATCAAGAAATATAGAAACAACAACAAAAAGCATGGCACGACCAAAACATCAAGAACAAAAACTTGTCGGTAGGAGACCTTGCTTTACTATAGAATAGTCGAGTAAAAGGTAAACCTAAAAATCTCCATACAGAATGGATGGGACCCCACGTTGTCGAAGAGATACATACCAATGGATCAATCTGACTAAGGACATTACAGGGCATAGTATTTCAGAAACTCATTAATGGAGCCCGACGAAAACGCTACAGAAACTAGAAATAAACCTAAAAAATAAAAATAAAAAAGTCCTATAACGACCATAACCATAAACCAAAAGCTGTTAAAATCTTAAAAATCCAAAAGACAAAAAAAATACCATACATACAGAAAACTATGACAGGAAATTACCATTTCGACAACCGACATCATGCCCATTGACATAACACCATCAACCATTTTCATCGATCGACCACCTCCATCAACCATTCTCATAATCGACATCGACTGATGACCTTGATAGTCCCATCGTGCATTCATGACATCGAGCACCGGAAGCAATTCTCCATTAATGCACACTCAAGTGTTCAAGATGGAACATCACGTCCGCCATTAATACACCCATTGACGCACACATCCACAGCATCGCTTATAAATACTGGACCACCGAAGGATCATTCATCGCAATTCATACAGAGAGAGCATCAGAGCATCCAGTCGACTGAAAGCTGAGAAACCTTTAGTGAAATAGACCACCAAACTGACACAATGGCACCCAAGCAAACTAGAGCCTCAACCAAAGCCAAGGAACTACAGGCTGCGGATACACCTTTAGTCCACAAGGTGAAAAACATTAAGAATGCCAAGGTATAGGAAGGATCATGGCAAAAAATATGGGTCGAGATGCAAGAATGGGCTTATGTCAACCAGAATCCCACTCAAGCTGTGGATAAAATCAAATACAACACTATATTCAACTATGTCAATGCACCACTCATGGCCAGCTTCGGTGGCACAAAGGAAACTGCTGTAAAATTCATCATAAGCCGGTACCACAATGGTCGGTTCTACTTCAAACAACCGATCGATATCTCTGGAGAAGTCATCTCCAAGATCATTGGTCTCTCAAACGAAGGGAACCTAGTACCTGTCAGTATTAAAGAAGGACTGGTTGAAGAGATAACTAGGTCAACTTCAGGAAAAAACTCGAAGGGGTTGACGATTAGCCAAATCACAACCCGAACACCATAGATTGTGGCCAAATTAATAGCAATAACACTCACCCTAGCAGGTCGAGGCAGTGACCTCAAGTTAGACATGCTAGAAGCTGTCGACACCATTGCGACAGATGGAATAATATAAAGATGGGCTGAATATGTCACCGACATAGTCAAGACCATCTGTGAAAGATGCCAATAAATGGGGGGAATCATCAAGTTCCCCTCCCTAATCTTATAAATAGTCATGTACCATATATGCCCAGAGGGGAATCCAATATTTCAGGAATCGTCGAGGTTCCACATGTGGAGATTCAAACCATACTCCCAGAGAGGAACCTTGCAGGAGCTTGAGAATGGGAAAGTGCTATTGGAGAACTGGTTTCAACAGCTCAAAGTCCGCACGACTAGATGGAGGGTGCCTCAAAACATCCGAAGAAATCTACCGACGAACTCCCACATCCAGCTAGAACTCAACCATACCTCGGTGTGGTACATGCAGGGCGACAACTCAAATGCCAAAGCCCTCGACTACTATCCATCAGTCGACCAGATATTTCGGGAATTGTCTCGACAGGCTAAAACCAAAATACCAGTACCAGCAGCAGCAAATAAGATCGACTTCTCGATCGAGGAGTCGCTCACAGACCAGAAAAAAGAGGAATACTATGAGTTCAACCTCTATATCAGCACCTTTGTGTCGGAGGAGACACCGGTCAAACACATCCGATGACTTCAAATAATCATCAAACCTTCGACCGCACAGAGGGTAGAACCCCATACAGTAGAGCCACAGTCAGAGCAGTAGGTAATTACTCCAGCTGGAGAAAGTCTCGTCCTGATCCAGGAGCCAAGGGGAGAGACAGAGCCAATCCAAATTATGCTGTCACAAAAGGCATCATTAGAAAATTGTCAAAATAGATACTAGCGGCCAGGAAGAAATTAAAGACACAACAACAACAACAAGGAAAAGGTAAGCGCAAGATTATCCTTGCAAATTCATCAAAAGACGAGGAGGAACTGGAAGCCACGGCCCTCGACATAATAGAGCATGCCGCAGCAAATAAAGTACCAATCGAAGCCCAGTTCCAAAGATTCGTTGAGGCAGGAGCCCTAGTGGGTCAACCAAAGAAAGCTAAGACCACCCACATGGCGACACCTAAGAACATCGTCGATCTTGTGTCTGTGCCTCCACCACCATCACCGACGAAAGTAACCGAGGAGAAATTACTGGCACAACAGTTAGTAAGCCCACTCGACTTGTGCAAAAGTGTGATGTCGGAAGCGGTGTGTTGCGCCTGCAACATTCTCCCAAAATTCTAAAAAAATTTTGGGACCCTCCTTTACTTCGAGTTATCCATTTTCCTTGCTTAGTTTCATGCTCTTAAGTTTTGCTTATGGATTTATGGCTCCCTCCCGAATTTTGAATCCTAGAAATTGACTGGTTTTTCATAGTTAAGATGCTTAAAGACTTCCATTGAAATTGAGTCCCTGTCATTTTGCAAAACTTTTTGAAATTTCGTTGCAAAGTTTTCATGTCGGGCGTTTTTCTCTTTGATTTTCCCGACCGTTGCGGGCGTCTTTCATTTTCTATTTCTCTTTCCCGCCCCGCCATTGCGGGTGGCCTTCAGATCCTCCTAACCGTCTATCGCGCCGCTGTAGCGGAAGCTTTTTCGATTCGTAGTTGGCTGTGTCGATCCCGCCGTTGCGGGTGGCTTTCAGGACCGCGTGGGTTTATCACTACCGCCGTTGCGGGGAATCTCCGACTCTTGATGTTCTTTTCCATAGCGGACGATTTTCTATACCCATCCCCGCCATTGTGGACCGTGTCGCATGACGACACAATTGATCGTCGCCTCCGTTGCGGGCGGTGTCATGATGGGAGCGGTCCGCCGTTGTGGAGGTTTCCAAGATCCAAGCTTCCGATATAGTTTCCGTCGACGCCCGAGGTATGTTTTGAGCCATATTCGCCGTTGCGGGTGATAGAGTGGTAGGAGGGGTCCGCCGTTGCGGGTGGTATGAAGTTCGTGCCGCCCGACATAACTGTCGAAGCCGCCTAGATTGATGTGACTCCTCGCACATGTGGTTTTGTTTATATATGTTGGGCGACAAACGGGGTTTTTTTTGTTGTTTTCGAAGGCGTTGTCGCGGTGAGACGAACTATAGAGTTTAGAAGCGCGTGAGAGCTAGCTGTTGGTGTACCTATGTCCAGGTGGCAGGAGGAGAAGTCTAGCCATCATCAGCTCCCTCATTTGGTGGATTGCCAGGTAGGATCTTGACTCTTAGCATCGTTTTTTTTTTTAATATTTCTTTTACACGGTGGGGGTTTTAAGAATTGGACCCGTCGTCCCGTTGCGCTAGCACGGGGAGTTTTCTCCATTGGTTGGGTTTTCTTCGGTCGTCTACCTGATGGTTCGCGCCGTTGTGTTAGGGTTTCCGGGTCGAATAGCTTTGGCGGTTAGAGGAAGGGGGGTTTTCGCCTTTATTTTTAGAGCCCGCATTTCGGTTTTCTCTGCCGTTTCAATCCCATTTTGAGCACGGAGGGGAAGCAGGGTGCAGGTGGCCGTCGTGCCGCCTGCACCTGGTTCAGTAGTAATGGGATCCGTCAATGATGGGGTTTTGAGGCGCAGATGGCCGTTACGCCATCTGGGCCAAACTTGATTGGGCGGACAAAATAATAGGAGCTGCGTTGCTGTTTTCTGTCTAGGGGTCGGGTTTGCACTAGCCACAGTCACCGCAGTTTTTTTTTGACTCTCTGTTTACAGTCCGTGGTTGTGCGTCGTCTCGGTGGGAATTGGGGATGGCGCGACCTAGTTTTGCTATTGAACGCTGAAAGCCTTGGTAGGGTAAAAGGAAGGGTAGCGTGAGTCGGTTTTGATCAAGATGCCTGGTCCAGAGATGGGATCGTTTCCCGTCGAGGTGGGTGAAGAAGGTTATCAACATAATATATTTGCTCCGCTGATTAGTCGCTTGCGTTCCATGGGCCGTAGGTCTGAAGTATCGACTGGTTAAGCCTGGGGTTTTTATTTTTTCTCTCTGTGTGATAGGCAGTGAAATGATGGTTGTATGATGCATCTGCATAGATTTTGCTCATGTCGCTTCTATATATCAATTTCATAAGAATGACAAGCCTCGTAATAGCGTATTTTATTGCCAACCTCAATATGACTGATAATTTAATGCATGTGGGATAAATCATAAAACAACTCATTCATAAGACCTGGTGAAGATGTGCTACAATAAAAATTTATCATGCTCATAACACATTGCACAGCACTTCATATTTGTGAATTGTTCAGTATGAAAGCTGAAGGTTGATTGTATGCACTGATATAATTCTAATATACCTAAAAGAGAGTAAACTGTTGCACAAAGTTCATAAATTGAAATTACTCAATACCATGATGCTATACATTGCAGGAAGATCTTAAAATGTCTAAGAGACAGAAAAAGAAGGCCCCAGCAGTAGTGGAGGTGCCAGCACCAGATACAGAAGCAAGAATTGAATACATTTATGAGGACACCTAATGTGTTACAGGGATGGAGCCGGAATACAAATGGGGAGATATTTACAGGCTGATTTCCCACAGGGAAGTCCTGGATATGGGGCTTGAGGAGGCACCCATATATGCCAATATAGAGAAATCAGCTATCATGAAGGTCGCCACTAGACCAGAGCTGTTCCCGTGCTCCGAGTTAATGAGATGGGTGCTACCACATACAAACCACAATTCAATGCTCATCTGTAACGTCGATGGCCAGGGCTATGCTGCATTTAGCCCTGGATATGTAGCTTTAGCTTACCATCTACCAGAGCCTCAGCTTTTCCTTACAGATAGATGGATGGACGACCTCCAGATGGACCTTGTAGAGACCTTGAAAAGAATGCTCTTACCGGGCAAGATCTTCCGACATAGAGTGACTGAAGATTATGACACAGCCACTCTCAGGCCCACTTACAGGTTCATAGCTTTAATGCTAAACATAATCTTTGGGAGGGAAAATGGCAGACTATTTAAGTTTGAATGGGTACCCCTAATGTTTTTTATAGCAACAGAAGGAACCATTTTCAATTGGGCGAGCATAGTCTCCAGCAACCTCTCCTCTTGTGTGGCTGCAGCTTCAGAAGGAAAGGAACGGAGAAGGTCTGAATTTTACATGAGCTCAATCCTAATCGACTGCATACTATGCCACCAGTCTTTCCCCGGGCTTAAATGTGTTTGGGAGAAGAATAGGATGCCCGTATATGCAGCATATAGAATGTTGGGGGCTAATCAATACCATACTTTCTATCGAGAGATCTGTGAACAGTTTATCATGCCTCTGCACACTCTCATATTCAAAAAGGAATGCAACTGTATGTCAGAAGAGGCCATGCAGGTCATAGAGGAGTTTGGTGACTATTTTTTGACAGAAAATGGGATGTATTTGAGGATGTTTGGTGGGTCAAAGACCCCTTATCTGTTGCCCAAGTATGCAACAGATTATATCATACACAAGGAAGCTGTCAGACAAGTGTATATAGATGGAGTTGGGCATTTCCTATTCCAGAAGAAGAAGTCTTCCTACCCTCCTCTGCCATTCAAGCTAGGTAGTTGCAGCTTTGCAAATGTGAAGCAGGCTCCTGAATTTATACAGGAACTAGAAAAGTTCCGTTTCGTGGAGATGACCTTTAGACGGAATGATACTCACGAGAGAATGGCCTAGAACTGCAAGAAACATAAAGTATTTTATGAGTACACTCATCACATTGACAGGGATGAATCTATTTTCAGGAGGGCCGCTAACATGACAGCGCTCGGTAAGAGGTTCAAACCACAAGGTGGATCTGAGCAGGAGAAAGCTGAGCGGGCTAAGGCTGAAGAAACAGCCAAAAGAATAAGGGAAGAAGCCTAGAGACTAGAGCAAGAAGCTGCAGAATGGTCCCAGAAGGGAGAAGAAGAAAAGAAGAAAGCTGCCCAGGAAGCAGCTGAAAAGGTAAAGGAAAGAGCTAGAGAGGCTGAGGAGACTGCCAAGCAAGCAGCTGAGGAAGCTCAGAGGAAAATAGATGAAGAACTTCAACAACAAGAGGCCAAGAAGACAAAGATGACACAACAGCAGGCTTCTGGATCACAAGCAGAGCAAAGTCAGGGTGAGGAAAACCCTGAGGTGCAGACCATGCAGGTGTCCACTACCATCATTCCTTCCACCCCTATGCTCCAGTTAGTACCCTTCACACCGAAAAAAGGGGAAGAGGTTCCTAATTTTAGCACAGTGTATTACGACAGGGAAACCAAAAGGATCATGAGAAGAACTGAGCAAAAGGTAGGGGCTGAAGAGATGGCCAGTACCATGATAACCAACAAAGCTGTGATGGTCGGAACGGATAAAGATCCCAAGTTTGTCATAAGGGATGGCAGAGGAGCAATAGACGCTACGGAGGACAATGTAGATCAAATGATGAAAGAGATAGACTCAACCAAGAAAACTTCCGCTCAGCTGAAGGACACCTTGAGAAGGGAGAGGGAGGAGAGCAACAGATTAAAAAGAAAATACGAGCATGCACTCAAAGAGGTGGAGGTCACGAAGCATGAAATTCATGCTATCCAACAGGAAGAACAAGCGAAAGAAACTACACAAGAAGCCTTGAGTAAAGCACATCAAGAAATTCAGGACTTAAAGAGCGAAAGGGAACAAATGAAGACACAGATAGAAGAGCTGAGGGAGCAGCAGAAGGAAATCTACGAATCCAATACCTTATATGTTAGAGATCTGCAAGAGCAGCTGGAGGCAGCCAAGGAGCAGTAGGTAGATCTGCAGCCTGTCAAAGATCACATCCTGGCTCAGAAGGCTAGGATGCTGCAACTGCAAACGGCCCTGGAAGAAGAAAGGTGTCAAATCTTGTAGATTGATGGCAGGCTGGATGAAATATTAAATACAACATCTTATTTCGTGGACAGATCACAAGACATCCTGGAGGTGCTGACTTCAAGGATAACCAGAGTAGAAGATGATCAAGAAGCCCCAGCTGAGCTACCAGTTAAAGATAAGCAGGCTTTGAAGCGGGACCATGATCTGATCGAGTTTGCTGTTATTACTGCAGAGGACTTTCAGAAGACAGTGAAGAAAACGAAGGGAGCATGTACAGAGTTCTTTAGAAGAGTCCTTGTCACCTATAATCGCTGTCAAGTGGAAGCTGAGCATAGGATACACGAATTCCCTGATCATGATACAATTGCAGGGATGTTGCAGACAAGGCAGCAGGAGGATGAAGCCAAGGTCCAATGTATCAGAGCCCTTGATGAGCCGATCCTGAAAAATGAAATTGGACACGCAGCCATTAGTATTCAGCTCTTGGAGGAACAGGTGCACCTGAACAAGGCCAGAATAGAAGCTATTCGGAACCAAGCAGATAAGTTCGAGCTGAATATACAATTCTTGGAGCCCCACTCATTTCAAGGACTCGTGGCTGAGGCAGTAGCATGGAGGAAATTTTTGGAAGACCAAGCGGGCCCCTCCAAGTGAGAAGGACTGGTCAAACATTGTATAATGTAATATTTTGTAAGGGGTTGAGAGAAATTGAAGCGTTGGGAAGCCCAAAGGTCACTTTGGGCAACCCAAGCATTTTTTTGCTTTTTGTATAAAACTAGGGAAGAGAGACAAAGGAGGGGCTTTTTTCCTCGGTCACACTGGATGACCTATTGTAAAGAAGAACTATTTCCTTTTTGCAATAAAGAATTGTAGTTTGCCTGTTGGAGAAAGTGCTGTGGGATTTTCCAAATGGTGTGCAATGGATGGCAGGAAAATGAACTATTTTGTTTTTCAGTATATGTCCATGAATTGTGAGATCATTCTAACTCTATGACTTATGTCTTGTTGAATGATTTCTGGTTTATTTTGTGGAAAATTCACTTTTAGTAATGCTGGTGCTTCACATAACAGTTAGCTATCTGATTGTTGGAATAATTTCTCTTTCATGTGCTGTAAATACAAATATCAGTTACCTGTAATTGTGTTTATTCTACATGAAGTTAATGCATTGCTAAATAATAATTATTTTGGCTCCCCGGGGATAGATAGTTAATCATCTTAGTTCATAGTTGCATATGTGGTTTAGATGTTGTGAACATAAGACGAGAGGTAAGAACCTGCGCAGCACATTGTGTGGTTCCCGGCATCCTTATCACCCTGCACGGTTTAGATAGGCATATGCATTGCATATTAAGTCAAAATACAAATTCCGGTGGACCGGGCCGCAACCGGTAAACCCTTGTTGTTACTTTGACCTACGGTAGCCGGACCGTAAACCGGACGGATTCCCTACACCAAATAGTCAACGGGCTAGTTGGGAACGTTGATTGGGGAGAATCCCTTACTGTTGCAGCCTGCGAATTTCCAGGCTTCAACACGGTGAAGGCAAAATTTTATAAAGATAGAGATTTGCAGGCATTCATTGAGAAACTGCGTGAGATATTTACGTCATCCCAGAAGATATCCACAAAAACAACTCTCTTCGAGGTCAGTGGATACCAACCAGGACATGAAGCCTAGTCCAGAACCTTTGCAACCATCACATCGACTTTCGAGAGAAATCCTGACAAAGAAGCTAAAGTTGTTGCACGTCAGACCTCGACTATCACTCCGACCATACCCCAAGCCGACCTACTAGCCATTGCACTAACTGGAGGAAAATAAAATGAGGAGGACATAACTCGACAAATTAACCAAATTTTCTCCAACTTAGACTCACCTCCTCGCCCCGACAATCCACCACTCACCCACACTTCCCCCAACCCAATCACCCCCGACCATTCTCCAAATCCATCACCACCACCACCACCCCCCAACTCAGAGCAAGCCCCACCACAACTAGCTGCACACCCTACATCTAAACAACTGGAAGCAGCAGTCATCGCACCACCCCAACCAGAGAAACCATCAACTACTATCCCACAAACCAAAGATCCTGACTCGACTTTTGCAGGTACACAGGTGCCGGCACAAGAAGAGAAGGAAAAGCACAAGAAGAGGAAGGAGAAACCTAGGAAGGAGCATCATGGACAGTCATCAAAGGTCCATATCAAATTAAAATATGCAACTTCACTAATCGACATAGAGCTAGGACATCTCCTCAAGACCCTAGCAGGCGAAGAAAAAATGAGGAGCGAGCAGAGATGTAAGGAACTCGACGACAAAGTCGCAGAACAGGTCAAGTTCCTCAACAAATGTAGGAACCTGGCCCAGTCAGTCATGCTGGGCCCCATAGAGGTCGACACAGACAAACCGCTCAAAAGGGCATATCAGCTATTTGAGAGCATGGTGTTGGCACTCCAAGCTCACATTCAGGAAACAAAGGAGGAACAAAAATAAGAAACTGCCAGACTCCTAATGGCATAGCACACCGCATTCACTGAAGCTTATAAAGTGGTGCAATATCACATGGAGGAGTTTGTCATAACTGAAGAAATACTGAGAGACTGGCCTGTTACTACGGGAAAGTCTATCAGCAATCTCGGTATACCTGAAAAGGGATCCAGGCATTGGAAATCAAGAAAACCACCAAGGAAGTACTAAGGACCACAATAGAAGAACAGATAGTGCTTGAAATAGCCAAGCTGCAGAGACTAGAGAGGGAAGCACATCAGTGGGCGTAGCAAGCTATCCCCAATTTAGAAAAAGTCGACATCATCTGTCCATAGATGAAATGACTTATAGAAACTGCAGAGGAGAAGGACCAATTTATGGGTTCCGACATGGAGAGAATCACAGAATTCTCCATTTCATAAAAGATGTCGATCTTATCAAGCCTGACCATACTCACCATCGACATCCAGAAGAGTTTGCAAAGTTGGACAGATTTCTAACATCACCTCATAGTAACATCACCAGCCATTTTAGAAGTCTGCGTACAGAAGCGACTGACCATCAAACTTCACAGCCCTTGAAGACCAGGCATATCACAATAACTATTGAGACCAGACAGATAGGATTTTTTTACCTCCCTATTTCTTCGGGATGAAGAAACGTTTTGTTTGTGGGGGAGATGTAGAAGGAGCAATTCGATAAGTTGACTTGAATGATAGCCGACTTAGTCGATCGGCCGACTAAGTCAATGAGCCGACCTAGTCAATCAGTCGACTAAGTCGGCCGACCGACTTAGTCGATCAGTCTACTAAGTCGGTTGGTCGACTTAGTCGATCAGCCGACTAAGTCGGCCGGCCGACTAAACTAGAGATTAGGTCGGCCACCTAAGGTCATGTCGGTTCACCGAACCGACAGGTAGTTATTTTGTAACTATTTTGTAATCATATATATTAGGTTGTTGATCCAGATGAGAACTCAGTTCAGTTCTCTGTGTTGTATGGACTCATTCACGTAATATAATGTATTAATTCACCTACTTGTTCTTATCTCTTGTCTCTGTTTTATATGTATGTTTTAGTATGTATTATTGGTAACCTTATGTGATCTGTGAGATTACAACAAGGAGCTTTAGGTTGACTTTTGTCTTCTCTTTTTTTATAATAAGGCTTATATTGTTTGTGAGCTTCCTTTTCTTTTTCTAAATCAGTCACCCGGTTTGATAAATTCTGCATAATCTTTACCATCCATCTAACTCCTATGATCGCTCATCCTTAGGTTTAGTTAATAATAATGGATTTTTGTTTCCATAGGTTCTTTCATATAACTGTGTAGGATAGTGTTCTATGCTCTCCAATTCTACCTCTACCTTCTCAGCTTCTTCATAGGTTTCTACCAATGTGGGTCTAACTGATCTCTTGGCAAACATGGCTATATCTGGACCGAGAGCTGAGGTATAGTATTCAATCAAGGGATGCTCAGATCGTTTGTCACCCGCAATGAAGTTGTTTAGGTAAGAAACAAATATTTGAGTGAATTTATGTACTTTTTCTTTCTTTTCCTTCTTTAGAGCAATTAACCCTTTCATTAAAGCTGCATGAGCTTTTTGGATTTCGTATTTTCTTCTAAACAGTCTCTCAAAAATATTCCAATTTATGATCGAATTTGCAGGTAAGGAAAAATACCACGAAGCTTCTTTTCCTTTCAAGGTATGATGAGACAATCTACAGACTACATCTTCATGTTCTGCTGCTCATAGCCCCTCTAAAGCCAAATAAAAACTTTGCAAATGATCATCTACAAGAATTACTTCACTTGGTTCAAACTTGGGTAACATTTTGTCAAAACTCTAGGGCAAATCATGTAATGGAGGTGTCAAATTTAAAGGAGATATAGCTCTCCAAGCAGGTTGTGGATGTGGATGATTTTTATTTACATTGGCCATGATTCTGAGTGGAGTATGAGGTGGGGACTGAACAGGGCTTTGAAAAGGTGAACAGTGTGGGGAGTCTGGTCCCAATTGATCCAAATATTGATAAAATTCTTGTAAGGATGTTTCTACCAATTCTTCAAGATCTTCTACCAACACGGAGTCTTCCAATTGAGGACGATCCTTCTTCTGATACTCTCCTCTATGTAGGATAGAGACAATAGGTAATCCTCCAATATTTTTTGCATATGACCTCGTAATCCTCCTTAAATCATCAACCACTTCGTTATCCACGGGATAAAGATACCCCTTTCCCTTTTCTTCAGGAGTGGGTTTGTGAGGATAATTGGTTTCAGAACTGTCACCAGTGGAGTAATTTTGAGAAAGCGGGCTTCCTCGGCCAGCCATGCACTGGTGGACCTCCTTCTAGTGCCAAAAACTATTGAGGCCTGGAAAATTGTAGGTAACAATAGTAGGAATTCTCCCCAATAAATGTTCTCGACTAGCTTGTTATTGTTTGGTATGGGGAATCTGTCCGGTTTACGGTCCGACTATCGTAGGTCAAGTAACGGTTAAAATGTTTTATCGGTTACGGCCTAGTTCACCATTTAGGTGTATTTTTTTAGTTTTTTATCTTTAAGTATGATGTGCAAGTTCCTAACCAAATGCAGGTGATAGAGCTAACGAGGAGGGTCACAATGTGATGCATAGGTTCTTACCTCTCGTCTTACCTCTCTCGCTTCTAAATCTCAAATAAAGAAAAACTAACTAAGACTAACTAACCTATCCCTAGGGAGAAATATTGTAATTAATGGTGAACAATGTATTGTATAGAATGCATAAAGAAAAACTACAGATAGTTGTTAACATTTCTGAATACATGAATATCAATAAATAGATGAACAAAGAGATAGATCATTGTTAATTAAAACATTCATTACTCAAATACAATTGTGGAAATTTCATAGAAATAAACAGGAGCACATTCACAACATGAAATAATTCATAAGTTAGAACGATATCACAGTTCATGGAAACAAGTTGAAACAGAAACAATTCACATCCAACCAGCCCAGGTCAAACATTTGAAAATCCATAGTGCTTTCTCTAGCCGAAATATATAACTCTTTATTATAAGATGAATTAGTTCTCCTTACAATAATATTCCACAAATATGGTCTAAAAAAAGGTCCTTTCATATCTGAAACTTGCCTATATTTATACAAAAAGAAAAAAACTTTTGGGCTGCCCCTCGTTGCCTTTTGAGCTTCCTCAACCTTTCCTTTACAAAAATTTGTCCTTTAGCTTGTGAACAAAAAGATAAATATAATATATTACATTATTTATCAACATTCCAAAACATTCAACTAGGAGGGCCCAGCTTGTTCGTTCATGAACTTTCTCCATATATTTTCCTCGGCTGCTATATTCTCAAAACCAGAAGATTCGAGAAATATGATAGTGATTTCATGCTGAGCAGCCTGGGTCTTTATACCCGCTATCCTGGTAGGAATCAAGTGCACTTGGTCTTCTAGCAAGTGGATGCTCACAGCTCCATGTGCTACTTCAGTCTTTAGTATTCTCTCATCCAACTCCTTGACTTGCTTAATGGCTTTTTCATCTTCGCTACATTTGTCCTGTAACTGTTTCAAAACCATTTCATGTTCTAGTAGCACTTCCAATCTCTTCGCAGCATAGGACTGACACCGATTATAGGTTAGGAGCACTCTCCTACAAAATTCAACACTGGCACCCTGTGTTCTCTTCACTGCCTTCTTTAATTCTTCTGCTGCGTTGATGGCAAACTCAATCAACTCGTATTCTTGATTTATTGTCTCCTGATCCTTAACACATATATCTATGGGATATTCTTTGTTTTCTTCCACCTAGGCCATTTTTCCCTGCAGATTCTCCAAAATATCATGGGTTCTATCCAAAAAATATGAGGATGTATTTACAAGTTCTTCTAATCTGATGTCTATTTGTTGGACTTTAATTCTTTCTTCAACTATCTGCAATTGTATTTGATGAATCTTCTTTCTAATCATAAGAGCATGCTTCTTTAAAGGTTCAATATCAACCTTCTTCTACATAGTTGACTTCAGTGAAGCTGCAAGTAAACTCTTTTGTTCCTCCAAGGCTGCTATTCGAGTATCATATAGCTTATCCTTCCCTTCTGTGGTGGTCTTATGCTCTTCTATCTATGTCACTTTAATTTCTAATATTCTCTTTTCTTTATTTAGTTCTTCAACTAATAACTGAAGATGATTTTTATCAGCCTCCAAACTCTGATATTTCAGCTGTAGTTTTCCCAACTTTGCCAAGGTAGCCTGAGAATTCCTCTCTATATTTTCTACAGATACTACCAGACCATCTTTATCGGCCTACAAGATTTGACATTCTATCTTTGAAACTTTGACCTCACCGATCATGTCCTCATAATTTCTCTTCAGATTCTAGCTTTCACCCCTTTCTTTCTTCAAAGTTTCTTTCAGTTGGGCCACCCTTTTCTAAGACTTCTTCCCACTTGTATTTTGGTTCAACCCCAGTAGTAGCTTTCGTGTCTTCATAAATGAATTCTACCTTGGTTGTCACTTCTACTTTAGGTTCTTCTTCATCCACTTGGGATTTATTCTTATGTTTCCTTGGCATATTGTAGTGCTGGAAATCAACCTGTAACAGTCATGTAACATGGTTTCAGTCTAACTATATCTAGAAACTGGTATAGTGATAAATAAAAAAACATACAAATATTACCATCTCTTCGATATGCATGCTAGAAATTTATGTCAATACCACAGTCCTTATGAATGAGATATTTTAACAAAGAAACTCTGCTCAAAACTCTACTATCCTAAAACCCTAGTCTCCTCTAGCCTCCTAAAACCTATATGGGCACCTCGACCTTGAGGAAAACTCACCTCGTCGCTTGCTTCAACAAAATATCCCAAACCACTATCAGTCCATGATCCTCCCACATCCTATGGCCATCTACTGCTAATGAGTACATGAGTGCCTAACCCCAGGCTAAAGATGGAGCAAACAAGAATAGGGTGGCGTAGAAAATGAAACGTCTGTCTGCACATGCCCTAAACCCTCGCAAAACTTCTACAGTTGCACTCATGGCGGACATACTAAAACTTCTTGACCAAAATGAAACACTCACAGCCAATGGGCTGAGTCCTCAATAAAAGGATAAAAAATCACCTCAAGAAAGCCACAAAATGCAAAGCAACCTAACCCCATTGTGGAAACCGAAGCCTCTCCACTTGGCGATTAAACATTAATAAAACAAAAAAACCAAAACTATGAATAGATCCTACCTGGCAATGACGATACAGGCAACTTGGACAGGAGCACCTTCCACAAGCACAGAGGAGGATGAATGGAAGCTTGACAACTGTGTAACCAACATGACGGATGACTTCGACAATGAAAATGACGAATAACAAACCCAGACGATGTTATATAGACCTCGAATGGGAGCAGAGAACACTAGTGATGGGAAAACCCTCTAACCACTATCGGGAAACCAATTCCGAAGAAAAACCGCAGTGTCGGCTGCTTATCACTCTATTCACCCGGTGATCACTTGGGAGAGAAAAATCGGAAAATGGAGGCACTAGTCTCTTTGGAATCAGCGGAGAAAAAAATAATCTTTCGGATCAGCTAAGGACTAACCCTCCACGATGTCAGGCGGGCAACACACTAATAGCTCCGGTTCGTTCCGGAAAACAAACTCGACCGCGGGATTGTCCACTTAAATGGTTATTAGAAAAAGAAAGATGAAGGGATGTCTGAATCATCATATATTCTTTGTACTAAGACGCTGGAACCTCTGCAGACCAACTTTGAGAGGGTAGACAAACTCACTCCCGATGTTGCACTTTAGATCTCGAAAAGTTCTTGATAAAACCAATCGGAGAGCTAGTGGACTGTTCCTCCGCAACATCAGAAGACTAGTCAACTAAGCATCTGATATCAAAAGGCTAGTTGACTGAGCATCCGATACAGATATGCAAGAAAACTAAGTTTTTTTGGAGAATTTCTGAGCCCAGAGAAAACCATCGCAAAAATAAAACATTCCTAGGCCAATTTGAAACTAAAACAAAACAAGGGGGACCCTAAAAATAATTTTTTTGGGGGAATTGTTGTAGCTGCAACACATACATAGACATTTATATGGAAATAAAAATCATTCATCACCAAAGAAGTAATTAATAAATCGTTAGAACAATCTCACAGTTGCATGGAAACCAGAGGAAGTAATTCCACATTGCGACTTCCAAACATTCCAAGAACATTACTGTGCAACCTTTCCCATAAAAAACAAGTCCTTCTTTATAAGCAAAAAAGTAGTTATCTTAAAAATAGTCCAACCCTTCTTTGTGCTAGAAAACGGTCCTTCTATTGTACTTTCTACCCCTATTTATTACAATATGAATTTGTCATTTTGTGAACTTTGACCTACCCTAACCCTAGAAATACCCACAATTGGTCTTTTAGTGCTTTACATGGGAAAATACAAACAGTTCTATAAGAGATAAAATTTAGGTGGGCCCCGCCATGTTGGAGATAAATGCTGCCCATGTGCTAGCCTCCTCAACAATGGATTTGTATTTAATTGGATCCAGTATTTGTAAGGTCAATTCATGTATTGATTGTTGTGTCTCCATGCATTCCACTGACTTGGTGAAAACTACACCGATAGTTTCGATGAAATATCGCTAGTTCCTTCTGATTTACGGTTATGCAGTCATTTCGGCGGGATTTAAGAATCGCTCTTCTCTTTCAATCCGTGAATGTTTCGGTAGACAATACCAAGTATTCTCCGACCAAAAACCTATGATCATTTTGGTATGATTTCCTGAGTTTATTCTAATAGTGTGGACGGAATTACCCATATCCTTCTAATCTTAGGATATGCAGCTGCTTCGTCAAGTTTCAAGATTTGTGCTTTCGAAGGTAATCTTGCTTGGTGAGAATAAAGCCTGTTACATGAGCATAATGAGAAGAGTCATAGTAATACCTCATCTGTTTAGAAAATACAAAGAAATAAACATGCATTATTGTACTGAAGTATCCTATAATGAAAAGAAAAGCTGCTATATGTATGCATTCTTCTCCCTCATTTTAAAACAACAATAATTTATCAAAACAATGTTATAGGTGAGCATCTTATCATTTTTCTTGTTATGCATCTCCAGTTGAAAGTTTGTTAGTGTTTGTTGATATTTTTGTTAAGAACCCGTGTCAACCCCCTTCTTTATTTTGTTGGTATATTTTGTCGAACGCATATGCTTTGTAAGCCATCCAATGAGTATGATGTATTATCCCACATTCATGGGGAGTAAGTAATAGTTGTTAAGTCATCTATTTAATAGGTTTCATTATCCCACATTCATGTGGAGTAATAGTTGTTTAGATTAGACTTAATATATAAGTATGTGTTGAGGCTATTGAAAGCACTGAAGAGTTATTTTGTATTGAGCTTACTCAAAGGAGGTAGCCCCCTCGAAATGGCCCGCGATCAATAAAATATATTTTGTGCTCCAATATTTTTGCATTCTCATTGTTTATTGTAGGAGGTTCTCCACATCTGGTATCAGAGCACTTTCCTTGGCACAAGTGGGAAATTTTTTTTTCTTTTAAAAAAAAGAGGGCAAAATTGGGTGGCGACTTTCATATCACTTTCTAAAACTTTCTTCATAGAATAAAAAGAAATAGGTTACATATATGAATTTCTATTTAAAAAATATGCAGTTTAAAAAAAAACATCATCTCATTTGGATTCCTAAAAGTGGAGATATCGCAGATTTAAAATCAACAATTTTTCAGAATTTCGGTGATGGCCGTGGAAATTACAGAGCGAAAATCTTTTGACCGGGTGCCCAGATTTCTATTCTAACAACACGGGTAGAAGCAGAGTGGTTGTTCTAGTTCCAGAAACAGGCTATAATAGTGATTCTGAGCAATCTAGATCAGGTTATGCTCATTTTAAAAGTTTTTGTCTCAAAACCCTAGATCTAATTATGGGTTTTTGAGCATTGGGTGGAATTTCTGCCACATTTTTTCTGGCACTGTGATTATTGCAGTATTTCTTCTTCTTGCAGCATTATTTTTCATTTGGATAAGGGAATACACCCTATCCGCTTAAATGTGGGAAGCACTTGGGCATAGCCGTAAAACTCATTGTGAGGAGTAGCACAGGAACCCCGAAGTAGCTGGCCATTAAGAGGACCTGCCAAGCGAAAAAGGGCAACGACCCCCACCAAATTGACTAGATTCCCATCCGTGAGGAAAACCAAAGAGTTGTCGCTTTTGGCTAAACAGTTAGCAGTTTTACCTGTGCCGTGAAGTGAGGGGTACTGCCCCAATACTCAAGCCTGAGACAACTTGGTGGCCGAGTGACTACCTTTAAACCCATAGGAAGCCGATTATATCTGGGGTCCATCTCTATTTACAGTTGATAACATTTATAATTTTAGAATTGTCACAGATCATTTACTCCATTTCCTGTTGATAAAACCCAGCTTCTAGCACCGCCACATACCACAGATCAGTTCTTCAGGAAAAAAAAAAAAGTATAAATTTCTCTTTTTCAGCCATATCTTCCTTGATTTAGCTCCATTTCCATTGAAATTTCACTTTCACCCCCATAATACCATTTTGCATATTCCTTCATTGAGGACCCTATTCCCAATTTCACTTCCTCGAGGCTAAAATTCCATATTTGTCAACTTTTAGAGTTTGTCATAACTTCTCTGATTCTCACCCAATCGCCTTCAAATTTTTCCATGATGTTCGTTTTCCAATTCTGCTTCCTTGTCCCTCTCTGACAAATTTTCCAATTCCTTCATTCCACCTCTAAAGTTCATATTTTCTGCTTCTTGTCCCTAAAAAAGTGTCCAAAGCTTTTCTACCCATTACCTTAAAAAAAAAAACAAAAAACAAAAAACAAAAAAAAACCTGCTTATGGTTGTTACTCGCGACGGAGCAACTACACAAATGGAAGAAGAACTTGCTGCCATCAAGTCCAAACTTGAGGATCTAGATCAAAAATTTATAGGCCTCAATTGTCAGCATTCACCCATGGACAATTGCCGCCAGCCTGAGTCTTCTACAGATACTGGGTTCTCAGTGTTTAGCCACTACCACGGGCCGAAGCTGGATTTTCCTTGCTTCAATGGTGATGATATGACTTGATGGATTTATAGGGAAGAACAATCTTTTAATCTACATAACACTTTTGATTTCAATAAAGTCTCCCTTGCATCCTTTCATTTGGAACATGCAGCACTTCAATGGTTCCAATGGTACATAGAGGCTCATGTCGAGCCAAACTGGACCAAATTTTCCCAACTCCTCTTGCAATGATTTGTTCCTATTGCTTTTGATGACTTCACAGGAGCACTCACCAAACTTCACCAAACTGGCACTGGGTGGGAGTATCAAACAGAATTTGAGAAACTCGACAATCACACCAAGGGATCGCCTGATGCATTCTACCTTAGTTGTTTTATCAGTGGTCTGAAGGATGCAATACGCTCTGAGGTTAAAATGTTCTGCCCCTGCACAATGATGAAAGCCCTTGGGTTGGCTAAGCTAGAAGAGGACAAGATCTGGGCTCAACAACACTCCAAATCCACTCTTGTTCCATTCAGACCAATGGTTCCTCAAAGAACCCAAAATCTGCCAGCTCCTAGAACTACTCTTATCAAGCATTTGTCTGAAGCAGAGATGCAGGAACGTCAGGAAAAGGGATTTGTTATAATTGTGACAAGAAATTCACCCAGGGACATAGATGTGTTGAGCAAAAGCTCTATCTCTTGGATGTGGATTCTCCACCAGCACCTAATTTTTTTTATGATGCTCAGGATCCCACAGATGATGATGGTGACATTCAACAACTTCCTACTCCAGAGGACCAACCAGAGATATCTCTCCATGCCTTAGCTGGATTCACCACCCCACAAACTATGCAGGTCAGAGGGTTCTTCAAAAAACTCCCTCTTACAATACTCATTGATTCTGGTAGCACTCAGAACTTCATTGACCCGAGGATCACCAAACAGGTTGATTGTTTCATCCATCCTTGCTCCAGCTTTGAAGTCATGATTTCTAATGGTGGCACCTTACCTTGCAAAGGGAAGTGTCGTAATGTGCATATATCTATGGGGGATTATAACTTGCGCTCTAACATGTTTTCCTTGCCCTTAAGCAGATGTGATGTGGTTTTGGGCGCTCGATGGTTATGCACACTTGGACCCATTTTATGGGATTTTGCTGAACTTTGGATGCATTTTTCAATCAATGGTACCAAACACACATTGCGGGGCTTACAACCAGGGTCTCTCAGCCTCATCAGTTCGCATCGCATGGAAAATCTTCATAAACATTTTTCACATGGTGTCATCGCTCAGCTCCATTTCATTCAGATGCAACCTTCAACAGTCTCAACTACTCCCTTGGATATTTCATTCTGATGGACCTTTCAGATGCCTTATTTTTCCAAGCTCTTCACTCTTGAGCGTGATGCTTATGACAATGGACTTGGGGTTGTCCCCTTTCAAGATGAACATACCATTGCCTTCACTGACAAATGCACTTCTGGAAATAATTTTATGAGAAGGAAATTATGACAATTTTGCACACAGTATAGAAGTGGTGGCCATCCCTCATAGAGAATCCTTTCGGCATCAAGACTGATCACCAGAGTTTGAAATATTTCCTGGAAAAATGGTTCTCCTCCCCAACACAACACCAATGGGTTCTCAAACTCAAGGATTATGACTATAAGAATGCTCGGGACAATCTTGTGGTGGATGCTCTTTTCCACACATTTGATGCCCATGTTTCTCTCTCAGTTATTTCTATGCCTCTTCCAACTTGGTTACACTCTCTTCAGCAAGGCTATGTCAATGAATTGTCATTATCTGAAGTCATCCAACAGTTGGCCAGTAACCCTTCTGTGGTACCGTATTCCTCTTGGGATGGATTTTCTCTGAGATACAAGGGTCATCTGGTGCTTCCCCAGAGCACAGACCTTAAACATGTGGTATTTTATGAACTCCATGCTTCTCCATCGGCAGCGCACTCTAGGTTCATCAAAACATATGGGCTAGCATTCCGTAACTTCTTTTGGAAGGGGGTGCAACTAGAAATTCAACATATGGTTGCCAAATGTGTTCCTTGTCAGCATCACAAGGGTGAAACTACACTCCATTCATATATCACCTCTTCAATCGCAAAAATTTTCATGGCCCAGATATTCCTTCTTCATGGCATGCCTTATTCCATTGTTTCAGACCACAACACAACTTTCACAAGTCATTTTTGCCTCCCTAACACCAAACTGCATATAAATTCAGTTTATCACCCACCAATAGAGGGTCCAACTACAGTCGTCAACAAATATTGGGAAACTTATCTTCGTTGTTTCATCTCTGACGAACAACATCAGTGGGAACAGTGGCTCCCTCTCGTTGAACGGTGGTACAATAATTCCTACCATACTGCATCTAAAATGACTCCATATGAAGCAGTCTATGGTCATGCACCTCCAGTACTCCTCCCATCCACCCCCAGTAGTTCACCAGTTTAGGCAATTGACATGGTTCTTCGAAACCGACATCAGATTCTTCACCTCCTATAGGAAAATATTCACCTGACAAGAGCTCGTATGAAACAACAGGCTGATCAACACCGTTCTGAGCACACTTTTCAAGTTTGTGATATGGTTTTTCTTCATCTGCAGCGTTACAAGCAATCCTCCGTGAAAGACAAAGGGCATCAAACACTCGCTCCAAAGATCTCTGGCCCATATCTAGTTCTTCCAAAGATTGGGTATGTTGCTTATAAATTGGCACTTCCTCCTTCTCATATTCAACAAGTGATTAGTGCCAACATCAGCACACAAATTGTTTTACCAGAATGGGTTACTGAAGGATCCATCATTTCAAAGTCGGAGGCCATCCTCAATAAGCGAGCTTGTTAGCTTCTCTCTCGGTCCATCACAAAGGTCTTCAATTCAGTGGCCCAGCATGCAACCAGAGGATGCTACATGGGAACCCCTCCTTCAGATTCAGCAACTGTTTCCACATCTAAAGCTTTGAGGACAAAGATTTTTCTAAGAGGGAGGGGATGTTAAGAACTCGTGTCAACCCCCCTTTTTATTTTGTTGGTATATTTTGTCGGACGCATATGCTTTGTAATCTGTCCAATTAGTATGATGTATTATCCCACATTCATGGGGAGTAAGTAGTAGTTGTTAAGTCGTCCAATTAATAGGTTTCATTATCCCACATTCATGTGGAGTAATAGTTGTTTAGATTATACTTAGTATAAAAGTATGTGTTGAGGCTATTGAAATCACCGAAGAGTTATTTTGTATTGAGCTTGCTCAAAGGAGGTTTCCCCCTCGAAGTGGCCCACGATCAATAAAATATCTTTTGTGCTCCAATATTTTTGCATTCTCATTGTTTATTGCAGGAGGTTCTCCACAATTTTTTATGCAAGTCGAATGGAGTTCACAAGCTTCATTTACAACCCTTTATTTATTAACTTCAAAATGTTGAGGCAAAGGTATTTTTTAATCACAAATTTAATGTGGTTTTTGGTGAAACGTCGTCTGGAGAGAAAATATTTTGGTCACTGTGGGGAAAAATGTAACGCTGATGTATGTTGGTGGTATTCTTAAAAAATCTTCAGATACTATCGATGATGATTTGTGAGTTTTCGCGACTGTGTCGATGGAAACAATTGAGTCTTCTCCAACCGTGTCAACGAGAAGTCTCCAAAATCCTTTGATTGGTTTTGTTGCTGCGTATTTTATCAACTACGATTGTACCAGCAAAAATACTAAATCTCCCTTAAAATTGGGAAATAGTTAATTGTCGTTAGCTTTCGTTGATCTCTCTAATCCTTTCAGAGGTGACTCGTGATTTATGCCCAACAATGTCGTTGCATTTCGTTGAAACTGCATTTTTCCAAAACTTCTTTTGCCTATGACGGTTGTGTTGAAAAAATGGTTTTATTCTTTCGATACATTGAAGAGACCAATGGAGTTCCTTCGATATGTTGACGAAAAAACATGAGTTTGACTTAACCAAAACTTCCTTGTTCAACTTTTGGAAAAAAACTAAGTGTTTAGGATGGAGTCCTTAGAGTTGGAAAACTAGTCTAAGTAAGATTTCAATCAAAAATAAAAGGATGGGTCTAAAATGTAAAATGTTTGGGGAAGCAGTTGCAGCAGCAACAATTGGCGACTAGATAGCGAACACAGATCTCTGAAAAAAAACTATCTTTGGAAAAAAAGAGTGCTACATGGTACTAGATTATGGATATACAACAATCTCTTCAATGCATTCCTCAATATTATTTAAAAGACTAGACTTGTCCATGGATGTAACGTTTATGCATCACATTGATTTTCATCTTTTGGAAGTAGGGTAAGCAGAATTAGGAGTCCTGATAACTCTCCTGGGGCCAAAATATGAAAGTCATTTTTCCTATGTCTTTTGCTTTCCACTAGATATAACTCCACAGAATTTTAACAAGGTTATACAGATGCATTCATTTTCTTCCTCATTCCCATGCTATTAACATTCTTTTTTATGCTTTCTTTGGGACAACATTTGTGTTATGAGTCTTCCTTGATTGCTTCTTCCACTTTGAGAATTTGGTATGGGTTCTTCCATCCATAATGTCCTTTTGTGTGAGTGATAAAAAAATTTCAAGCTCACGGATGGAGAATAACCTCTCCGATTTTTGCTATTTAAGCAACCCTTTCGATCTAAAGGTTTATTCCTTTAGCATTGTTTCTTTCATGTAGACTGTTTGTCTTGTAATTCTGACTCTTTAGTATAATCCTTTTGGGTTTTATTTTGTAGCATGGGATTAGTTTGAATTCCATAGATCCATCATACCTACTTCCTTTCCATGGGTCTATCATGGTAAGATTCCTATGACATATATTAGTGTGAGAATGGACGGAGCCCCAAGATAGTAATCTAGACCTCATGAGCCTTAGTTATTTTACAGGGTTTAAAATGACTTCAATGTGGACTTGAAATTAGCTTCCCTTTCTATAGTCTATCAATAATTAAAAAATCTCATATTTGATCCAATTTTACCACACATGTTTTCCCATAAGTAGTTCCTGACTTTCAAAAACTTTTGAGGTTATTCAGATTCCTATATTTTCAAGCATCCAACATTGAGCTGGTTTACTATAAGAAAATAACAAGAAAAATATGAATCAAAGTAAATAAAAAAAGAAAAATTAACTGAAAAACCAAGAAAAGAAAAGTTTTATTTATGTACAAAGTGTTCCTACAACCTAGGTGAAGTAATGTTGGAGAAAAAGGTCATTTAAAGGAAAACTCTCTTCTTCTCCTTGTAAATCTTTATGTTTGAAAGGCTAATCTTCTTCATCTCCTTTTGGATCAAAGGCTCCAGCTTAGGGTGTATTTCTCTAAGTCGTTATCGAAAGGGATTTTGTCTAGATTCACCAAAAGCTTCCGAATTTTTTACATTTAACTCAATGGTTTTTTTAGCCCTTGAAATAGAGATTTTGTATTGTTGTTTGTACATTTGAACTCTAGCCTACAATATAGGCAATTCTTATCTCATTCAGGATCGACAAGGACACGATAGGCCCCTGATCCCTTTTGTTTTTCAAAACCATCAAAATATAAAATCCAAAATCTATCTTCTAAAACTACTTGCTTAGTATCATTCCCTGCATTAGTAACTAAATTTACTATGTTACAATCAATATCATCAACCCGTGAAAATCGAAGGAGATCGAGCTATGTATATGATTCGTGACTGACTTCCTCATCTTGGTAATTTCTTGGTTCTAACTCTAAAATATAGTTTCCTAAAACTGAAGATGAGAAATTCACTTGTTTGTTCTTTCCTTCCAACGGAGTCACATGATGTTTCATATGTGGTTCCCTCAATATCTTAATCTGATTTTGAATATTTTGGTATGGAATCCACATGTGAGACCAATCAATTAAAAATTAACCATTAAGTTTCATTGACTGGTCCCTGCTCAATATTAATCCATAAGCCTCGGGTTTATCTACCACCATGATGTCTATGAATTGACACACTCTAGGATCTGCAGACAGTTTAATTAAGACATCTTTTATCTCCCCCATCACCTTAACAATAGATCCATCTAGCTGAATGATCTAAGAGGGGGATGGTGCTAGTTGGCCATTAATCTTCTTACAAATAGAAAGAGGCATAACATTGGACGAGGCTCAAGAATCAGCCAAACAATTATGAACATTATGATTAAAAAGTTCAAATGTTAATAGAAAAGGAAAATTCTAGGATTTCAATTTACCACCAATTCTTGCTTCATTAATATCAATATCGGATTTGATGGCTTCTGAAGTATTGGTTGGTTGTGGGTCAAAATATTCAAGTAGTTTCTTTATTTGCAAAGGAAGATTATATAAGTCAAATAAAGAGATATTTGCTTTGGATTTCTTGATATATTCCACAATATCATATCCCATGTTATACTCTTTAGTTTTTTCTATTTTATTTACCACAATTCTCACAGGTTTATCAATTACTGGGCTATTTTCTTTCATGCTTTTTGGATTAACCTTTTGTTGTGTTTGAGTAGTGCTAATAATTTTGTTCAAGGTTTCCTTTATTTTCTTTGTTTTAGGCAACACTAAGCTTTGATACACCACCAGTCCTTTACTCCTAGTTGTAGCATTAACTGATGATACATGGAATTCGTCATTCTACTCATCTTCATTCCATCCCAATGTGGGTTCCCAATCCCACAATAATATTGTGGTCTCTTCTCTTTTTTATTCTTGTCCATTAATTAGGTCTTCTTCCTTTTCTGAATCTTCCAGCTGAGCATCTAATAATTGATTCATAACCAAATTCATTGAATTTATCCATAGTGGGAAGCTTCTTTCTGAGTGGTATTCTTGATGAAATGTATAGAAATGATCCAAGCCAATTTCATTAAAATTCAGAACATCAGAATTTAGTAGGGGTGGTTGGGGATGTCCACTTTCTTATCTTTCTTTGCAGTATGGATTGAATGGATTTCTTGATGAACTACCGCCCTTCTGTTTCTCTAGATATACAATCTTGTTTGATAATTTCTGCACCATTTTTACCACATTTTCTACCTTATTCGAATGTTCTTCTTTAGGCCTAGTTAACAACAAAGGTTTTTTACTGGTCATTGTTTTCACTTCTGATTCTGAAGTATGTCTTGTGATACTATCGAGGTCAACTTCCACCCTTTTGGATTCTTCATAATTTTCTACCAGCATGTGCTTAAATTTCCTTTTCACAAACATTGCTATAGGTGGGTATAGCCTTGTAGTATAATATTCTACCAAAGACTCTTCAGATGGTTTTGTTGCAACACTAAAACTGTTTAAAAGAGTAGTAAACCTTTGATTGAAATATTGAAATTTTTCTTTCTTTTCCATCCTCATAGACTATAACTCTTTCATAAGGGTAGCTACGATTTTCTGGTTGCCGAATCTACTTCTAAACATTCTCTCAAATGTATCCCAGTTTGCTATTGAGTTATCCTGTATACTAAAATACCATGAAGACGCTCTGGGATCGAAAGTATACGAGAATAGTCTGCATACAACATATTCTTGCTCAACATTGAGAAGACTTAGTGACAGCTAAAAACTTTTTAGATGAGCTTCAACAAAGATACCCTTTCCAGGATCAAACTTTAGTAGCACTCATTCTAGGTACTTGGGTAAATCTTGTAAAGATGCAACCAAGTTGAGTGGCATCCTAGATATCCATGCGGGTTGGTTAACAACTACAACCATAATTCAAGGTGGATATTGCAGTGGAGAATGTGGAAATTCTTGAGTCATAGGGGATTCAGGTCCTAATTGATCAAGAGGTTGGGTGATTTCTTGGAGAAAAAAAATATACCAATTCTTCCAAATTTTCCACAAGCACCGAATCTCAAGTGTATGAGACTAATTTCCTCCTAGGTAACACCGGAATACTTTCAAACCACCAAGTTTCCTAACGTAAGATATTGTATGCCTCCAAAAATGATCAATTTCCTCAAATGGTACAACGTACAAACGTTATGAATATTCTTCTTCAGAACTTACTGTTTCTTCTTCTCCAAGTTCAAGAATAAAATATTCTAAGAAATTCGTTTCACATGTAGTCCCAGTGGAATCTTTTCTTACAAATGGATTTCCTCTGCCACCCATGCAATGGATGCCCTCCTTCGAGTGCCAAATTTGTTGATTCCTGGAAAAATTCCCTAGTACTGACAATAGGGATTCTCCCTGATAAACAATCCCAATTAGATCGTCCACTATTTGTTGTGGGGAATCCCTACGGTTAATGGTACGGATACCGTATATTAAGTTGTTTAAATATTTACCGATTATGTCCCGATCCACTGTTTATATAATTTAATTTTTAAATATGACATGCAAGTGCGTAAATACATATAATTGATAAGTAGAAACCTCACAAGTGATGTGAAGGTTCTTACCTCTCGTCTTATCGTTCCTTCCTTCTCAATTATTCTTCTAAATCTAAGACTAAGCTAATCTATCCTATCCCCACAGGGAGAAAATTTAAAGTTAGGTCAATGTACTGTAACTATTCATATTAATCTCACAGATAGTTGTTTCATTTTCATATTCATATTTACAGCAGAAATAATATCAAAGGTAGCTCTGTCATAATAAAACATTCATTTCTCATTTCATACACAAAATTTTATATGGAAAGAAAAATCATTCATCACTAAAGAAGTAATTTAGAAATAGTTAGAATGATCTCATACTTGCATGGAAACCAAAGGAAGTAATTCCACATTGCGACTTCCAAAAATTCCAAGAAAATTACTGTGCAACCTTTTAGATAATAAAACAAGTCCTTCTTTATTAGCAGAAAAGTAGTTCTCTTACAAATAGTCCAACCCTTCTTTGTGCTAGGAAAAAGTCCTTCTATTGTACTTTATACCCCTATTTATTATAATTTAAATTTGTCATTTTGTGACCTTTGACCTACCCTAACCCTATAAATTCCCACAAATTTTCTTTTAGTTATTTACATGGGAAAATACAAACCGTTCTATAAGAGATAAAATTTAGGTGGGCCCTGCCATGCTGGAGACAAATGGTTCCCATGCGCTAGCCTCCTCAGCAATGGATTTGTATTTAATTGGCTCCAGTACTTGCAAGGTAAATTCATGTATTGACTGCTGCATCTCCATGCATGCTAATGACTTGGTGAAAAATACACTGATAGTTTAAGCGAAATGTCGCTAGTTCCTTCCTATAGTCGGGCATGCAACCATTTCGACGGGACTTAAAAATCGCTTTTATCTTTCAATCCGCAAATGTTTTGGCAGAAAATAATAAGTCTTCTCCAAACAAAAACCTCAGATCATTTCGGCATGGTTTCCTGATTCTATTCTGATAGTGTCGGCAAAATTATCCATATCCTTTCGATATGAGGACGTGTGACTATTTCAGGAAGTTTCAAGTTTTGTGCTTTGGATGGTAATATTGCTTGGTGGGAATAAAGCTCATGACATGAGCATAGTGAGAAGAGTCTTAGTAATACCTCAACTGTTTCGAAAATCCAAATAAATAAACATGCATTATTGTACTGAAGTATCCTATAATGAAAAGAAAAGATGTTATATGTATGCATTCTTCTCCCTCGTTTTAAAACAACATTAATTTATCAAAACAAAGTTGTGGGTGAGCATCTTATTATTTGTTCTGTTATGTATCTCTAGTTGCAAGATTGTTAATGTTTGTTTATCTTTTTTATGCATTTCAAATGGAGTTCACAAGCTTCATTTCCAACCCTTTATTTATTAACTTCAAAATGTCGAGAAAAAGGGTTTTTTTAATCACAAATTTAATGCGGTTGTTGGTGAAATTCCGCTTGGCGCAAAAATGTTTTGGTCGTTGTGGAGGAAAAAGTAATGTCGATGTATGTCGGTAGTATTCTTAAAAAATCCTTTGATACTATCGATGATTATTTGTGATTTTTCCCAACCGTGTCAGCGGAAACAATTGAGTCTTCCCCAACTGTGTTGGCGACAACTCGTTGAAATCCTTCGATTGGTTTTTTCGCTGCTTATTTTATCAACCACGACTGTATCGATGAAAATCCTGAATATCCATGAAAATGGACAATAATTAATTGTCGGCAGCATTCGTTGATCTCTTTGATAATTTTGGAGGTGTGTCATGAGTTACTTTCGACAGTGTCAGTGCGTTTCGTTGAGTACGCTGAAACTGTGTTTTGCTAAAAATTCTTTTTCCCAAGCCCACTGTGTCATAAAAAATGCTTGATTTCTTCTGATACGTCAGAGAGACCAGTGGAATTCCTTCGATATGTCATCAAAAAACCGTGAGTTTGACTTAACCAAAATTGTCTTGTTCAAATTTTGGGAAAAAACTAAGTGTTTAGGATGGACTCCCTAGAGCTAGAAAACAAATCTAAGTAAGATTTCAATAAAAAATAAAAGGAGTGGCCCTAAATGTAAAATATTTGGGGAAGCAGTTGCAACAACAACAACTCCAGAATTGAAGATACACTCAACCCTTAAAAATAAATCCTCATCTTCGAAACTGATCTTGCACACCAATTCATACTGATTGCTGAAAGTAAAGGCTCACTGAAATAAAAATTTAACAAAACTAAATATCACCACAACTTGTAAAAGTAACCACACACTACTATTTTGAAAAATTTCTTAAGAAAACTTCACTCTACTATAATCTAGAGAAAACTTGATTTAAAAGGAATCTCATATTGTTGAAAGACACACTTTTACACTGCTGAAATGAAAGCACTCCTTACCTCAAAAGTGACTACTGAAATTTAAATACTTGGAAAATATTTAAAGGAACCCACCATAGTAGATTTCTAGGTTATTACCTTCCGTCTTACCATTCCTCCTCCCCTAGCCTCCAGCAGAAACAACATAAGATCTGTTTTCTAACCGTTTTTAGCACCTCCCAACAACGACGCAAAAAATGTCGAGCTAAATGTATACCATATATATCAAAACTTAATTGTAAACGATGGAAGGTAGACTCAGAGGAACCAATACAGTGTGTATAGGAATGGATTATTTTTGTGTTTCTATCAAAAACTCTTAAATTTTCACACCACCCAACTTGTTTCACTTTGAAAAGAAAAATGCTTCTACTGCTCTATTATGAAATTCTCAAAATATCTCACTTGAAGTATTTTAACGAAAACAAGATTTGGATATCATAAATATGATCGTGTATTCAATTTACTAATTGGATTAGTTTATTAAAGGAAAAAGGATCCAAAAATTTCTTTCCTTAATCATTTCTTCATCATATCCAACTTTGAACTATCGTCAGAAAATACTGAGAATTACGAATTCATAAGTGCAATCATTACTGGAACAAATTCCATTGAATTCTCAAGATAAGGATCTTTTCAATGTTTAACTCAAAACTTGGTGTTCTAGATCGTTACTTCTATTGAATCACTTTAATTTGATATTCTACTATGAAACCAAATATGTTCTTAAAACCAGTAGTGACTATCAAATGACTATTCAATTGTGAAAGATTAAACCAACAACCAATATTGATAGTCTCAAAGCTTCATCACTTTATTCAAATAAACTGAACCAATACATAACCCACTCTGTTATGAAATGGAAACTGGATTGAAACAACTCAAGCTTCCAACTATGAATTCATCACTCCTTCACTGTTGTAATCAAATGAAAGCTTAAGAATCATAAGCATGACTAAAACCAAATTACTAGAAATCAATCAAAAATTCTGAAATGATTCTACAAAACTCTTCTATCATGCCTTAAGATGCATTGTGAAGTTGGGAAAGGGCCCCTTTCTATCCAAGTTGCATTAATATTTAACTAGCTAATCCGTACTAATAAATGGTATTCAAAATCAATCAGAGATAAAAGCTAAAAGAAGTAATGTGTTCCTGTTCTATTCCATCAACAAACAATTTAATACATTATTCTATGCTCTATTCTATCTATCATATATTCCCCATTACATCTACACACATAAACACTCCTACCATTTATACACTTACATCAATTCTGAACAACCTGAAACAAAATTCCCCAATTTCATAATTCATTCAAACAACTCAGAAACAACCAACTCAGAAA
This sequence comes from Pseudotsuga menziesii, assembly GCA_001517045.1. NCBI lineage: Eukaryota > Viridiplantae > Streptophyta > Pinopsida > Pinales > Pinaceae > Pseudotsuga > Pseudotsuga menziesii. The sequence goes on from LPNX010423759.1 coordinate 866,617, forward strand.
ATGCAATTTTGTAAAAATTGGAAAACTTCCCCTTCGATATCTCTCTGGTGGTTGTGAATTTGGTGAAAGTATTTATGGGTTTTCTATATATATAGTTTTTCTTCAAACCCATTAGACCGTTCATAGATATATTCTTCCACGTGCACATGGATCGAGTCACAATATGGAAATTTAGAAATATTCACTACTAAAAATATGGGTACCGGATTGAGTGTCGGATCATGTGACGGAAAAAGTAACAAAAGTGCAAAGTTATGAATTTAATTTTCATTGTTGGCACATGTTCGTGTTGGAACATCAAAATTAGTACAAGAATATAATATCATAAATGAGATTGTGCACTAAAAACTCTCAAAACTTAACTAAAAACAAGAGAACTATTAAAGACAAGTTTTGGTTCTTTAGATATCGATTTAACTCAATGTTTGAACCAAATTTATACAAAATAAGGGGTATAATAATATCACAAAGATCATATAAGAAGATATAATGCATATAAATTGATCAAATTTGGGTTCTAACAATGAGAAATGATAATTCTATCCATAGTGTTATAGCTGATTTTACCACACCTAGTAGAACGCATATTTATGGACTTCGATGTCCCTATGCAGACTCTTTAGACCCCATGGAATTATATTATACTTTGATGTTCCAATATTATCCCCAAAAATAACTTTTTTATACCTATACTTAACTTTTAAAGCCATACTCGCATGTATACGCAGCTTTTGACCTCAAACCCACTTACATCGAGATGTGTGCATAAAGACAAATATTTTTTGGAGTTTTCCTCATATGAGTCTGAATATCTTGTCTCTTGGCCTTCCATATGCCTTGAGAACGCTGAGATTCAACCCTCCATTACCCCTTTAGAGTGCTATATATTGAGCATCTTGGATACATTAAAGGAGGACAAATTGAAGAGTAAGGAAACTATAGTCCATTGTTGCCTCATTTTCACTTGTGCTTGGGTTTGAATCCATTTGTCCCTTTGGATCACATAGTGTTCTTCCCAAGATTTCCTTTGCTTTGTGAGATTTCTATTGAGAGATGGAGGATTGAAGTGGTGGAGGCCCAGGTGGAGGACTCAGTTTCTTTGGTTCGCAAAAGTGATGACAGAGTTTGTCACTATTGTATCTCTATTTCATTCATAGAAATATATTTTCCTATCCAATACATGTGCATTTGAATATGAATATTGAATCCATGGATGTATTTACTTGTTTATTCATGATTGATTATATTTTCTAGAGTAGATATAACACATTTATATATATCATGCTTGCTTTGTTTGCTATTGTTTAGAGCAAATTGTAAGTGCAATTGCATTGGAAAAGATCAATGGGGATCTACTTCAACCATCTGGAATAAGGTATGATTCCATATCCCTTAGTGTTAGATTTACTTATTTATCTTCACTTTATCTTGCATATTGGAAAGGATCAATTTCTGGTGTCATATTGTCTGTTGTGGTACCCCCAAGCCATAGGAAGTTTCTCTCCATAACATAATTGGCGACTCCGCTGAGGAGGTTCCTTATTTTTATTTGGGGTTGGGTGCACAATGTGCTTGACTTGCTCTCTATTTCTTGTCGTTTCTCTATTGAATTTAGTAGTATGTTCATCAATTGAAACTGATCCCCTAGATTGGTTTGAGTCTTGGCCTGCTTTTTACCACTTTCTTCTCTGTATACGTAGTTCTTTTGGCTAAAAGTCGCGTACATATGCAGGTTTTTGGCCAAAAGTCTCATATGCACATAGGTTTTTGGCAAAAAGTCATGTATACATGCAACTTTTGGATAAAAGTCACGTACATATGCTACAGTTCTTTGAACAGTTGTGTACATCCTCCCTTTTGGTTGAGATTGATGTTATGGGAATTTGTTAGGTGGGTTGTGACTGTGGTCGGGTCTTCCTGGGTTCTTATGGTGTCCATTGACTACTTCTTTCGTGACCAAAGACCTCTTTTTCATTGATTTTTCTTTGAAAGTAGTTCTAGTCATTTATCTCCTTTTTTGTTTTTCCATTAGTGCATTAGTCTTTTTGTCTCGGTGTCTTGCTTGCCTTATGTTTGATGCTTGCTGTAGAGACTGAGAATTATAATGAATTTTATTGCATTTTCAAAACAATTATATAGTTGCATTCTTACTTGCATCTCACATATGGATTTAAGGAGATACTTGCATTGGGTTTATTGGATGAGAGTTGTGTTTAGGCTTTCATATGGGAAGGATTGCATTGGCATTTGCAAGGGAATGGATATTTTTGCATTTCATGTAGTGGCATACCCTATTTTTCATTTGACAAAATTGCACTTGGAATTGTTTGTTAGGTGCGCACATTTATTTCACTATTGAGTCATAATATCATTAGTTTCACAACCATTTCCCTTTGAGTAATCATAGCCATTAAAATAAATGCTTAATTAAAATGAACTACACATTTCTTTTTATAGGGTTCACCAACAAGATTAGGTTTTAGAGTCTTGGAATAGTTCATTGTGAGTCAATTCTCCAAGACTACTAAACAAAACAAGTAGGTGTTTGTCCATATGAGAGAGAGAAATCCTTGGTATAATTATTGTTTCTCAGGAGGCTCCTCTTACACAGGATTTAAGCATGAGGCAACGTACACGATTGTGATTTGGATATCCCTTGGTCACTTTCTGTGAGTGCCAAAGATATTTCCAAGATCGTATTCATATCTAGGGACTTTTGAGGTACTGGTTGGTTCGTTCGAGCTTCAGGCTTTTCTACCCTACCCATACAGTCGATCTTGCCTACGACTGTCTACATAAGAATTGGTTATATTGGGGTGACCATAGTTTCCTTACCTAGGTATCGCAGCGGGTACTGGTAGAGGTTATTCTATGAGTGTCTTGGATAGGTAGGGGCCGGACAACATAGTTGCTTTACACTTTGAATCTAAGGGCCACTATAATTGGTTGCATACCTATGCTTATAGTGTATGGGAGTCTCTATTCTCTCATAGGTGAGACATACCTGTTACATTTAGGAGCTCACATATCCTCCCTTTGGCTTGCTTGCATTTTGGCTATAGAGTTTCTTAGGAGTGTGCTCTTTGTGTGATAGTTGGGATTTTGGATCATGGTTACTTGAGTATATTTATGTTCTCTTGATTTTTGGTCCTTCTATGTTTAGCATGCCTGATATCACTACTAGTATCCCGTCACTCACTCCAGGTCCTAGTGCGGACCTTGGTGTTAGACTAGGGGGAAAAACAAACCCTTACCTTGGTCATAGATTCGAGAGTGGTCATATTCCATCCTCTAATCCATTTGTGGAGGATTTTCACTCCCTTCATCTGATATTAACACCTGTGTTCACCCTCATGGGGGTGGTAGTAGATACGTTAACGTTGGGTCTTCACCTTACATTCCTTCTTATGTCCCATCGTCCACTACACTGTTTCCTTTGAATGTAGTTTTCATGATCAATACTCCCTATGCCCTATAGTTTGGAATATTTATTCACTATTTCCAATTGTTTTGGACTAATATTGTTGTCATCTAGGGTCCATTTTTTGTACACTCTCTCCGAGGCTTTAACCCATTCGTTCCCATCACATGTATATTGTTGAACTGGCATATAAGTTAGAATTTCACATCTACTTGCATTCATGCATTTCCTAATGACCATTTCATCTTAACCTTAGGTACGGACCCACTTCGTGATGTCACAGAACATTCATACTGCTACTAGAAGTAACATTATGTAAGTGGTAGAGCTTTCCTATACATGGGTGCCCTAGTTATATCATGTTTGCATCTGGTGCCCATGTTGAGATTTCTCATTTAGGGTTGGGGAGTCCCTTTGTAGTCCTACCATGTCCTTGATCAATAGCTTCATACTCCTCTTGAACTTTATGCTCGCCATTCCTCAGATACTCCTTTCATGTATACATCAAGTTTTGATTGCATTTCATGAGTTTTTCTTTCCTTATTGAGCTTTATGCTTTACGCTGGCTCCCTGCTTCCGAGTTATAATCCATATAGGTTGAGCTTGTCTCATGTCTAGCCAAGGAGAGCCTTTTACATATCCTTTGCAGCTTGATCACCCCTTTACAGGGAGGAGACCTTCCCCTAAGTGTCGTTATCCTGCACATACTTCCTTGAATTGAGCATAAGTATGTTCTATATCTTGGAACTAGTTTGCTTTCCCATGACACTCGTCTCCTCCTAGATATGTACTATAAATAACTTTTATTATTTTTCAATCTTTTCAAAATATCTGAAAAAGTCCAAAAAAAAATAAAACATAAAAAGTCGGACAGGAAATGATATTATTTTTGGCAGCAGTTGAGTCGTGTCACGTTCAAACAGAGCACTATATATCACATCCATTGGTTGGGTTATTAGTTTGACTTTAGGATCTGTACTCATTACTCTAAGTTTATCTCCACCAACTGGTTACGCTTCCAGTCCCCATGGAGCCTTGTTGATGCCTCCTGTGTCATAGAGATGTTCCAATTTTCATATTGATTCCATGCTACCTGCTTTTAGTCACCACATTCCTTATTCTCTTGTTCAAAGGAAGTTGAATCCCAAGTCAGCCATTCCTTAGTTATCTTGAATTTTCATGTCGGCCATTCCTAGTACCATTACTAGTTCATGCACATCTTGTTCATTGAATTATTCCACATTATTCAACGTTGTTGAGTACCTTGTGTTGGTTGGTGGGGGATTCCTTAATTCCCTCCTTCCAATGGATTCCATTCCATCGACTTCAAATCATTTATTCTGGAATAGGAATCTAGAGTCCTTTGTGTGCCTTGAGACTTACAGTCATCAATGGTAGGTTCTCTCGCCATTGACAGTTTTGGGAATACATCATTTCACATTATCAATGGATTCTTTCAAGTGTTTGACCTCAACATATCTATTCACACTTGTTAGATTGCACTATGTACCTTGATTCCCATTATCATTATCAGTGGGTGATCTCGCGTCTGTTAATGGTATACATCAATGATCAGTAATCAGACGATGGACTACTATGTTAGATCTTGACACATTTATACACATAATAGGACATGTACTCATAGTGGTTTGTGTAGAAGACCTTCTAGCTTGGTGGAATTCCATATATGCTACCTCCTTGATCATTCCAGTATTCATGAGATGTTAGCTCTCGTGATCAACATTGCAGTGTTGCTAGTGTATATCAGATATCTTCATTTATTATGGAGATATTGATTCATTGTATATTTTACATGGTGATGAACACTCGTGACATTTTTGTATATCATGCATATTCATGGCATTTGTACACTTATGTATTGGAGACTGCTATATCTATTTGCAGTCACATGCAGAGATTGATTATTGTATTGTACTAATGAGTGGATGGTTCTTCCACCTGGTTCTTCATTACTACACTTCTAGGATGGATTATATAATTTATTTCAGCCATCATGTTACCCCTCTGACATCACACATTAGGGGGCATATGTTATAGCTGATTTTACCACACTTGGTACATCACATATTTATGGCCTCCCATGTCACTACATAGACTCTTTGGACCCCAAGGATTTATATTATACTATGATGTTCAAATATTATCCCCAAAAATCACCTGTTTATACCTATATGTGACTTTTAAATCCATACTCGCGTGTATACGCAACGTTTGACCTCAAACCCACGTACATCGGGGCATGCGCATAACGAAAACTATTTTTGGAGTTTTCCTCATATGAGTCTGAATATATTGTCTCTTGTCCTTCCATATGCCTTGACAACGCTCAGATTTGAACCTCTATTACCCCTTTGGAGTGCTATATATTGAGCCTCTTGGATACATTGAAGGAGAATAAATTGAAGAGTAAGGAAACTATAGTCCATTGTTGCCTCATTTTTCCTTATGCTTGAGTCTGCATCCCTTTGTCCCTTTGTAGGACATAGTGTTCTTCCCAAGATTTCCTTTTCTTTGTGAACTTGCTATCGAGAGATGAAGGATTGAAGTGGTGGAGGCCCAAGTGGAGGACTCGGTTTCTCCGATTCACAGAAGTGTCGACATAGTTTGCCACTACTATATCTCTGTTTTATTAATAGAAATATCTTTTCATGTCCAATACATGTGCATTTGAATATGCATATTGAATCCATGGATGTATTTACTTGATTTTACATGATGGATTATATATGCTAGAGTATCTCTAACACATTTATATATCTCATTCTTTCTTTGTTTGTTGCTGTTGAGAGAAAATTGTAAGTGCAATTGCATTGGAAAAGATCAATGGGGATATACTTCAACCGTCTGGAATAAGGTACGATTCTATATCCCTTAGTGTTAGATTTCCTTATTTCTCTTACATATTGGAAAGGATTGATTTTTGGTGTTATATTGTCTGTTGTGGTACCCCTAGGGCCATAGGAAGCTTCTCTCTGTAACACCTAAGAAACCTTCCCACCATTGGTAGACCAGTTCCTAATGGAGTCGATGGAATATAAATACAACGAACCCTTAGAATCATAAGGTTAGACAAATAATGAATATGCAACTTATTTCCTCAATTCATTTATGTAAAAACCAACAAAAACTCATATATATCTCTCAAACAAACAGTTTAAATTGTGTGAAATTGACCTCCCAGTGACCAACAACAAGGGGTGCACCTATCTCCCGTAGGGAACACTTATTTTGGTGGATGAATGATATGATTTATCACTGATTTAAGATA
>LPNX010423759.1:874395-913152 GCA_001517045.1 Pseudotsuga menziesii
ATTGACCTAAAATTCCTCAAACCCCTAGGGTTTTATTTCTTTGTTACACCTCAAAATTTCACACTCATGTTTCCTCCTTTATTTTTTTCTTTCATCACCATGAAATTGTGGTTATTATGCTTCATATATGTGTTCTATAGTGAAACCTAAATCCTATTATGGTCTTTATACTTGTTGGGAAGATAAATCCATCTTTAGGATCTTGAAAGAGCATCATTGACCTCTATTTTTTCCTATGTTTTAGTATTTTATCCCTCACTACCTTGTCCAAGGATAGATAAAATCAAATCTCTAATTCCATGGGAGTGAAAAATTCTCATTTTATCCCTATGTATCCTTCTTTAGGGGAGCGATAATATTCATTCCACTAGCTTGCCTTAGATGTACAATCCATATTTGAGTAGGATTTTGGGTAGTTTGGTCAATAATTTGAATCCTTTACTCATTACCATTGTAAGTATGTTATTCATATAAGATCCACCATATCCTCCATTGATCCAAAATCTTTTCCATGGTCGTTGAACCTCTCAAATCCTATATAATTAGTGCCTTCCATGGGTAAAGGAATAGAGAGTATTGAAGTAATCAAATTTATGATTGTGTTATTCTTAGAGAGGTCATTCTTTGGAAAAGAGTAGGATATAGAAAAAGAGAGTATCCTTACTCCGCTAAATTGTAGAGTGATACATAAGAAAATGTTGGAGATGTCATTCTTATGATAGGGTAATTCTCAAAGGGATTTGGAAGAAATATTAAGCGAGATGATGCTGCAAAGTCAGGTATATGATTGTACATACCTTTTTATGGCTTTCTATTTAATATAAACTTGACCTATTTCTCCCATTCTTGAGTTCAATGGCATGTATGTTTACCTTGTCTCATTCAAAGTAGATAGATATTCTTATGATTAACAATACTTCATGGAAGTAATTCTTTTGTTGTCTTTGTAGGATTCATCTAGCTTTGGATATTTGGGAATCAAGTTCAGAGGATGGAGAAACAAGGACGAGCGTCAAGGAAAATGTGAGTTATCCATCCTTTACTACCCTCTTCTCTTCTTGTCTTGTTGTATGCATGAAAGATAGGCATATGAAAAAGTTAGAGTCTATTTGTTTTCCTATGTCTTGGATTAGGTGATCTAAGGAACATCTCCTTGTCCAAGAGAAGTTCTGCCTATTCGTAGGGAGAATTTTGTGAAACCGAAGATTCTCGATTCGATCCCTAGTGGACATTCCAGTTCCTGTTCTAGAAAATTCTCCCTATGGAAAAGTATAAATTATCGTGGATACACAGAGGTTACCTATATTATCTAATTCTATAAAGAGGAAAACAAATAGACTCTAACTTTATCCTAGACCTATACTTCATGCATACAACAAGACAATAAGAGAAGAGGGAAGGAAAGGATGGAAACTTACATTTTTCTTTATGGTTTTCCCTAATACGCAAACCTATGAACTCGATTCCCAAAGATCCAAATATAGATGAATCCTACAAAGAAAACACAAGAATTCCTTCCACAAATTATTGTTAAGAATAAAATATCTATCTACTTTGAATGAGACAAAGTAAACATACATTCCGTTGAAGGCGAGAATGGGAGAAATAGGCTATGTTTATATTAAATAGAAAGCCATAAAGAAGTATGTACAATCATATACCTAAATTTGGATCAACATCTCCTTCAAAATTTATTCCAAATCCCTTTGGGAATCACACTATCATAATGATGACATATCCAAGTTTTTCCTATGTATCACACTACAATTGAGGAGAGTAAGGATACTCTTGTTTTTAATATCCTTATATTTCCCAAAGAATGGCCTCTATGAGAATCACACAATAATAAGTGTGAATTATTAAAAACTCTTTACCCCGTTACCCATGGAATGCCTTCATTATATAGGTTTTGTGAGGTTCAACCACCAGGGAGAAGAGTTTGGATCAATGGAGGATAAGGTGGATTGGAGAGGATTAACATACTTAGAAAGGTGAGGAGGGAGGGATTCGAATAATGAACCAAACCACCCAAATTTCTACTCAATTATAGATCCTATATCTAAGGAAAAGTAGTGGAACCAATATTATTACTCCCCTAAAGAAGGCTACTGAAGGATTAAATGGGAAATTACCACTCCCCCAAAACTAGAGATCTCATTTTATCTCTCCCTAGATAAGGTAAGGGGTAGATAATACTAAAAAATTGGTGAAAATAAAGTTCTAAATGATGATATTTTGTTAAGCTCTTAATGATGTCACATTACACCATATAGTGTGGTGCATTACCCCATACATTGTGGTGCATTACATATTATTTATGTAGGCTTGGGTCTATTATCGGGTGTATTAGTTGTTATTGTACACCTTTAGTTTTTAGTGAGTGGGGCAAGTTGCATCTGAAATAAGATGGACCAGGGTATCTGTGGTATAATTTTCAGATAAAAAAATGAAACTGTGGACACGTGGCATACATTACAAGTTCTCTCTTCTGGATAGGCCAAAAATAAGAAGCTTTGGTATATTTGCAATAAATTTTTATTGACTCATCCAAATTACGTCAGACCTACGAAATTGGAAAGAGGACATATCAAGGTACTACATGAAGAAGTTTTAGACTCAGAGAATCTGTAATTCAAATTTTACCTCAGTTACAAGTCGACCCTAAAATAGTATTCCAATCAGGAATTAAAAAGGTACACCATTTTGCATTTGAATAGGTTTTAGTAGAAGGATATATTTGTGGTAAACCTTAGGGTGTGATATTTTAAAAATGCCACCAAAGGAAGTGGGAAAGAATCACACTCCACTCAAAACCTGAGAGGATTAGCCCCGACATACAAGCAAATGGAAGACATTTCTTTTAGAGTGTCCAAGTTGGAAGATATGATTAAAGGAAATGTGAAAATGGATGACTTTGCTGAATTGGAAAAGAAGATGGCTACTAAAGAGGATCTCAAATGGATGGCTAGTAAAGAATATATCAAAGGGATGGATAGTAAAGAAGATCTTCAATATTTGAAGGAATTTATCAAGGATATCAAACATAACTTTATTCCTCAATAATCTACTCAAGAATAGGATAACGAGGAAAAAAATGACTTATTCCAGTCATGTCTAGAGAAAATTGAAAAACAATTGGAGAGTAGGAAGTTGGAGTCCTTAAAATTTTATTATTCACTACAACATCATGGGTTCAATTCAGGTCCAAGAAACTAATTTATCCCCAAGATTGACATGAGAACATTTGATGGCAAGGATATAATCATGTGGATTTTTCAGATGGAGCAATACTTTGATCTACACCAGGTGCCCGCTATGCAAAAGGTAACTATTGCATCCTTGTATTTAGAACCTGATCAGTTTGTATGGTACCAATGGCTTTGTGATCGTAAAAAGGATTCTATTATATCTTGGTCTATATTCACTGAATAATTGATTTCACATTATGGGGATATAAATAGAAACACCTTCTTCAGTCAGTCGGTAAATCTTGAGAAAAAAGGTTCAGTTACAGATCACATCAATCAATTTCAGCAGCTAAGTCTTAGAGTGAAGAATATGTCAGGAGATAATTTGTTAGATATCTTTATTGGAACCTTGAAAGATAACATTCAACATGAGGATCATCTCTATAGAAGGATTTCATGATGGAAAGGAAGGTTGGAAATAAAAATATGGCAATGAATACTAGAAAGGCCTTCTCCAACACATATAGAGAAAATAATGTTCCTTCTTCTAAACCACCACAAAATTTGACACCCCAACAACTTGATGAAATAAGATCAAAAGGATTATGCTTTATTTGTGACAGCAAGTATAGTAAGGGAAATAAGTGCAACAAGAAGAAATTATTCTACATAGATTGTGAAGAGGAAGAACCAATATAAGAGGAAGCATCTCAAAAAGAGGTGACTTTGGAAGAAATAGAAGAGGCTACTTCAGAAGCAATTACTCCCACCATATCTTGTCATGCATTGGATGGAATTAGCACTCCTCAAACTCTCAAGATAGAAGGATACATCAAAAATAAGAAGGTAACAGTGTTGATTGATTCTGGTAGTACTCATAATTTCATTCACTCTAAATTAACCAAAGTTCTTAACTTCTTTGTTTATCCAGCACCAGAATTTCAAGTAATGATTGCAGATGGAGGAACTATAAATTGGTCAGGGAAATGCCATAATATCAATCCGGATATGGGGGAATATGTATTGAATAGTCCAATGATTTATATCCCAATGGGTGGTGTTGATTTTGTCTTGGGTGTCCAATGGTTACAATCATTGGGAACAATGGATTTTAATTTTCAAAAACTTTTCATGAAATATTCACGGGAAGGTAAAGAATATGAGTTAAATGGTATCATAGGAAAAACAAGCAAGGTGATAATCTCTAATGGTATGACAAAATTGTTAAAAAATGGACATCAAGGTATAATTGCACGATTATGCTCATTAGATGTTCAAACCTCAAAGTTCCCTATCTCCCCAGATCTCGAAAGGGTCATTAATACGCATTACAAGGTATTTGAAGATATTCCCAAAGTTCTTCCACCTATTCGTGAGTTTGATCATGCTATCCACTTAATTCAAGGCATTTTTCTTCCTAACATCGGACTTTACCGATATCCTTATAGACAAAAGAGTGAAATTAAGCATATGGTGGATGAAATGTTAGAGGCTAGCATAATTAAGCCTAGCCAAAGTTCTTACTCTGTACCAATGGTAATGGTATCCAAGCCAGATGGATCATGGAATATGTGTCCTGATTATAGAGAGATCAACAACATCACCATTAAAGATAAGTTTCCCATTCCCGTCATTGATGAATTGTTAGACGAATTACATGAAGTAGTTGTCTTCACAAAGTTGGATCTTTGTTCAAGGTATCATTATATTCGAATGAAGGATGAAGACATCCCCAAAACAACATTCAAAATTGATGAAGGCCAATATGAATTTTGGGTCATTCCGTTTGGTCTAACAAATGCACCTTCCATATTTCAAGGTTTGATGAATTATATTTTCAAGCCTTTCCTTAGAAAATTTGTGCTGGTATTCTTTGATGATACTAATCTATAGAAAATCTCGGGAAGAACATTTTGAACATGTTGAAAGGATACTACAACTACTAAAGGAGAAAGAATTGTATGTGAAACCCTCAAAATGTTTCTTTGGAATAAAGGAGGTAGAATATTTGGGTCATATTGTATCTCATGAAGGTGTCAAGGCAGACCCTAAAAAATTAAATCCATGATGGACAGGACAATTCCCAAAACCCTAAAGAATATTTGAGGATTCTTAGGCCTGACAGGGTACTACCACAAGTTTGTTTAGAACTATGGAAGAATAACAGCTCCTCTAACATCGTTACTAAATAATGATGCATTTTCTTGGACTCTAGAGGAAACTAGAGCCTTTCAACAACTCAAATAGGCCATGTGTAAATATCTTGTTTTGGCAACAGCGGACTTCATAAAAACCTTTATTATGGAATGTGATGCTTCAAGAAATGGAATTGGAGTAGTACTAATGCAAGAAGGACACCCTATTTCCTTCACAAGTCATCCAATCAAGGCAAATAACTTAAAAAATCCAATTTATGAGAAAGAAATGTTAGTAATACTACATGCCTTCAAGAAATGGCACCCCTACCTTATAGGTAGACATTTCAAGGTTAAAAATGATCATGATAGCTTGAAATACTTCTTGGAAGAAATGATATCTTCATAAGAGCAACAAAAATGGGTAACAAAGATGTTGGGATATGATTTTGAAATCATCTACAAAAAGGGGAAGCAAAATGTTCTCGCAGATGCACTCTCCAGGAAAGATGAGGATGTTGAAGAATTACTCTATGTTATTTCAATCATACAACCATTTTGGACAGCCAAAGCAATGGACGAATGGAAAAATGACGAAAAAATATGGACATTTATTCAAAAGTTGTAGCACGATCCTAGTGCCTCTAATGCATTTAGGTAGAAATATGACTTGCTATGGTACAAGGATCGCATATATCTTGGTAAGAGTTCCTAACTCAAGAAAAATGTACTTTATGAATTCCACTCTTCACCAATAGGAGGGCACTCAGGTTTCTTAAAAAACTACCACAAGGTAAAGAAAGATTTTTTTGGGGATGGTCTTAAAACTGATGTTCAAAAATTTGTGGCAGAATATTTTGTTTTTCAACAAAATAAAGTGGAAATAATTAAGACCCCTGGTTTCCTACAACCACTTTCCATTTCAATCCAAAGGTGGAAAGAGGTTTTGATGGATTTTATCACATGTTTACCAAAGTATGAAGGAACGCGTGTCATCATGGTGGTTGTTGATAGAATTACTAAATATGCACATTTTTGTGTAATATATCACCCCTTCAAAGCAAGCACTGTCGCCAATTATTTTATGGAGACAGTGCAAAAACTGCACAGTACTCCAAATATTATAGTAAGTGACAGGGATCCCATTTTCATTGTAAATTTTTGGACCCAATTATTTTCTCATTTGGGTACTCAAATGGCTCATAGATCATCTTATAACCCTTAATCTCATGGAAAAACGAATATAGTTAAAAAATGTTTGGAAGGGTGTCTTTGATGTTTTGCAGCTGATAAAGAAATAGAATGGGTCAAGTGGTTACCCTTACCAGAATGGTGGTATAATACTTCCTTCCATACATCATCAAAAATTACCCCATTTATGGCACTGTATGGCTACCATCCACCATACATCACAAATTCACTAAGAGACTCTAAGGTTCAAGCAGTGGAATACCACATGGAGCATTAATAACAAGTTCTTTAACTCTTAAATGACAACCTAAATCTAGCACAAAATCGAATGAAACAAGCAGATCAACACCATAGTGAACATATCTTTAATGTTGGGGATTGGGTGTTTTTAATACTACAACCATACAAACAGATTTCCCTGAAGAACACCAAGAAGGATAATAAATTATCACCTAAATACTAGGGTCCCTACAAGGTGTTACAAAATATTGATAGTATGGCCTACAAATTGGAACTACCTGCATCTTCATGAGTCCATCCAGTTTTCAATGTTTCCTGTTTAAAGAAGGTAATCAGTGACAAGCTACCAGTTCAAACAATATTACCCGAGCTTGATGAGGAAGTAAAAATCATCTTGAATCCTGAAGAAATTACTGAAATACGAACTAGACAACTTTGAAATCAATCAATTTCATAGTATCTCATTAAATGCAAGAACTTACCTATGGAAGATTCAACATGGGAAGATGAGTCCTTTATACAACAACATCCATAACTACTTCAGCATTGAGGACAATACTTTTTGAAGGGGAGGGGCATGTTAAGACCTTAATGATGACACATTACACCATATAGTGTGGCGCATTACCCCATATATTGTGGTGCATTACATATTATTTTTGTAGGCTTGGGTCTATCAGTGGGTGTATTAGTTGTTATTGTACACCCTTATATCCTATATATAGGAAGGATATATTCTCATTTTACTAATCATAGTATCTTATCTTGTCTTGTGTACTCAGTACATTGTGTAAGGAGGTTCCTCCCTCGAATAGGATTGATATTTATCTCTGCTATTCATATTTTAGGTGTGGATTACTCTATTATTGTCTATTTTTGCTCTTTTTATGCTATATCTGGGATTTTGTTGCATAACATATTTCAACCTCCTAAAGATCGATTTCTCATCCCAACAACTCTAGGGCCATGATAGGATTTAGGTTTCCCTCTAGAACACATCTAGGAAGCATAATAACCACATTTTCATGGTGATGAAACATAGAACTCAAAGAGGGTACATGAGTGTGAAATTGAGAGGTGTAGCATTTTACTTTGAAATGAACTTGCAATAGTTCAATAATCATATCTACAACAACCCCTTATGACTGAAGTCACCTAACTCTAGGATGATTTCACCTCCTTTAGGGAACCTTTAAGGTCAAAATTCATTTTTTTGCAAATATTTTCAACCTTTTTTATATTTTACGTATATCTAAAATTTATTGTTGCAACTAAATACTTCAAAGAAATTATAATTAAACTAATATGGAGAACAATAAATATTTTGGATTTTTTACAAAGATATAATTTTTAGGGTTTTTTCACAATATAAGATATTTTGGTATTTTTAACAATATATAGTACAAACTTTTTATGAAAATAATCAAAGTGAGGATTAGAGAAATAAAGACTTAAGTATTTTTCGTTCTGGGCCACTAACAAATCTTGGTTATTGTTCCTCTCAATAATTTACAATCCTATCTTGACGAATTACAGAAAAAACAAGAAACCCTAGGTTGTGTTGGTCTTGACCTAATTAGGGAAAAATATATGTCAAAGGCCTAACAAGAGAGGCCATATAAATAGAGATTTCCTACATACAAGATATATATTTATGCATAAAAAAAACCTAATCTACTCTTACCATGGATGTCCTCGATAGTGTCACAGAGAAATAAAACAAGAGATCTTACCAAAAACAAAGCAAAAAGGAGAAAAGAGTATCCTCCTAAGAATCCCTAAATCCTTAAACAAGCCTTGCAAGATTCAGTATTAACCTTAAAGACCAAGAAAATTCCACATTGAAGCTTAAAGAATGCTAATAAGAGAATGTGCATTAATTAACCTCATTTGCAATCCAACCAACCTAAAATTATTTTTATATGAGTTTTTAAGGGGTTGTCACCCAAAAATCAGTGACTAAAACTCATACAACATAAAATAATGATAAGATATGATGAATTTATACAACTTGGATGAAATTTTGAGCATAAGAGGAGAGTTGCATGCCCCATATAACCTAAACATTATGTTTTTTCCCTTAAAACCCTCCTCCTTTAGGTTGTATGGCTTATTCAAAGGATGATTGCATCATTAATTTAGCTTGTTTGAGCCAACCTAGGGTCAATACATAATGAAAGTAGGTCCAATGGGAATAATTAGGTGTACTAAAATAGGTATGACAACCCTTACATCTGTAATCACCTTCTATAAAGAATAAACATGAGTAAAGAAGAATTGGACACCAACCGAAGGCATAAATGGCCCAACATGATGGGGGGGTTTCTTCCCATCCAAGGGTAGTTAGTAATGCCACTAATCCAACATTTCATGGAATAAAAACCAAGAAGATTTTATATGACTATACCATGGGTCTTGAGCCATTCCAAACCAACACCCTACATAAATCAATCCCAAACATGGCCTTTACATAAATAAAGGGACCCCTCCTCTATGGAAATCTGGTATGGCACATTGTAGATTATCTAGAGGGTAACATTTTGATAGAATTGTTGGACATGCACTAAATCTCTTTGAGGTGTGTGAAAAAATTTGAATGTTCTTAGACCTATAGACTTACACACACTTTAAACAATAATGTCATCAGCTACACTAGAGGAATATACTTTTGTCCTTCCTTATTCGAATCAAATCAAAATAAAATAACTAGCAAGTGCTATGCATGGAGAAAAGTAAATGACAAAATAAAAATGCTTATGTGATAGATTATGCAACCTACCTACCTACCCTAAAAATTATTAGAGAGATAAGTTAAGTGGAATCACCACCAATGAAGCCACCTTAGAAAAGTATTCATGTTAGGACTTATCCCTTTGTATTTGGAAATAATCCAAGAGAAAATGACATCAATGATGAACTGTGTAGAGGTCATCGCAATGTAGTTATAGTGATATAAGAGATCATGGACCTGAAATCATGCAAACTCTAATGACATATAGATTCCTTTCTCACAAGCACTTTCTATTCATGCTTAGATTGGGATCAAGTAGAAATGGCCTTGATCATATAACTACTCTCCAACATTTGTTTGTTCCCCAAAATTTCTTTAAAAATCAGCAATAAGATTTGCAAAGTAAGATTGAAAAAATTCTAACGTGTTGTTCATAAACATGTGTATCTTCTCATCATCATAAAAAATATTCCAATGTACTATATTATCAGGAATGGATGGACTGAAAATTATTTCCATATTCCCTTTTTTACAAGGCCTAAGTCACACATAGACAAGTTGGAAGTGGAAACTACTAATGTATATGCTTGTTGATTCTAAGATCTGTAAACCACTTGATCTGTATTTATGAGAGAATCAAATGAAATAGAATATATATAATGAAATAGAGAGATATATTTCAAGGAACGTAGTAATAAATTAAACTTAGATTATATTAAATGAATGAAAGAGAACAAACAATTAAAAATAAAAGCAACTAGAATATTAGTAGCTTTGTCTCTGAAAAGATATGTGTGGGTATGCTCATTCATCACAAGTTGATTACAAGAGGAGGCCAAAGGGTATTTTTATGATAAGCATGAGGGAAAAAACCCTAAAAACCCAAAACCTAACCCTAGGAGGTGAACCGTAAAAAGGCTTGCATGCTTTGAAGTAGGGAAAATTTTAAAGATACATACTTATTTAAAACTGTATAAACCTTGGCGAATTTTACCGATTTTTAAAATGTCAACTATAAAATATTTGATGATATTTTTTCTAAACAAAAATTAAACTCTAAGTATTTTATATACTTTATATAATAATCTGACAATTTAAGAGTGAAAAATGTTTACCCCATCAAAATTGGGTGAAACAAGGCTTCAAAAAATGCAAATTGGCGTATCTTTTTTTCTTGAAAAAAAACACGGAAAAATAGCCCATTGGAGAAATTTCACCCCTAAAATTTTCCTTTCCTTGAAGTGATTAGTTGAGGTGTCAACTTATCGAGAGCATAACATTTTCATACAATATTCATTTAGGGTACTCAGTATCCCATTGGGAATATCTAGTCAAGAAGTATACAATTCACTTATTTAGACCTACCTTTGGCTACATATAGACTATGGAGTCACAAAAAAAAACATCGTTTAAGTATTCAAAATGACCCCAGAAGTTTAGGAGATGAAAATTCACAAAGAAAATACCAAAATGGAAAAATTAATTTTAGCTAGCGGGATATGCGGGTGTCCATCGATATCCATATTGATCTATCCTCCTGCCCCCCACCTTAGGAATAAATTGTCTCCATTGCGCTAAGTTCCTACATTAGATGAGGAAACTTCTACTAAATTTGACTCCTTGTGAACCACTTTCCTTGGTGAAGAAACCATATGGCTTTGACGACCCATCGATAGAGTTGAATGAATTGTTGGTTAGTTCCCTTCACCTACACATCCATGATTTGACCAAGTGTATGTTGCTTCCAAACTGTTAAGGTTGAGTGATGATAGTGCCAACTACTCTCTCACCCAATTGTAATGTGATTCGGAATTTGGATTCACATTCTTGCTTGAAGGAACACATAGATGTTAATTATGGCATAACAGTCCTTCCCAGAGATGAAAGTATGCCACTAGTTTTCCTGCACCTAATGCTCGATAGGTGGAAGAAAACTCAGGATCACTTTCATATAGTTGAGACCACTCGAAGGTATGATGGACATAAGAGTTGAACATTGTAATCGACGTTGCCACTATAGGTTGACTAAGGCAATCAACGACTCATTTGGTGTTATCTTATTATACTCTATGCTTAGGTGGTATTGATGCAAGTATGTGGACAAATTTTTGTGGTGATAATTCTATAACTTCTTGTGTGTTTGCATCAACTACAAGGTATTGTGATAATGTAGATGATCATCTATTTCCTGAGAAATGAATGCTTCCATTGGTGCAAAGTATGGACAATGTAATACATTTCCTTGTCATAGGTGGGTTATTTTCATACTACATCTGAGAGTGTCTCACTGTGATATTCCACTGGATGGTCATGATGAGTGAGGAGTGCACCAATAACATAGTATAAAATATTTGTCTCAATTTCAAAGGGTTGTTGCAGATCTGATATCATATCAATTTCATGTTTGACCCAAGAATGTAATGGTACCTCGATAGGTGTGGTGAGGATTTCTCTCTATTCTTCCATGATTTGTCCACTTGCTTCTTTTATATATAGAGATCCTCTTTGTAGGTGGTGGATGTTGGTGTGAGCTATCATTCACCTTCATATTGAATCATCAAGAGGACAAATTTTCCAGTTTTATAGATTCCCTTCCTACATTTCTTAGTTGTGATAAGAGACACTATAGTAGGGGGGACTCCCTCTGGTTTCTTGTAGAGATAATTTCCCAAAGTAATAATGCAATTATGAGGTCTAAATTCATACACAACATGATGATCCCATATATACGGTTTTCCTAAAAAAACATCACAAAATTAAAGTGGGGCTACATTGCACATTACCTCATCTATGAAGGGATTTATGCCATAGGATAGGCTCCATAGTTGACTGGTGCATATGTCTCATCCATGGCTAAGACACCTAGGGTTGTAAGGTTGCAGGTGTGGTGTTGTTGGAAACTTCAACCATTTGATTACCTCTATCTAAATTAGATTATTTTTTATTCTATTGTAAATAATGAAATGTAGTGGAGTTCCCTTTACCCACATCTATGATTGGTATTGGATCCCACTATCATGTCCCCAATTAAATAATTTCCAAATAAGACTATTTGCAAATAATGTTTCACCAATCTACTAGTTCCCTAGGTTGAGATGGAGACATAAATTTTGTAATAAGGGGATATGAGACCCAAAAGTAATTTAGTTTACCATATTCACATTTAAATGGGTCACATAAATGATAAATTCTAAGAAAATAAGGTGGCATGGATTCATGAAAACACTTGGAAGCTTGTGGAGCCTTTGGGTGTCTAGATTCCTCGCACACTTGGCATGATATTCATCCAAATTCGAACACATGGGTAAAATGTAAAATTATTGGATGGTTATGTGGTTTTAAATATCATATAATGATCCAAGGAATTCGAATTGGTAAAGGAGGGTAAATCCCATGGAAGAGGAAGAGACTAGAAGACAAGGTGTGCCACTTGGAAGGAGAATCTATGCACTTTATGACAACAAATGATGGAAGATTCTATGGTGATTCTATGACAAGTATGAAAAATTCAGACCTGATTGCTGACATATGAAAAATCTGACATGTTAGGGATAAAAATATCCACCAAGAGGTCGAATTTGTGAGTTAGAATCATCTATTCGAATTAGTGAAATAATTAGAGCATGAAGAGGAAGACGCATGTCGTGAGAGTTACTAAACCACTAAGATTATTTGGAGGAAGCCAATGGAGAGAATTTTGACCTTATGAGGCCTCATGAAGTTAATAAAAGAATTTAATGATAAATGAGAATATATTTTTATCATTTTTAATTGGATTTTGTCATTTTGGAGAGCTTTTGTTTGTCCATTGCACGGTGAGTGTTCACTCTCCCTACTGGTGAACCAATTTTGAGGGAGTTGGATTCCTTTCCAAGTTGGTTGATGGAGAGTCTATTCATACCTCTCATGGGAGATTAATGAAGGATTTTTATTGTAATTTTGAAGTTCCATATAGTTGAAATCTCATCTATCTCCCCATTCTGTCATTCCTTCTTCTCCATTTCCCCACACTCACATTTGATGGCGCACTTGTTGGAGTGATTCTTGCACCTTGCTGAGGATAGTTGATGAAAAATATTTTATTTATGATGTATGGATATATAATATCATACCCACTTTCTCTGCAAATATAAATCTCATAAATACATGTATGAAAGGCTCGCGTTCCCCATGCTCTCGAATAACTAGTTTTCATGGATTTTGGATTCAATCTTGAAGTAGTTTTATACCAGATTTGTATGAGAGATATTATATGATTTTAGGGATGCTGTGACAGAAATATATGATGTTTTACTCTTTAATTTCATGTCCATATCCTTTGTGGGTCGAAACCCAAGAAACGCGTGTGTGAAAAGCTTGCATTTCCCTGCCATTGGGTCACTAGTTTCCATGACTTTGGCTTCAATATTGAAGGAGTCTTGTATCATATTTGTATGAGGGATGTTCTATGATTTTGATGATGTTGTAAAATACATATATGATTTTTTACTCTATAATTTCATATCCCTAATCTATGTGGGTCGAAATCCAAGAAATCCATATGTGAAACTCTTGCAATTACATGCTATGAATTCACTAGTTTTCATGTATTTGACTCCCATACTAAATGAGATGTATACCAGACTTGTATGAAGGGATTTATATGGTTTTTAATACCGTTTGGGAATAAATTTATATTATGTATATGGTCCCTATATGTCACATCTGTATCTGGACCTTTAACTCTACATTTCATATGTCAAAATCGAGCTAGTTATGCAATTTCCTCATAAGCAATTTCACTAAAAGTTATCAAATGAATTTGGAAATCTATAATCAGTTTGTAGAACTAATAACCATGTGTAATGACAGTCCATGAGTTATTATATCAGTCACCATACTTTTCTTACAAATTTGGGAGGTTCATACATGAGTTGGGAAACCCAGTTGGCCTACAACCTAGGGGGATTTCATCACAATTTCCTAGTAATTTTTGGTCTTTTTGTCATCAGCCCCAAACAAGGTTGCAGAGGTATAAAGTCTGATATAAAGAATACATTAACCACCTTGGGATGTTTTAATACTCACCATACCATCCCCTTTAAAATTCGGGACCACTTCGTGAAAGTTGGAACCCTCTAGAGTCATGACTAGTTAAGCTCGAATTTTGCCCAATTTGTGCATTTCTCCAAAATTTCCGAAAAAGGGACATTACACCCACCTTCCTTCGGCTCCTCTGGATCGTCAAGATAGATCTTTGTTGCAGCAAGGATAATGATAGGTTGTGCGTTAATAATCTACTTCCTCCTATCTGCAACTGCAATGTTATATTTTGAATCAGAGTCGAAACCAAGTTATGACTTTGAAGCTTTGATATTGAGTAGAAATGACTGCTTTGAGAGACATTCATCAGTGTTGTTCTAGGGGTTCTATTGATAGATAGATATGAACCACTCGTCAAGGTAAAAGAAACAACCCTATTTTGGATTCTTAAGGTTGACCCAGTTATTTGGAGTAGTTGTTTGTGACAAGAATTAGGGCACCTTTACCACTAAGTTGATAAGGAAACTTTCTTGTGAGATTCCTAGTTAAATGAAGTTTCAATCGAAATAAAATGAATTAATCTAATGCAACAAAGCTACATCAAATTCAATAACTTTGGGTACATAAAACTAATTAATTTATTTAATTAAAACCTAACTAACTGCAACCTATTCCATGGGAGCAAAACTAAGATAAATCTGATACAAACAACTATAAAATCACCTATCTACATAAAAAAAATCTAAATAAACAACAATTCAATAAGCACAACCTTTTTTACAAGTTGAAACAGTGAACAATTATCATTGATCTCAAGCAAAGTGTTTATGCATCAAATTATGGAAAGTTTCATTCAATCAAATTATCATTGTTTTCAATATCTTTGATTTTCTGTGGATTGCTCGAGGATGTTGTCACTGATCACTACAATCTTAGTTCTCATTTTCACCTCAATGTCAGACTACCTTTATCACACAATTACGTACTAAATTTCAGAGAAATCCTTATAATTTGATGTTTTTTTTAAAACAGATTTCAACTTAAGAATGGATGCTACGCTTCTGAAGGAGTCTTTATGTTGATGACAAGTGGTTGAAACCATGTTGCATGCTTTGACCATCTAATTTTAAGTCAATGCAAAGAAAACAAAATAAAACGTTATACCAACTATTTTTTAAAATGGAAGTCAAGCCTTACTATAAAAAAAATCCATAATTGAAGATAAAAACTCCTTTGATTAACTTAAAATCATAAGTATCAAAGTTACATTATTTTTAAAATCCTTTAATTTAATTTTTATAAAACAAATTTTTTTAAACCACCATCATAAAGTAGATTTATAAGGTTATAAAAAAAAATTTAACTGAAGAGTTTTAAAATGTAAATGATCTCTTGGAAGATAAAATATTAATAATGGTATAAGATTCATTCAATCCTAGTTTTGCTAACAAAATTTAATAAAAGTTCAATAGGGCCAAATAAAAATTTACATTTACACAAAGGTGATGAGACAACCTGAATTCTAATTCAATTGCTACTTCCAATCATTCCATTTTTGACATTTTTATTTTATTGGAAAAAAAAATCTCATTTGAGTTAATGATATAATTATAACACTTAATGGATACATAAAAATGCATGATTTTTAAAGAGAAGTTAAATAAAACTTAATAGTTTACTCATATTGGAAATTATCGATTCGCTTAAAATATATGCTTTTAAGGGAGAGACTAAGTCAAATATGGACGAGAAAGAATTGAATTGTTTTAACTTATCAAAAAATTTAAAAATTATGAACAAAATATGACTTTTAAAGAAAATTCCATGCTCATCAAAATTCAATACTTTGTTAGATTCAGAATCTTATATTGCTTTCCTTTATGGATGTAGATAGAAATCTTTAATTAAATTTTTTTATAATATAATAAGAACTGCCAAAACGTTTATCTACTCAATGTATGCAATTGAACCGAACTTTGACGAAATTGTCAAAACATCATATTCATTCAATTAGAGGGAAAATTGTAAGGATTTATATTAATTTAAAAGTGTATAAACTTTGACGAAGCTTACTAATTCTTAAAATGACATCTTTAAAATATTTGATGATATTTTTCTAAAACTATTTCACCTCTAAAATTTTCCTTGCATAGAATAAACTCGAATACGTTTAGTATTCACACAAAATCATCATCGAAGAATCAAGAAACAAAAATACATCAAATGGCGTAGAGAAAGAAAATCACCAAATCATCATTTCATGAGAGCTAAATGAAGAAGACTAAGGATCATAAGTGCAAAATAAACAAACACCTAAGAGAAGAAACCACCAAACCATCAAGCAAGACAAAAATAAAAGCAATGAAAGGCGTGTTTTCCAATTTTTAAAAGCCCCCCCATTAATTTTTCGCAAAATTTAAGAGGAGTTGTTGGGGCCCAACAGAGACTTATGGAACTTGCACCATTTCTCAGTGTCCTTCTTTGTTTTCACATTTCCCTTATTTGCTTGTTTGTTGGACTAGTTGTCCTTACTCTATCCTTTCTTATGTGAGTTAGGGTTACCTTGGCCTTTTTTCTGCATCGAATTCATAGGCCCAAGCTCATTCTTGTTCTTTTGCATGAGTTTTTTACTTTATATTGAAAACATATTAAATAATAATAATAATAATAATAATCTATTTTTAAGGTCACCGCCAAGCGAGACACCAAATTGGTGTATGAGACCCCCTTGTTTGTGGGACAAGGGACCCCCTCTCTGTAGTGATTTAACTACTAAGTTCTATAGAGCTATACATACACTACCCCCCCTATGGATTTGAACCTGTGACCTCCTAAGAGGAAACACATGCTCTTAACCATTAAGCCTGTTATACCTAAATCATGTCACCATCATGTGATGAGATCCTTAACCCCTATGTTTTCCCTTAATCCCAAAACTTGGAGCGGAAACTTACTCAGGATATACATTCTACTTGAAAAAACCTAGCACCACGCTTTTCCTTTGGCTAATGAGCGGTACCTTCTTCAGCACTGCCTGTGTCCTGTTATAGAGAAGCGGTGCCACCGCTGATGTGCTTTGTTGTTGAAGCGGTTCTCACCTAAACTGCTATGTCATAAGGGAACAAAAGCGGTATCCTAGGTAAAATGGGGAAAAGAGAAGTTTCTCGAGGCTTCTAGATCATGAGCCTCGTGTCCTCCCTTATCCCTATCAATATGGGTTAGTTGAGCTCGAGATCCGTCTTGGTAGGATCTTAGAGCAACCTCACCCACAATTCTCTCAACTATCCCTATCCATTGAGCCTTATAAATACAAGCTCATGTCCATAGTTGAGGGGGGAGAAGAATAGTAGAGTTATGTTGCTGAATTGATACCCTAGCCTAATCCATCAGAGAGAAATTGTGGAGCAAGTTGGAGCTATTGGGGACAAGGTGTTAGTTTTATGAAGGAGTGTCTCGACACTAAGGCACATGGTTGTAAGATCTTTCATTTATTTTCTAATGCAAAGTTGATTTCCTTCCCACATGTTTGTTGTGTAAATCTCCCATATATGTTATTGGATTCCTTATTCACTAATATGGGCGTGTAGATGTTTCTCTGGTAGCTTTGTTGTCTTTGTATGTTTGATATGTCTTACAGGTATATAGGTCTGTCGTTAGATTTATACTCCAGGATTCTATAACGTCCAGGGAAGGTCTTCAACCGAGTTATTCACTCATTTTTTCTGGATATGAACCATTCAAACTAGAGGAACAGCTTCTATCTGTAGAAGGTGCATTATTCCTAATTACAAATCTGGCGACTCCACTAGGGAGAAAAGAAAATTTCACTTGATCTAATCTTCCTTAGTTCTTGAATCCGTGTTCGAATCCAGGCTCCAGTTTCTAACTCTCTTCAGTGAGATCTATCATCTGACTTAGTGAATTTTGGTTTAAAACTTTCAGATCTATTCAAATTTGAACTATCTTAACCTTATATGCTCTTTTTTACTGTCAATTCATCAATCTTTACCTTGATTTGATCAATTTTTAACTTGAAGTCTCATTCTCCTTATGTTTTGGATGCATTAAGGGAACCGCACATGTGCTATTAGAAAGAAGCGGTGCCACTTCCTAAACTCTATTAGCCATAAGTGGTGCCACTGCCTAAACCTCATTAGCCAGAAGCGGTGTGCGTCCAGAACCGCTCTTTCCAGGCCCCTCCAGTGCGGTGCCAGGTAGGCCTTGTTCTAGAACTTGTTTTTTGTCATTTTTTGCAAAAGGTTGGATTTTGTTTGCTTTCATCCCTACACTGTCGGGCTTGTGTGTTTGAATCTATATGCTCATGGTTGAAATTATGTGGTAAAAATAGGTTTGATTGAAGAATTCAAAACCTAGATTAGGATTGTTGATTGTTTGTGTGCTTTCATGCTTGTTGGTTGTAATTTTGAAAGGAATTTTTTAAAGCTTAGGTTTCAGATTATATATCTTTTCGTTTCATTTATAAAGACTAAAAGAAAAACCACTTGCTTATCATCTTAATTTCATTTTTTCATAGAGGACTTCTTTTTGCTTATTAAAAAGAAATTTTTTTGATTGAGATTAGGTCATTATTATTACTGAGCATAGAGCATTGGATCTCTGATTAGCCTCACAAGCTTTCAGGTTCTCTTTGTTCTTTTGTCTCTCTTGCATTATTACTATCTCATCAAAAGAAAAAATAGTGTAGTTTTAAGTTAGATCTATCTATGTTTAAAAGAAAAATAAAAAAAATAGAGTGCATATGCATGTAGAGTGCTTGTTGTTTTTCTTTTAGGAAAAGAGACTCTTACCCCTTTGATTGCTTTCGAAAATAAAAATGAGTTTAGAATGTGTTGCTTGTCTTTGGATTTGATTTATTCAAAGTAGTTGTTTGGGAATTTTTGGTTTTCAAGAGGAAAAGAAAATACTCTCTTTCCCTCCCGTAAGTAGGCATACCACGAACGGTAAAGTGAAATATTTGCATCTACATCTTGCATGGTTTTACTTTTCTTTCAAAATTCCATGCATTCACCTAACCATCCACTTTAAAAGTAACGGTAGTTATAGGCTTAAAATTTACATAGCAATTTGAGTGATAGGCTAGAGATGTGTCTAGGCGTCATTAAGTGTAGGAGCTGTCGTTACTCGTCCGCATTACATCCCAGGACTCATGTAGTTCTTCCACATATCGTTGGTATATCGAACGGCCTTTCACGTACCCTTGAGGTATATATAAAGGTACTTCACGTACTCGATTGTATATAGGAAGGCCCCTTGTGAACGGTTATGCATTAGACAACACTACTACCGATTTGAGCTCCCATGTACCTTGCGTATATTAGGAGACCCCACTAGGATACCTTATCTATATGAGAAAAGTCCTTTGGCTGTCTTACTTGGAGCCATACACTGAAAATAAAATTCAGGGAGATTACTACACACGTACCCTTGAGGTATGTCGCGAGTGGCACCTTCTTGACAATCCTAGTGAGAGACCTAATTATCTGAACTCCTCCTGTCATTTAAGTGTGCTTGTTTTACCTATAGCTTGAGTAGGGAAATTTTTGGTGTGTTTTCTAGTTTTGAGACCCTAGGTTAGATAGGAACTGTACAAACTGGCTGAATTAAGACAGTCCAGAAGAGTACGGGGCTTGCCACCTGATTTTATTCCTGATTCAGGAGAAAATCCTATCGAAGCTATCGACCAAGGAGTTACTACCAACTCCCAAGTGGGAGAAAATGTGGTTGTAGAAAGCGGAGATACATATCCTTCGCAAGGTCCTCCCTTGATCCAACAAACTTCTAGGGGAAATATCTCGTTCCATTCTCCCATGGAAGGTCATGTTAATGATACTACCTGTCAAGATTATGGTCCCAATGCTCCGTTTTGGGATACCTCTATGGGTCAGGCCATTGCTTTGTTTGGCATCCGTACAACCTCTTCTGAAGATATTTCACCGAATGAAGAAGAATGTAGACAATATCAGGTAGCTATTCTCCGTGCAAGACACTAGACAAGAAAATAGATAGCAAATTGGGTACACCACCACCTTGTTTAGCAGTTTTTCCTCGTAATACAGACCCTTAGCCTGTGGGATATCGCTCACTTAATAATTCTATGAAACCCATTGAACCTATTCTAGATCGCAATGTGACTCCACATAATCTGGGTCAAACTACCAACCCCACCACCTCCCATATCATGTTTGTTCCAAATCCTCCTAGGTCTTCCACACCTAGGGAACAACATTCAATTCCTGTTTCATAAATACCTTCTAGTGCCAGAGGGCAACCCCTGGAACGACCTACGTTACTTGTCACTAGAATTGTAGCTACTCATGGACAGACCTCTAGTATAGAGCAATCTACAGTCTATGTCCCTCCTACCCATACAAATGTGGTTAACCCCCATCTAGTTCAGTTCAACCCTTGGGGGCAGAACCTGTAACCAATCAAACCTCTTGGGGGTATGGCTACATAGAAAATCAAGAACCTATAGGAAATCTCAATTACCAACCTAACCCTATAGGAATTCCTTATGCTGGAATTCCATATCGTAGTAATAATTTCATGCCATGGGGGCAAAGTAACTAGTCTTACATGCCAGTTATGGGAGGGATACCTATACATACTACAAGGGGTGTCGAAGGAATACCTTATGGAGGTCCTGCCCCTGGAGGGCCTGGTGGATTTCCTCCTTATGGTGCTAATGGTCCCAGTGGCCCTAGGAGGCCTTGTGGCTTCCCTCCTAATGGTCCTAAAGGGTCTGGTGGCCCTCCTCCTAGTGGTTCTGGAGGCTCCGGAGGTTTACCTCCTAGGGGTCCCAGAGGGTCAGGTGGTTCTCCTCCTGGTGGTCCCGACAGTCCTGGTGGTCCCAAAGGCCCTGGTGGTCCTCCTCCTAGAGGGCCCGATGGTCCTAATGGTCCCGATCCCGAAAATCAACCCCCCGCGGGTGGATCTTTTGACGATTCTTCATCACAACAACCTGTCTATTAGTCTACTTACGGTTCTACTGGTACTTATATGCCATATTAGTACTACCAATACATGCAACCTAATCACCAATTTCCTTTCCTAGGAACTTCAGACTTGCCTGATTTATCCAAGTTGATTAATGATCCCATCCAACATAACCCCTCGTGGCCTCCCATTCCAGTCAAGTTACCATCGAACATTCCAAAGTTCGATGGGAAGTAGGGAGATGATCCAAAAAACCATGTCATGACATTCCATTTGTGGTGTTGTTTGAACTCCCTTATGGATGATTCCATTCGTTTAAGACTCTTTCAGTGAACTTTGACCGATACCGCCGCGAAATGGTAACATTGAACTTCCGCAACATTCGTTTGTGGATTTTGGTTCTTTGGAAATTGTCTTTCTTACACACTTTCAGCTTTCTATCCGTTATGAAATGAGTACAAATCTCTTAACTTCTCTATGGCAGAAAACCTCCACCCACATATCCGATCATATCCATGAGTGGAGAAGGTAGAGAAGATTTATTAAGGCTCCTATCCTGGATGAATTGTTAGCTGATTGGTTTACTAAATATTTGTTGCCTCCAATTGCTCGAGATGTGGATATGGGTGGTGTCATTACTGAAGAGAAATCCATTAGTTGATCCCAATATCTGAACTTGGGTTATTCCCAGTCTAGAATGTTGTATGACTTGATCCCTCAAGCTCCTCGCCAAAGCACCGATCCTACCAAGCCACCAGCAGAAACCCCTGTTGATGGGATTGTTGGTTCAATCCAGTCCTCATCGACAACAAAACCTACCAAGCAACCCCAAACTTCCACCCCTACTCCTTCAACTCCCAAGGTTTCCATCGAGGTCAATTCCATTGAAATTATTCAAACTCCCAGCAACAATAAAAAGAAAGGTAAAGCTAAAAACAAAAATCCTCGAAACCAACAGGAGAATCCAAAACCAACCATCAATGAGAACGATAAAAGGAAAAGAAAAGAAAAATATCCATGTCTGATATGCAGAGGTGACCACTTCACAAAAGAGTGTCCTTGTCGTGAAGAAATCACTCAATTTATAAAAACTAATCCTGCTCCCTATAGAAAGGAGCAAGTCAACAAAGTTGACTTGAATGAATACCGACTTAGTCGATCGACTGACTAAGTCGATAGGCCGACTTAGTCGATCAGCCGACTAAGTCGGTTGGCCGACTAAACTAAAAGATTAAGTCGGCTAACTAAAAGTCGTGTCGGTTCACCGAACTGACAGGTAGTTATTTTGTAACTGTTTTTGTAAATTGTATATATTAGGCTGTTGAGCCAAACGAGAACTTAGTTCAGTTCTTTGCCTTGTATGAACTCATTGCAATAATATAATATGTTTTCCTATCTGTTCTTGTCTCCTGTCTCTGATTTGTAGATATATATGTTTTAGTATGTATTATTGGTAACCTTATGTGATCTGTGAGATTACAACATTGGTTCTGTTGCCGGTAGTACATGTCTGACATATATGCTCACATATGATACAAGAACAGGAGATTAAGGATTGGTGGGACCGTAAAATTGCGAACTACTTGCAAAATTACGCAAGAAGGAACAGATTAATAGTCGCTGAAGCCAAAGCAAGATTTTTCATAGAGAGACATGAAAAATTTGTCGAATCAGTGCCACAACTCTTGAAGCAACTTCTGGATGAGAAAGCCGGACGTGACTAAAGAACAACAGTTGCTAGAAAAACTGATCTGAGGAGGCCGAACAAATTTGTCGGAGTGGTTTGACAAAATCGTTGATGACTTCTGTGAGGAGCAAGCAGTCGAAGATAGAAATTCTATGGAAACTGTCAAAGAAACATTTTACACAGATTTCATCGAACAATTTTTGTGTTCCCTACCGACCTTGCTATTCAAATTCTTGATAGAGAACGGACCAGGACACATCGTGGAACCTCATCCACCACTATGTGAATAGCCATCAAATACCAACTGGGCAGAAAAGCAGAGGAAGTGGGAGAAATTCATTGCAGAAAGGGAGTGGGAATACTTCCTAAGCAAATAAATCGAACTACCTGGGCTCTCTAAAAGCATCGGGTAGGCTATGGGGTGGTAGCTGGTCATGTGTCGGAGGTAGAGTATAGTGGATCCTAGTCGTCCTAAACCAGATAATCGTCACCAGTAATAAAAATTTGACCAAAGAGGACCTCAAGAAATAGTATTGTACGAAATTATGTCAGACATTCAGAAACAAAAAAGGGACGAAAGACAACAAAGAAGGGAAGCAAGATGGGAAAGAGCCGCAGGGTTGCATAGAGGACAAAACCCTAGGGAGAACGACCACGAAGAGAATCCACCAGAGTTGGGTCATGACCGATACGAAGAGGGCGTAGAGCGAGAGGTATCCCACAAGGAAGAAGAAGTGTGGATAGAGCAGCCAGAAGCTCTCCAAATAACAGCTCCCAACGACGGGATAACCCTTTCCCCAACAAATTCGTGTACTAGAATACAGACTATTGTCGAAGATGAACTCCGACTACGAGCTGGTGACTTCAGTATATGGATCTGACTGGGCAATGAAACGTACACGGGTCGACACCTTATTATACGTCGACTACTCAAAGGAAACTGGGTGATGTTTCAGGCGGCACCCTCCCTCCGGAGTATCCACTTGCTCTTACCGACACATGAAGGAGCACCCCCCCGCCAAGTACAATTTTAGAAGAAATCAAACAAGCAGACCTGCGAACACAAAGTTGCAGTGGACCATCGACAGCTGAATTCGACATCAACCGACTGCAAGTTGATGATGACTCGACGACCGATGGGAGCTCAAGATCCGTCGACCAGAATTCCGCAGGCCCGACTACATCAATAACCCCACCACTTTCACCACCACCCACACCTCCACCTCCACCAACTTCTGAAAGCAGTGAAATTGATTCAGACATGGGTCACGGATCGGCTCATATTCCTCTCTACGAGGGAGATGAAGACCCCAGATGACATTGGTTCATCTGCGAGTTGACCTGGGAAGCAAACCAGGTAACAGATGAAGATCAACAAATGGCACAGTTTGCCGGAGCCTTAAGGAAAAGGGCCTTGACATGGCACATGACCTTTTTGGAAAGGAAACCCAGAGCGACGAAAGCCAATATTAAGGCACAATTCTTATCATTCTTCAAAACCCCAGATGCCAAGAACCTGGCCACCAAAAAGCTTAAAACGACGTCACAAAAGCCAGGGGAGACAGTACGCGACTACGAAAAACATTGGAAGGACCTACTAAGCCAGCTAGATTACGTTATCGATGAACATTTACTAATTCAATGGTTCCTTGAAGGATTATCATAGAAAGTACGCCGACATATCAGTCCGGAGACTTTCAAAACGTATGAAGATGTGCTAACAAAAGCTCTGCAGGTCGAGATGGATGAAGACATACCCGCTTACCCTACGGACCACAGATTAGAGGAACAGCTTGAGAACATGTAGAAGTATTTGAAGGAACTAACCCTCAAGAATCAAGAAATCTGGTGTACCAACTGCTCGACGGCCGGTCATTCGAAAGATAATTGTCGACACGAATATAGCCGACAAGACGTCCACTTTGTACAAACCAAATCATTTTGTGACATTTTCCAGGAACACGGAGATCATTCTACGAAATATTGTCCGTTTAACATGAATAATGGAAAGGATTCCCAGTGCGCCATCTGTGAGACCAAAAGTCACAACATGGCCGACTGTCAATTAAACCTAAAGAACCGACAAAAATATCAGACGGTCTACCAAACAAATGCAGTAGCGCAAAACAATGAGCAAAACAATACAAACAACCAGAATGGACAAAGATACGACGGCCGACGATATGAGTGCCGGTATGACAACCGACGTCAGGGTTATGGAGGAAGAGGTTGATTCCTTGGGAATCGCGACATATGAACGTGTCGACCCACCCAGTGCTTCACATGCTACAAAGAAGGTCACCGGTACGCAGATTTTCCGTACAAGGACAAATTTGATCTTAAATTCTATACACACTGTGGAGTAGGTGATCACTCCCTTGAGGATTTTCCTACTATGTTAGAGAAAATCAATACGAAGAAAAACGTTAATGTCTTGTCTTGTGTACAAAAGCATGATGTACTAACTACTAAGAATTTACATATTGTTACTCGACAAGGCACAAAAACATGGCCTGATCAACCCCAAATTAGCAAGATTAAAGACACAAATGTTTATCCTGACCCTATAAATCAAAAACACACATATCAAGAGGCAACCCACATATTTCACAACATTGCACAACAAGAAGACCTTGTCAACAGTCGACCTAACACAATATAGCAATTAATATATCTCACTCAAACAGACAAATCTGTAGCCCAGTTCATTGATTTATTACATCAAATAAAAAGTACTAACCCCAACAAACAAACTAAGAACATCTGCAACCTAAACCAAAAAGACAAAAACGATGTCGACCCACTTGTCGACCTGGAAATCGAAGGTTACCACGTCCGACGAGTAGTGCTTGACTTCGGGTCTCAGGTAAATATCATGACCCGGGATACATGGGAAAAGATGGGAAGACCTTAACTCTACGAGTCAGGTATTTACCTAAAACTCGTCGACCAAGGCCTCATTGAACCCATTGGGGTTTGGAAAAACATCGACACGACCATTAAAGGAATTTCGACCAAGGTTGATTTTGAAATTATTGACCCAAAAGAGGGATCTAGTTCATTCCCCGCGCTAGTCGGTCGACCTTGGAGACGGGAGATGAAAGCCTCCATATCATTAGACAAGGAACGAATCAAGCTAAAAGGAAATGGTCAAAAAGTCATTGTACCCATTCATCCATCCCAAGGAGAACCTTGGACAAAACCTATTGATGAGGAAGTCGATGTCAGACAACTTTACCAGATCCACAACAATACGTACTACACAGAGCCGAACACCCATGGAGAACTTTACTTAGGTAACCAAGACTCAATTGGTTATAAATCAGATGCTAAACTGTATGACTGGGAGATGGAAAATTATGAAACACAAGCAAGAGGGTGCTGGACCATACAAAAAGAACAGAAAAAACCCACCCGACAGTGCTTCATAGTATCCATTATCCCCAAAATCTTTGAAAAGAAAGTAAGGGAACGCCCTACCTTACAAACAACCAACTTAAACACTACACAACTACCCAGGTATAAGGAAAGGGAATCCCCAGTCATGCACATTGAACAAGTATCTAAAAATATTGGAGAACATGGTCGACTTCAAAGCTTAGTGGAAACGTTTACAGGTCAAGCAGCTAGATGGTGGGATACCCATCAGACAAAACTACAGACCTGGACAACTGCTTCGACTTTCTTTGTCGAATGGTTTGGTGGAAAAAATTTAACCCAGGAAGCCCAAATCCCTATATTTACCCAAGGTCAAAACCCAGAAGAACACATTAAGACTTGTGAAACGGAGTGGAGAAGACTTGGCTACAAAGACGAGTGAGCCTAGCCCCATTTGTTCCCTTCAACCCTAGATGACTTACCCAATAAATGGTATAAGATGGAGGAAGCTAGAGGAGAAACCTTCTTTTGGCATGAACTCAAGGAAAATTTTATCAAAGACTTCCAGTTCATACCTCAAAATAAAAAACTGACCGAGACAGCACAGTAAATCAAACAATTTCTCCAATCGACCAAAAAACAACCCTCCCAGAACCACCGACAGATCAAGGACTGTAATAATATACAAACCGAATCCAGACCACAGGCGACCCGTATACACTTAGAAAATGAACACACAGAAGGCAAGAGCTTCAGATGGAAAACTGACCATATTGAAACAACAAAACCTATCCATTCAATCCTGAAAGTTGATACCACCGACAAACCAGATCTTGATAGAATGACTGTAGACGAATTTCCTGATACATTCTCACAGTTCAAAGAAGGAATTTGGTCGATCAACGAAGCTAAAGCACCAGAGTGGCTAGATGCCAAAGTGAAAACTAAATAGGTCGACATTTCAAATGACGACCGACCAAAAATAGCCAAGATTGGTGAGTACTAGAACGAACAACAGACCACCGAAATAGTGAACTTACTTAGAGAATTCCAAGATGTCTTTGCAAGGGACTATAAAGACTTAAAAGGGTTAGTACAGGAAATGGGAGAAATGAAAATTGATATTAAACCTGATGTCCGACCTATCAAGAAACGATCTTATAAACTAGCTCATAAGTACAAGGAAATAGTTAAAAACGAAATCGACAACATGTTAGCAGCAGGGATCATTTACCCTATCGAGCAGTCTGAATGGGCAAGTCCCATGGTCATACAGCCCAAGAAACATGACCCGACAAGGTTAATAATTTGTGTCGACTTTAGGGAGCTCAACAAAGTAACATTAACAGATCCATTCCCAACCCCCTATGCTGATGAAATCTTGAATGAAGTTGCAAGCCACGAATGCTACTCATTCATAGATGGATTCTTAAGATATAACCAAGTACCCATAGCAAAAGAAGATTAAAAGAAGACAACATTTGTCTATGAATTTGGTTCCTTTGCTTACAGATTTATGCCTTTTGGGTTAAAGAATGCACCTGCAGTGTTTTCCCGAATTGTTGTCAAGACTTTCCAAGAATACATATATAAGACCATGGCAGTATACTTCGACGACTGGACTATATACTCCACCTTAAAAGATCACTGCAAATGGCTCTGACTCATGCTGGAGAGATGTCGATAGATTCAACTCTCCCTGAACATTAAGAAATGTATCTTTATGACTCCCATAGGAATACTCTTAGGGCATATTGTCTGTAAAGATTGTATCAAGGTCGACTTTGCCAAAATTAAAATCATCCTCGACCTGAAACCACCAATAAACCCCAAAAAAGTCCGGGTATTACTCGACCATACAGGATATTATAGAAAGTTCATAAGACACTATTCATACATGACCTACCCTCGAGAAGAACTACTAAAGGAAGATCAAGACTTTAAGTGGACAGAGGAATGCCAAATATCCTTCGACAAATTGAAAAGAAAACTAGTCAAAGCCCCCATCATAAAATTTCCAAACTGGTCAACCAAATTTCATGTGCATATCGATGCATCAGGAATAGCAATCGGAGCAATCCTAACTCAACCAAGGGATGACGGGATGGATTACCCTATAGTTTACAGCAGTCGAAAATTAAATAAGGCTGAAAGAAACTATTCGACCACCGAAAGGGAAGCCCTAGGTATGGTATTTGCCCTTCAAAATTATCATCATTACCTTTTAGCCAACCCCTTCACATTTTATACCGACCATCAAGCCTTAAAGTACCTTTTCAATAAACCACTTCATCATGGGAGAATTTGTCACTGGCTACTTCTCTTTCAAGAATTCGAGTTTGAAGTCGTTGTCCGACCAGGAAAACTAAATGTCGGGCTCGACCATCTATCCCGCATAGGCATAGGAGAGGAACCGACCGGAATCGACGACGACTTGCCGAACGCACATTTATTTCGCATAGAAGCAGTGCCAGAAGAACTTGAAGAAATAGCTCATTTCTTAGAGACAGGTTAGGCACCAGAAGGTCTGAACACCAAGAAAAAACAAATCTTAGCTATGAAGGCTGCACCTTACAGCCTCATCAATGGATTTCTATACAAAATTGGGTTAGACGACATTCTCAGAAGGTGTGTACTCGACCATGAGCGATATCAAATCATGCATGAAGCACACTATGGACCTACAGGAGGACATTTCCAAGTAGACACAACTGCAAACAAAATCCACAGAGATTGCAAAAAATTTGTTAGTCAATGTGACAGATGTCAACGACTTGGTCGACCTCTGTCGAGCACAAAAATTCCCTTGATATTTGTAAACCCTAGTCTAACATTTGAAATCTGGGCTATAGACCTCATAGGACCATTTCCTATCCCATTCAAACCATCAGGTGCAAGATATATTATCACGGCAGTAGAATATGTCACTAAATGGGCAGAAGCTGAACTCGTCAATACATGTTCAAGTGAGGTAGCCGCTAATTTTATCTAAAAAAACATAATCACTAGATTCGGATGCCCACTCACATTGATCAGCGACCAAGGATCACACTTTATCAACAAAACCATCAAAAATTTGACTGACCAATTTCACATCGACCACCGATGAAGCACCGCATATCATCCTCAGTCGAACGGCACGATTGAAGCTTTCAACAAAATATTGACAAAAGGGTTAACCAAAATATGCAGTACCGACAAAGACGACTGGGATGAGAAAATCCCTGCGGTCCTCTGGGCATATAGGACAGCCTATAAATGGTCGACCGATCAAACCCCCTTTCGAATAGTCTACGGGCAAGAAGCAGTCGTCCCCCTACATTTCCGACAACAGACACCTATTATTGCACAACTACTGCATGTCGATGTCGAACAGGAAAGAAAGGACCGACTCTTTCAACTCAGCAAGCTAGAAGAACACAGACTCATAGCGATACAACACCAAGAGATTCACAAGCAACAGCAGATAGCATGGCACGACCGCAACATCAAAAACAAAAACCTGTTGGTCAGAGACCTTGCCTTACTCTATAATAGTTGAGTCAAAGGAAAACCCAAGAAACTCCACACAGAATGGATGGGACCTTACCTTGTCGAAGAGATACACCCCAATGGTTCAGTCCGACTAAAAACATTGTAGGGTCTAGTATTTCAGAAACTCGTTAATGGAGCCCGACTCAAACGTTACGAAAACTGAAAAAAAATAAAAATAAAAATAAAAAATAAAAAATAAAAAAACATATAAAGACCTTAACCGTCAATCAAAACCCATAAAAAGCTAAAAATTCCAAAAGCAAAGTAATACACCCAACACAACAAAACATGACAGGAAATCCCTACTTCGACCGCCGACATCATCATCTTTGTTGCCAAATTTCTGTGGTGATAGGTTATTGGAGATGTAATCGGAGAAACCACAGTATCGAAATGACCAAGTCGACGTATCGAATCCATATCAGGATCCATCATCAGGACAAGTTGAATGTGGAGAGAGTGAGAACCAAGGTTAAATACTGGAGCTGGTTAGAAGGTCTAAAGTCGGCCGCGGAAACTAGGGTTTGCTAGGTCGAAAAATATTTATTAATTTTATTTGGTGCACGGAAAAATTATCCCCTACACCTATTTTTCCGGAAATAATTGTTTATATCCTTAAGTTTTTATTTTTATTTATAATTTATAATTTATAATTTTTATTATCAAAATTTTTCATAGCTCCATTAAAACAAAGAAAGGTTGATTTTGACTATAAATAACCTTAAAATTTTTTGAAATTACTTATTCTAAAAACACCCACCTAATGCCAAAAAAGTTTCTAAAACCCTAAAAATAAATTTATTATCATTAATAACACTATTAAGAGCTTTTTAAAAATAAACCTAAAACATAAAGTTTAAAAATATATTGTTATTAAAAACAAATTTAAAACCTAAAAAATTAAAAGCCCTAAAGTTATTAAAATTATTATTATTAATGAATTATAATGTTAAATATAATTGATATTAATGAAAGGTTTAACGGTTGAAAAGTTTGAGTTTGAAACCCTTTAAAATATATTTTAATTCCTAAAGTCATTAATTCCATTCCTATTCTTACCAAAATTTATTTTAATCTTAATGCAGATTAATGTCTAGACTTAGGGTTTCAGATTAATTTTAGGATGAGGAGGGGTGGGGTCTAAAGAAGTTAAAGGGTTGATTTCAAAGAATTTTGTTTATTTTTACTTTGTTACAATGGATGAATTAAGATTCCTTAATAATAAAATTAAACCTTAAAGTTTATTAAGTTTATTATTATTAAAAGCAGATTAAAAGATTTTAAGTCCTAAAGTCATTAAATTATTCCTATTCTTAACAAATTTTATATTAATCTTAATGCCTATTAATGTCTAAACTTAGGGTTTTAGAGTAATATCAGGATGAGGAGGGTCTAAAACGTTCAAAGGTTGATTTCAAAAACCTTAAAGAATGAAACGGAATTTTAAGGTTAAAGGTGGATTATAAATAATCCGAGATCCAAGAGTGGGCCTTCGTCGACAAGAAGATGACCCAAGCGGCCGAAAAAGTCCGATGGAGCACCATCTTCAACTATCCCAATGCACCTCTAATGGCAAGCTTTGGTGGGACAAAATAAGCTGTCGTAAAAATTATCATCAGTCGATACCACAATGGTGAATTCTACTTTGACCGACCGATCGACATTACCAGAGATATCATCTCCAAGCTAACTGGCTTGTCTAACCAAGGGAACCCTGTACCAATCGAAATTAAGGACGGATTGGTCCAAGAGCTTACGGGATCATCGTCCGGGAAAAATTCCAAAGGATTGATGATCGGGCAGATTGCAACTCAAATGCCACAGATTGTGGCCAAAATCATTGCCATCACACTTACCTTAGTAGGTCGAAGTAGCGACCTCAAATTGGAAATGCTGGAGGCCGTCGACACAATTGCCACCGACGATCGAATCTACATATGGGGAGATTATGTCACCGACATAATCAAAACCATCTACGAATGATGCCAAGAGATGGGAGGAATCATCAAGTTCCCCTCCCTAATCCTTTGGATCGTTATGTACCACATCTGTCTAGAAGGAAGTCCAGTCTTCTAGGAACCGACAAAGTTCCACATGAACAGGTTCAAACCCTTCTCCCAGAAAGGAACCCCGCATGAGCTGGCGCAAGGGAAAATATTTATGGAAAAATGGTTCCAATAGTTAAAGCTTCGTACGACCAAATGGAGGGTGCCTCAGAACATCCGACACAATCTACCGGTGAAGTCTCACATACAATTGGAGATTGACCATACAACAGTCTGGTATATGCAGGGTGAAGACCCCAAGGCCACCGCCCTCGATTACTACCCGACTTTCGATCAAATATTCCGTGAGTTGACTCGACAAGCGAAGACCAAAATACCAGTGCCTGAGGCATCCAAACAGGTCGAGTTTTCAATAAAGGAGCCACTCACCGACCAGGAGAAAGAGGAAGACTACAAGCTCAACCTATACATAAGTACATTTGTGTCAGAGGACACCTCGGTCGAGCCCACTGGTCGGGTACAAATAACCATCAAGCCTCCAACCAGAGTCGACCCACAGCCGACAAAACAACAACCGACAGAACCACAGCCACAACAACAAGCAACCCCTTCAGCTCCAGCAAGCATCGCCCCAACTCAGGTACCGACGAATGGAGTCGAGCACGACAACCCTAAGTATGCTTTATCAAAAGGCATCATTCAGAAATTAGCCAAGGAGATAGCCGCCGCCAGAAGGAAACTTAGAGCACAAAAAGTACAATAAGGCAAAGGTAAGCGCAAGATTCTTATTGATTCATCTGATGATGAAGAAGAACTAGCAGCTTCCGCCCTGGACATTATAGAAGATGCGGCCGCCAACAAAGTACCAGTTGAAACTCAGTTTCAACGATTCCTTGAAGCAGGGGCTCTGGAAGGATGACCAAAGAAGGAAAAAACAACGATGACACCTGAAGACATCGTCGATCTTGTGTCGACCCCTCCACCTCCATCACCGACACCAGTAGTCGAGGAGCAAGAATCGGCACAACAGTCGGTCAGCCCCCTCGACTTGTACAAAAACAAGATACCGGAGTCGGTGAAAGAAAATTTCGACAAGGACACCGAGCTCAAAGCTTTCTTTGAGATGCTGCCTGAGTTGTTTCAGTCGGCTCAGAAAATTCAAACCAAGGATCCCCTCTATACCAACAGTAGGCTTTTTGGACACCTTACGTCAAATTTCATCCGAACCGACCAAGAAGGAGATGTGATCGGCCATGTCCGATCTACCATTGAACACATCAACCCCGAAACCCAGGATGACTTCCTCAACCCGCCAGAAATAGATCCACTATCTGAGGTAATTTTACAACCCACTTCCAGCAAACCCATCACCCCCAACCATTCCCCCACTCCCTCACCACCGCCACCATCATCTCCACCCCTGCCATCATCATCCCCACCACCTCCGCCACCTCCTGATTCCCATCTAGATCTACCCCAACCAACTACATCCTCACAACCAGAAGCAACCATACCAACCACCCAGCCAGAAAAACCATCGACTTCAACCCCACCAACCACAGGCCCCCCCTCAACTATTGCAGGTACCCAGGAGGTAGAGGCAGCAAAGCACAAGAAAAAGAAAGAGCATCATACCAAAACTTCCAGCTTACGAATCAGTTTAAGGGATACAAGTTCATTGACCGACACAGAAGTCAGCCAACTTCTCAATACTTTGGCCAAGGAAGCAAAGACAAGGACTGCACGAAAAACCAAAGAGCTCACCGACAAAAATATAGAACAGGTCGAGTTTCTCGACAAGTACAGGACCCTAGCTCAGTTCGTCATTCCAGGACCCGTTGAAGTTGACACAGATAGACTGCTTGAATGAGCATATCAACTTTTCAAGAGCATCATGTCGACCATCAACGCAGATCTCCAAGAGACGAAAGAAGAACAGAATGAAGAGACTGCCCGACTGCTACTGGCATAGCACACTGCCTTCTCAGAGGCATACAAAGTGCTACAGGACCACATGGAGGAGTCTGTCGTTACCGAAGAAGTCTTAAGAGACTGGCCTACTCACTATGGGTAGGTCTATCAGCAGACACGACAGACTCGTCAAGGCATTAAGGATTTGGAGGGCAGGAAGACGACAGAGGCAGCACTCAGGCAGACAATAGAAGAAAAAATAGTGCTGGAGACCAACAAGCTGCAAAAGCTGGAACGGGAAGCACATCAGTGGGTGCAACAGGCTCTTCCAAACTTAGAGAAAGTCGACGATGAAAAGACTCATCGACACAGCCGAAGAACAGAACCAGATCCTGGGCCCCAACATGGAGAAGATCGCAGAAGTCCCACTCTCCGAAAAGATGTCGGTCCTGTCAAGCTTAACTACATTAACGATCGACATCCAGAAACCTTTGCAGAGTTGGACGGATTTTCAGCATCACCTTGCCATCACAACTCTGGCCATTGTCGAGATCTGCATCCAGAAAAGACCAACCATCCGTCTGCACAGTCCACCACAATAGCATTCGACAAACATCATTTTGTACCTCCCTGTTTCTTCGAGACGAAGAAACGTTTTGTTCGTGGGGAAGATGTAGAAAGGAGCAAGTCGACAAAGTCGACTTGAACAAAGACCGACTTAGTCGATCGACCGACTAAGTCGATAGGCCGACTTAGTCAATCAGCTTGATTTCTATATTCCGGATGTTAATACCTCCATGGCTAATAACATCCCTGTGTTAGGTCAGTCCCCTCCTCCTTACCAGTTGATTGGGGTAGGCATGTTAAAGGATTATTCCCTTATGGGGATTTTTTCGTCAACTCCTCCTAACACAGACACGGTGATAGTAAATATGATTTCTTCATTTGATTATGATCTAAATGGAAAACAAATTGTTGATTCCACCTTGTTGAGTCCGCATGAATAAATGTACAACGTTATCCAAACCCTTTCCGATGACCACACTGATGAGCTTCATATGGTGGCTTCGGACCCTTACCACCTTCCCTATTGGTTATAACCCTCTCTTCGTATTATAGATTATCTCTCCCAGACTTTTCTTTTTGATGATTCCATTATGGATATCATGAGTATAGATGAGCCTATATGGGAGGATCATCATCATAGATCGTCATTCTTCCCCAACACCAGTTTGGTAGACCATGATTTTGCATCCCTTTTTTCCACTGATATTTCCAACAAACCTCAAACTCCTATATTGTTGCAGAACATAGATTCTGAAGGAAACCTATGCAACATTACTCAAACAAATCCATTTGACATATCAGCTAAGCCTGGCACCCTTGAGCATGTTAATGTTGGACAGAACTGCTCAACAGAAGAATCCGAAGCATACAGAGCACTTTTCAAATAATTTTGAGATGTTTTTTCCTGGTCTTATGAAGAAATGTCAAGGATAGACCTATCCATTGTGGTACACGAAATAAAAACCTATCATCACTGCAAAACCTGTCAGGAAAAAAATGAGACAAGTCCATCCATGGAAATTCGCAGCTATCAAAGCTAAAATAGAGAAACTTCTCAAAGCAGGGTTTATTTATCCCGTACCCCTGATAGAATGGGTATCGAACGTTGTCCCTGTCAATAAAAAGCAGGGAACCATTAGAGTCTGGATCGATTTCAGAGATTTGAACAAAGCTTGTCCCAAGGACAACTTTCCCACTCCACATATCGACCATATTATCGACAACTATGCCGGAAGTGTCATATTTTCATTTATGGATGGCTTTTTGGGTTATAATCAGATTGAGATTTTACCCACCAATCAACACAAGACATCATTGACTTGTCTATGGGGAACCTTTGCATATAGGAAATTACAATTTGGCCTGAAAAATGTTGGAGACACATTCCAGCGTGCTGTGTCCTATGCGTTTCATGATATAAAACATATTGTTGAACTGTATCTTGATGACCTCCCAACTCATTCATAGTGACGGGAGGACCACCCTGGTCATCTTATAGACATTTTCCTAAGATGTCGTCATTATAACATACGGCTCAATCCTCATAAATGTGTTTTTTGCGTTGAGACAGGACGCCTGTTACATTTTGTGGTTTCTAAAATGGCATCCTGATAGATCCATTGAAAATTACTGCTATTCTAGCTCTACCAGACCCAACCAACCTTCTAGAACTCCAAAGTTTGCAAGGGAAGGAAAACTTCCTCCACCGTTTCGTTTGCAATTTTGTAGAGAAAACACACAATTTTATGCATCTCCTTAAGAAAGACACCCCGTTATTTTGGGATGACCAATCCCAATGAGCCTTTGATAATCTCAAACACGCTCTGACTCATTCACCCATGATACACCCCCCAGATTATTCAAAGGATTTTGTCTTGTATATTGCTTCCTCCACTACTACCATCTCTATGGTTTTGGTGCAAGAGAATCTCGACGGTCCGGAGCACGTGATCTACTATGCTAGTAAGAATCTCATGGATTCTGAAACCTGATATTCACACGTGGATAAATTAGCATTGGCCATGGTCATTGTTGTTCATAAATTTAGTCACTACATTTTGCTCCACACAGCCACCATATTGGCAAACTAGAACCCTATGTATTACATCTTGACTCGTCAAGTGCTCAGGGGCAAGTACTCTCGATGGATAGTTATCCTATAATATTTTGATATGGAATCTTCCAAAGTTACATCAAAGAAATTCTTGGTCTTCACTGAGCTCATGTGTGATCTTCCCTATGCTTTGATGGAATCTAAGCCCAGTGATTCATTCTCGAATGAATTCCTGTTCCTGATAGTCACTACTAACCCATGGTATGGAGATTTTCTCATTTATCTCTAGACACAAATATTTTAATCCCACTCTATACCGTGATGATCATCGCTGTATCCATCACCACGCAAAATACTACCTAATCTTGAATAACACTTTGTATAGATGTGGTATCGATTATGTTCTCCAGCGATGCCTTACCCATGATGAAGATGAACAAGTTTTCAATGATTGCCACTCTGGAGCATGTGGCATTCATCTATCTGGGATGGCTAGAGCCTAGAAAATCCTTCGCGCTAGCTATTTATAGCCTTCAATCTTTAAATATTGTCATGAGGTTGTTAAGAAATGCCCACCCTATCAACATTTTTATCCGAGAAAGTGCACTCATCCTGCTCCGTTGCACCCCGTCATTGCCGTTGCCCCTTTTGCCAAATGGGAGATCGATTATATGCATTGTAAGCCTACTTCAACTGGGGTGCATGGTTACATCATCATAGCCATTGATTATTTTACAAAATGGGTTGAGGCCATGCCTACATATACAAAGGATGGTAAGACTACCGCTCTCTTCCTATTGAATCATATGATAGCAAGATTCAGAGTCCTGTAGTCCATAGTTACTGATCATGAATCACATTTCCGTAATCAAATGATGGAGGAATTAAGTGTGAAGCTAGGTTTTCGTCATGAAAACTCTACGCCCTATTATCCGTAAGCTAATGGTCAGGTCGAGGCCATTAACAATATTTTGAAAATGATGCTTCGTCGGATGGTTAGAGACCATAAATCCAACTGGAACCATATCCTTTTCTCTGCTCTTTGGGCTTACAGGACTTCGGTGAAAAAAAACTACTGGTTTCACACCTTTCTAGCTTGTCTATGGACTATAAGCCATCTTGCCAATTCAATGTCAGATTCCATCTTTGAAACTTGTCATCGAACTTCTCCCAGACACTTCCACAAAGGAAGAGAGATTTCTATACTTGAATAACCTTGAAGAAACTAGAAGAGATGTCGCCTTAGCTAATGAGGCACACAAGAAACACATCAAGGCGTAGTATGACAAGTCTGTCCAACCTTGTACCTTTAATGAGGATGACCTAGTTTTGACTTATGATTAGAGATATGAAAAACTAGGGAAAGGGAAGTTCAAATCCATATGGTATGGTCCTTTCATCATTTCCAAAGTTTTAGAGAAGGGGACCTACGAGCTCATGGACCATGATGGAATCCCCTTAAGACAACCTTGCAATGGGTTGTACCTGAAGAGGTACTATGCCTATATCTCTCTTGGACAGTATCTTGTATATATGTATATTACTTGAATTTTAGTGTGCTTAAGTATTTTCAATATGTTTTTGAGTTTAGTGTCT
This sequence comes from Pseudotsuga menziesii, assembly GCA_001517045.1. Taxonomy (NCBI): domain Eukaryota; kingdom Viridiplantae; phylum Streptophyta; class Pinopsida; order Pinales; family Pinaceae; genus Pseudotsuga; species Pseudotsuga menziesii. The sequence continues at coordinate 912,592 of LPNX010423759.1, forward strand.
GTATCTATTTATACCATGTTTTGGTCGTGCAGAGCAGATGGATTTCTATGGCTTCAATGATGGTGCTTACTACCACACCTTGAATCTTGACTCATCTGCTTGGGTTCTCTATTCCCCAGCTTACGATTTGGTCAGTTCAGGAGCGGTTTGCATTGGTCCTGCTACCAACAATATCATTGAGTATCGATCAATCATAGGTATTCTGACTGAAGCTGCCTCCCAAGATGTTCGTAACATGGTAGTCTTGATGGACTCACAACTAGTGGTTTTTAATATAAACCATGTCTACACCATTAGGAATCCTATGCTTCTTCATCTCTTCCGGAGGGTACGTTTATTAGAAAGGTCATTTGAAACTATCACCTATAGGCATATCCCTAGGGAGCATAATGCAATTGCCGACTCATTGGAAAATTACATCCTAGACTGGCATATTGCCCATTCATGATATGAAAATCAAGCATGGTTCACTGTAAATAAACTATAAAAGACACATAAAACTCATATAAAATACATTCACTATTTGAGACATATAAACACCAAGGTAGAAGTCTGTATATA
>LPNX010423759.1:913229-951861 GCA_001517045.1 Pseudotsuga menziesii
CTATCTAGTAGCTTTCAGTGAATACATCATGAACCCATCATCTAATGATGCTCTTGGTAACACATGATCACCCAGGCTACTCGACATAGCAGTCTGCTGAAACGACCCGGTACTCCCGCAGTAGGCCTTTGGTACCTCAGTGGGAGGTCATCGATCGAGGCATCTAGGATGTCTAGAGTCAACCTCTCAAGGTTGTCCTCTAGCTCCCCTGTCACATCATCGCCCTGTGGTACAAAACAAGCTCCGACTCACGTGTATAGTGGGGAGGCTCCCCCAGGTCATGTTGCTCCGACATCTGCATGAAAACATTCAAGTCTTGTTACTAAACATAAAACATCTAAAACATCAAAACACTATTGCCATTTTAGGGTTTTTTTTCTTACCGATATCACCCCACTATCCTCCAGGTGGGAGCGGTAGGTCAGGATAACCATTGAAGTTAGTGCCCGCATATGCATAGTCCTCCACCATGAGGTTCTGATCTCTCAACCATCAAAAGAATGAGTCATCGAACTTCACCTTTCTTCTACCCGCTCTAGTACAGGCCATGATCCGGACCCATCTCTGCATGCGAGGGTCCCGCATCCTCAAATCTGTAAAATCCACTTGAGGTCTCATCTGTGGAACCCACTCAAAACAGAAACAAGCTAGAATGGAACCAAAACTGAATTGCTTCAGCTCCCGCTACCAACACTTGGTCAGCTTATCCTTGAAGATAAAAAATAGAGCTTCCCCCCAGTTGAAAAATCTGGGCACCATGGCGTCTATGGCATAGAGTATTTGCGCTCTAGATGCTTGGTGTACCCCTTAGCTTCCCACCACTCTCTGCATGGTAAACAAAACCGTCCATAGAGGGCCATCCACCACTTCTTTTATGGGAATTTTCTTCCCCGATGGCCTAGTCCCAGGAATGCAATGGTGGTTTATCAACTCCTCAGCAGTAATGTCCCCTCCACAGGAACCAGTCAAAGAGATGGGAGCACCTTGTCTCAATAGGCCTATCAAGAAGTAGATGTCCTCTACTTCAATTGTCAATATATAAGCACCAACTTCAAAATATTGTTGCTCCGGATTCCACATCCGAAGGATATGCTCTAATAGGTGCTCATGTGATACCATGCTGGGTGTGTGGAAAATTTTTAGAAGTCCACAGTCTCTCAACACAGCTATACAACCCGCGTTTCGTTCAGAAAATACATCATCATTGTCATGTTTCCTCTCTTTCCATATTACCATTTTTTATCAATGGGAACCTATCAAAACCCATCACAAGACCAATTAGAAACATTCCCAATCATTCAAATCATCAAATTTGAGCTAGTTTTTCTTGTGCATGCATTTTTATTTACCCACGGTCGGGACCTCCTGTGTCCCATTGAGAATAGGTAGTGCCACCACCTATGCGCAGTGTTTTCAGCGCCATTCTAGTAGGGTACCACTTATCCTGCAAAGGATAAGAGCGGTGCCTGCTTCCATGGTTTTAGGGATCGCCCAATAGGCCCAAACCACTACCAAAAATCAAAATTGAAAGCATGAAATGAAAGAGTAGGGTTTAAGCTATTACCTGGAACTAATGGTGTGTGAATTCGACGGTAGATTCTCCCAATATCAGTGACTGAAAATCTTGCCAAGAAAATTCTCCAAAGGCTGTCCACTATGGGTAAATGGTGAAATGTTTTGATTTTTTACTATTTACATAACTTTTATATACATTTTAGGTTTTGACATGTTATAGTTTTGTTTTAAAATCATTTATTACTCAAAATCTGTCAGTCATAATCCTTTAATGTCGGTTATTGGAGAATTTAACACTTGTTTTTCAAGTCGTTGCAGGATAGAAGAGCGGTAGCAGTAAAAGTTCTGGGAGTTCATTTTTTACTTTTTCGTACTACCATAAAATGGAAAAATTATTTGAGAATTTATTGCGACACTTTGGTCATTCTCTCGAAACTTAGCATCAAAGGTCTGAGTCCTTTTTCGATTCTTTTCAGACTTATAAAGTCCCTCATTATGAAAAGAGAACTAGTGAAGTCTTCTTTAAACTCTTTTCGGGCTCCTTAAATACGAAAAGATTGTCGAGTGATCTTGTCTTCTTCACGCTCATTAAAGCACTTGAAGAGTCATTCATCTGACGGTAGGTTATCACTTTTTTGGTTCAAGTGAACCATTTTACGAAAAAGGACCCCGTGGAGTCTTATTTCATGGTCGTTCAGACTCTCTAAACATGAATGGTACCGAGTTAAATTTCATTGGACTCTTTAAATTAAACATTGAGAGACCCTCTTTTGAGAATGAACCCCTCCTCTCTCAGGTTCATAAAACATATGAGTTTGGACTTGTCTTCGAATGAGCTATAACGAGTGTTTCTTACCCTCTTTGAACTCATAAAACCGAAAAGAGGCACACATCAACCATGATGGGGAAAATGGGAAGGGAATCATTTTGCAAATAAATGGCAGTAGCTTGTCGTTACCTTTGAACATGGCACTTGTCTGCATATCATTTTAGTCAATTGGGTATTCAGATGATCTCCATGATGATGCACTTTCATGAGTCCTGACACTCCTTTGAGTCTTTCAAAAGAATGCATTGTCCACCATCACACTGTGTGTTTTTTTGGTCTAGTCATGCTGCCAACATTAGAGGAAATTTCAACTCAAAATGGGCCTTTTAACTTTTATTCGAATTCCATGTCATCATGTGTTAGCCAATGAAATTGCTTTAAATTTGAAATATCGTATAGGTCTTAAACACTTTTTAATATAAATTTGTGGATAGGTATCATAAAAAAACTACTTTTTTTGTTTGTATTTTTGACATATCTCCCTGTGTTTTTACTCAAATTTTGATCGGGAGAGCTCGATGGATGTGGAATTTAATTCCACATCCAACGAGCTCTCCCAATCGAAATTTGAATAAAAACATGGGGAGATATGTCAAAAATACAAACAAAAAACGTAGTTTTTTTCTTTTCTTCCTCCAAAATTAATAAATATTATTTTATTATTTTAACTATTATTTTATTAATTCATTTTAGGAGGGCCATTTTGAGTTGAAATTTCCTCTAATGGTATTTTGTCATGCCACCCAATGTTCAAAGGTAAGTTGAATAAGTTTACCTCTGCAGTCAAAATAGTCTCTGTGTCAGTACTTTTGAGTCAGTCTTATGGTTACCTCATTCACATCATTCCAGAACTTTGTTCCAAGTTTCGTGTCGTCGATGTGGGACTCATCATGGCCCTCCTTTGATGAGACTATTCATGTTGACATCAGGTCATCTTATGAGAAATAGTCTTAGAAACAAATTTAGTACCTTGAGATCTGTATGCCTCAATGACAGATTCTCTCGCTCTCGACATAGGTTCACATCATCGACCTTTGATTAATAGAATCGACTAGGTGTTCGGCATCAAGACATTTATTCACACTTAGTAGGTTGTACTAAGGTACCTTGGGAATCATTAACATCAATGGTGATCTCCCTCCCACTTTCTAACGGTTCACATCATTGGCCGGTAATCAAGTGGTTTCTACCATGTTCGACTTCAGAGCATTGTAATCACATGGATAGAATCGTACTTTGTGGAAAATGAGATGAATACCCTGGGTACTTGTTTATCACTCATTGCTTTCCCCTGGGTTGCGATGGAGTTTTGTATATCTAGCATGGATTCACATTTGTATGGTCATGGCTATGATCAAATTTGCATCTGTATGACATAGATCTATGTTGTATGTCTAGTAGCTATGTCCAAGTTTGATTCCTCTATCACATGGATCTACGCCGTATTCTAGTAGCCCCAGTTGTTTATTCCTCTCATGGATCTGCCTTGTATTGGTCTGCATCCATGATTTGGCTACATTTTTCTATGAGTCAAAGGTATTGATATACTACAGATGCCTACTTGACGACACTCTCTGATCAAGCTAACTCTTACCTCGAAGTGACAACTTGTTCTCTCAAAGCTCTCGCTTATCGTATCCCTCTAAGCCTCATGCTTTGGGGGGCATTCTGTTATACCTAAATCCTGTCACCATCATGTGATGAGATCCTTAACCCCTATTTTTTCCCTTAATCCCAAAACTTGGAGTGGAAACTTGCTCTGGATATCAATTCTACTTGAAAAAAACTAGCACCATGCTTTTCCTTTAGCTAATGAGCGGTACCTTCTTCAGCACCACCTGTGTCCTGTTATAGAGAAGCAGTGCCACCGCTGATGTGATTTTTTGTTGAATCGATTCTCAGCTAAACCACTCTGTCATAAGGGAACAAAAGAGGTACCCTACGTAAAATGGGAAAAAGAGAAATTTCTCGAGGCTTCTAGATCATGAGCCTCGTGTCCTCCCTTATCCCTATCAATATGTGTTAGTTGAGCTTGAGATCCCTCTTGCTAGGATCTTAGAACCACCTCACCCACAATTCTCTCAACTATCCATATCCATTGAGCCTTATAAATACAATTTCATGTCCATAGTTTAGGGGGGAGAAGAATAGTAGAGTTATGATGTCGAATTGATACCCTGACCTAATCCATCAGAGAGAAACTGTGGAGCAAGTTGGAGCTATTGGGGACAAGGTGTTAGTTTTGTGAAGGAGAGTCTCGACACTAAGGCACAACGGTTGTAAGCTCTTTCACTTATTTTCTAATGCAAAGTTGATTTCATTCCCACATGTTTGTTGTGTAAATATCCCATATATGTTATTGGATTCCTTAGTCACTAATATGGATGTGTAGATGTTTCTCTGGTAGCTTTAATGTCTTTTTATGTTTGATATGTCTTACAGGTATACAAGTCTTTCGTCAGAGTTATATTCCAGGCTTCTATAATGTCTAGGGAAGCTCTTCAACCAATTTATTCACTAATTTGTTCTAGATCTGAACCATTCATATCAGAGGAACAACTTCTGTCTGTAGAAGGTGCATTATTCCTGATTACAAATCCTACTCATGTTGTACCATTAACCATTAAGCATTAGTGGCTCCTAGTTATGAGATGTCTAGAAACTTCATTTCAGTTTGGATGTTCCTATGTAGTCCCCCACGGTATTTTAGAACTAGGTGTCACTCGAAGTATTTGATACCAAGCTTGGTACACAAGTTATGGAACTTATTTGTGAACTATGTTACTATTTGTTCCCTCTCTTTATGGAGTGTGGTCCATATCTTGTATTGGTCGTCATAGTTTCCCATAAGGTAATATTATTCCTTAACAACATCTATAAAAGATTCCCAAGTGGGATTGGCCCCAAACATTCTAGACTCTCTTTTAATGTTTGCTCACAATACGTTTCCCACCAATTTTGACATGGGGGACAACCTTAGGGAGAACAAAGGTGATATTTTACCTATCATAAAAAAATGGACAGTGGAATACCCTTATAGGAGACTCAACCATTTATATATGGCATCAACATCAATTTGGATTTCAAACAAAGGATATAAAAATTAACTTGCATGTTGAAGGGTGTGGCCCCTCTGAAGTGACTACTTGATGATTCCTCCATTAATGTCGACATTCATTGAAGAATTTGGGAGAAATTGTTCATCATTTCATTATTCTATCGTACGAGGGATTCCTCGAGCAACAAATTTATATTATATACTGATATATCTTCTCTCTTTTCCTCAGCCATGGTAGATGTCTTTGGACACTGAGGGTAGTATTTCTTAAGATCAACTAGTTCAATACCCAATTGTTTATATCCTGATCTCGTCGAGAAAATGCATGGAGAATAATAAAAGAGCATGTTTCTCTAAAAATATTAATTTGGATTTATGTGAGAATGAAATGAATGAGCATATGTAGAACCACGTATAGAGATATATTGCAAGGAACACGACGATGGAATAAACTTAGATTCTATTAAAGCAATGAAACATAACAAGATGTAAAATAAAAGCAGCTAGAATGGTAGTACCTTTATCTCTAAGAAGATATGTGACAACTACACTCATTTTCCATAAGATAATTACAAAAGGAGGTCAAAGGGCCTTTTTATCACAAGGATGAGGGAGAAAACCCTAATCATTCAAAAACTTAACCCTATAATATGAACCATAAATAATTTTATGGGCACTAGGGTGGTTAGTTGAGGTTGCAACTTCTCAATGGCATGCCATTTGCATACGATCTTTGTTTAGGGAACTCCATATCTCGTTGGCGAGTTCTAGCTTAGAATTACACATTTTTTCATCCATGGATACCTTTGGCTATGTCTCAACCATGGAATAAACAAATACGTCTTTTAGGGCATCAAAATGACCCTAGAAGATTTGGACATGAAAATCCGTAAAAAAAATATCAAACTGGAAAAATTGTTTTGAGCCAACGGAAAAGGTGGGTGACCACTGATATCCATTTGGATCACTACCTTTAAATATATAGTGATGAAATCATCCATGTCTAGGTGGATTGCATATTTGTACCTTTTCAACCTTTCATTTTTGGAGGAAAATTTTTCTTTTACTTGCATCACAATAAGGTTAGAGTCTCCAATAATGTTTAACAATTTAATATAACAATTTTTAGCCAACTCAAATCGTTTAAAAGGAGCCTCATACTTAACCATATTATTAGTACCATCAAATTCAAAACCAAAATAAAAATGAGTAGCATGACCAAATGAGGAAGTAAGTTAATACGATACCTACACCCATAACCGATGATGATTTGACCCTGTTGAAGTTCATTTTCCGAAACCTACCAATATCTTCTTGCTATCCAAAAGCCACATTAGTTCGTGAGAAGAATGGATGAGAATCTTAGCAGAAATCAATCATATGAGAATGTGAACTTATTTTATCAACATCAACAACATATATCCCCATATGTATCCCTTTATTATTATCAATGGTGAGAAGGAATATCTCGACTGCATCCTAAGAAATCTCATATGATATTAGTCTTCCAAGGTCTTCAAAAATTTCACTTTCTTAATTGGATGAATCGTAAGTGGGCCCTCCTAGAAATTTCCAAGAATCCATACCCATATCATGCTTATCAAGAAAATGTACAAAATCACATCCATGGTGATGATCATCACCAGTAAATAGGTTACAAAACTTTTTATCCTCAAGAGAAAAGAGAGATCCATCCACCATGTATTCATGATTCTTTTTAATAGAGTAGAAATTTTTAATATTTTCTTCATTGTGTTCTAAGTCAGGAGAAAACATCTGGCTCTATCTTATCCGAACCGACAGACTCTTCACTTTTGCATGGTAGGAAAAAATCATGGGAATCTATCTCAAAACCTTTGTGCCCAAAATTATCAAGAAAAATACTCCCACCGCTCTAAGAATGATTATGGGAGGGTAAAGAAAGATCCAATAACCATCATATTCTTCGTCACACTCTGAAATCCTTCCATTTTCTCCAATTAGGGATTTTTTATCTTCATATATTTCTTCTTCAAATTATTTATCTTGACCTTCGTTAGGACATTCTATACTTCACTTTCCAAAGTGCCTTCATCTTTATTTTAAAGAGTGCTTCCTTCTTGGATCATATGGCTCTATATTCCATTGTCTTTAACTTCCTTGGTAAAATATTGAACGTATTACTCTTGAATATTGGCTTCTTCATGAGAGTATTCTAGGGCTTGATCTTGAACACTATATTCACCTTCAATGGTTTCTTCTTTGTCATGATTTTTTTGAGGGTTAATCATATCTTCAATAAGTTTTTCATCAATATTAAGATCCCATTCCTTGCCAAAATTCTTGACTAACTCTACAACTGAAGGTACCCCTTTATCATTAGTTTCATCATACCAATCCATCACATCTTCATTATTGTGCAAATTAAGATACATTATGAACGACTTTATTTTAACATCCTCATGCACCACATCCAATACTGAAATAAATCCTTTGAATAACATAATATTCATTGCAATTGTACTCTCATATTCACAAAATATTGGGATGAACTCCTTTTAATCACCATTATCAAACTAATTTAGATATCTCAGGATACCTAAGAAATGAAATGGATGAAACCAATTAAAGTGCAATTGATGCTTAATAAATTCCATATTACTTTTTATTGATGCTAAAAATGTGTGGAGTCACTAGAATAAGATTTTCTTCTTGATTCATAGTTGTGATCCCCCCCCACACCTGATAAGGTAATTATTAGTTGGGGGATCTATTTTTTAATGTAATTCTTTGTTTTTTTTCTTTAGTGGAATAACCATATAAGACCTGTCAATTTAGTACTCAACAATAATATTACCAAAGTACATAACAAAATATTATCTTAACCTTCTTACCAAATATGTCATTCTTACCAAAGATATGGGGATTTCACCCAACAACTTCACACATCCTCGACAATAGCACAAAAAATGTTATAGCATTATTGGACTTCACAAATTGTTTTTTAATTGGAGTCATAAAATAAGACCTCCAAAGTTAGTCCTTTAACAATAATCTTATCAAACACAAAACAATAACTCACATGGACAATGACCATCAAAATTTATGAGATATGTTGTTGAAATCAAACTAGGACCTACTTAGTCCCTGAAAATAGTGCCAATAATGTTACCTAAAAAACTATCACTCTCCCATGATCAAAGATAAGTGTGCCCAATTCAAGTATGTGAACCCACTAAAAACATATGGACTTAGTGATATGATCATAAACTCTTCAACTAGGTACACCTACTATCACATTGATGTAACCTCCTTCCTCTTTAAACCCTTCTCCTTGGGATATAGGAGGCCCCCCAAATGAGCCAATAATAGTAATGTAATAACAAGGCAAAAAACAATAATATCCATACAAAACCTTCCAACCCTTAGTAGACTAGTTCCTATTGGAATCAATGGAATATAAGTACAATGAACCTTTAGACTAGGAAGTTAGAAAAAATAATGAATATATAGCTTACTTCTACAATTTTATGTAGTCAAAACTAGAAATAGAAAAATAGAGATATCCTTCAAACCAGTTGTCTAAATTGTATGAAATTGACCTCCTGGTGACCAACAAATAGGGGCACACCTATCCCCCCTTGGGTGCACTTGTTTTAGTGGATGATGTATATGATTTAGAATTTTTTTAAGCTATAGGAATACAACTTACCACAAACAAATCAAATCATGTTGGATCAGCTCAACTCAACCCAGCTTCACCTTCACGACCCGTCAAACAAAACCCATGATATCGTCCCGATAGAGCAAAGCTTAGTCGAAAACACCTGCTATGAAAGTACCATCTCACCCAAGATACCTTATGGGAGCTAGAAGAACCATGCCTCTACAACGACATAAGGGGATCTTTCCATACCAATGATCAACCAACAGTAAAAAAACATTCTTACAAAAAACCTCATTTAGATATAGTTCCAGAAACAACATTTTGTGACAACTTACATTTTGATTCCATTTATCAATGAAGTATATATCCTTAATGCTTCATAAATAAAATGACTAGTTGCGATAAATCATAAAACAACACACATATAAGCATACACCATTTGACATGAGAATTTTAACATGGAAACCCATACGGAAGAAAACCACAAGATCGTTCTTCATATGTCCAGAGTCATGTATATAAGGATTTCTATATGTGCATAGAACCTATAGACTTATTAATCAAAATATTCAGTACATTAAATCTATGCACATAGCCTGCATATCTACAAAACTTCTTCTCCATGAATCTTACTCATTAATTTTCATTACAGCGTACAAAACCAACATGTATTACATCAAATTTTGAGTCATTCTACCATAAGAATCCCTGATCCCCCATCTACTCAACCAATTACATTTTCATGGGAAATTATCATCCATTTTACATATGCACCCACTACCCGTTAGTGGACATTCTTCTTAACTAACCCACTGCATGGATTAATAATTACCCAACCAATCCCCAAAATTCCAGAGTTGACCCTTTTCAACTCCCACTTCACCGCTACTAGATTCACACCTTGGTTGGATTTTTAAAAACATTACAACAAACTATCATAGGGGAAATATGTCCCCAACACTCACATGTGGCTCGTCTTTATCCACTTTAGGAAGATATTTTTATTGTGTTCATCTTGGACTGAAAATCATTGAATATTTTCATCACATCTCTCGTCTATCATTGAACATCTTCTTTCACTTTAGCAACTCGTTCTACATATTCAACACTAGTATGCCTTGCACTTTCTACCCTAGTGGTTTCTACAACTTGTTGCACCTAAATATGCATAGGGTGGATGGTTTCTGTAACTTGTTTTTCTTCAGCTTGAATCTTGGAAACACGATTAGATCTATTTTGTTGTTGTCTGCAGAGATCCATGGCCCACTGTTGTATAGATTTAAATTTAGCATCCTTAGCCATCTTTTCCATTGGAGGTAACATCTTCAGTGTGTTCCTTATGCTAGACAAATTAGAATCTGTGACATGGATTCTATCAATTATCTCCTGCAATTCAATGTCGGCCATTAGGGATTCCCCAATGTGAGAAACCTATGCATACTCCTTAGCACATAGTACCTCATCCTCTTGAATCTATCGAATATATCCCTATATTGTTCGATGCCACTCTTCCATCACCTCAAGAGGTGTACTAGGAAGTAGCATGGATTCTAACTCTTCAATATTCTTGTGGAATTCAATCATGACCTCCCCCGGTCTGATAACTTGATATTCTAACAACATGTCGGGTGTGACTTCTACCTATGGAATACCCTGGTAGGAAATAGTGATTTCTTGTTCAAATCTCTCCGTATCCTGCTGCCATTTCTCTGTTTGTTTCTCTATTTCACATAGTTTACCTTGTAGTGTCTCTACAATTTTTTTTAATTTCTTCAACTATTCATATAGTGTGTGTTCTCTGTCTTTAAATTATTCAACTGCAACCTGGTGTAAATTATGCAATATATACATGGGGACTATAGACAAGTCCAACCCAACATATGCAATATCCTTAATTATATTGTTAAGCTCTGTTGTACCTAAATCAATTGCTCTCATAATTACCTGAATATTGTGATGTTTCCTAGGAAATGGTACTTCATCCGACTGATCCTCACAAGGACTAGTTTCTCATGTCTGTGACATGGTCCAAACATCTGAAAATATAAGGTCCTACACCTTATCACATAAAGTTTGAAGCAAATTTGTAACTTCTTTAAATAATTCAATATTTATTTGATCAATATTTTGTCAATTATCATCAAAAATATCGACTACTTGATCATTCAAAAGGTGGTAGTCATCATCTGTTATTCTTCCAGGGGGATCCCTAGTAGCATTTTGATTCTTAAGGTTCTTCTTAGCTTCCTTGGTAGATTTTCTCTTCTCTCTAAGGCCTGGATTTGTTGGATTCACACTCAACTCATCGTCACTATTATGGTGTGAGCCTAATGGGTTTTCTTCATCATATGGCCCCCCAACTTGGGTACCTGATGTTCCACATTGTCGCAGCTTCGTTTTGTTCAATAGTAATTCATCTCCGACAAGATTCTTCCACTCATCAGTCCAATCCTACAAGATCATATCAATATCTTCTCCAAATAATCAAAAAGCAGTGGCCAACCACTGATGCTATGGATATCTCTATGGTTTAAGGTGTAGGTGGTGTGCTCTTGAAGTAAATCTAATGATATTATGGTACATACTAATTATTTCAACAACGATCCTCGACTGGATCCCATTGTAATATCTGAATGCATCAACATGTAGATAAAATTCTATATTATTTTCCATTCGTTGCTTACGATCCTTCTCATGATACCATAAGTTTTGATATCTTTCCCTACGACAAGAGACATTTACTTCCATTCCTTGATAATTTGGTGGCTCTTCCCAATCAATAAAAGAACAAAAGATAGACAACCCTAAGTATGTAAATGGATTATCGTTTTCCTGTGCATCGAGGGTATCTGCTAATAGCTCATTCAACAAGATACTTGGATAGTTCATTTGGATGCTTGCAACGCATTGCTCAAATGCAGTAATATTACCAATAGTACATTGGTTCTCTCACATATTTCTGAGAAATTTGTTGGACAAAACCTTTGTTGTGAACCAAAAACCCTAATCATTGATGGATTGAATAGAAAACCCCCTCTTGTCAGTCAAGTTGTATTTCTTCCTTAGTCAAGTGATAAGACCCGATTCCTTTTATTTTTTCAAAAATAAAGGCATCGATACACACCTTCTTCTACAACCCAATGATACTAGAAATAAAATATACATCAATACAAATTCGGTCATTCAGTCACAAACAAAATCCATGGAAGAAGACCAACAACTTCTTCACACATTATTGACTTTGGCAATGCGACCAAAATGCGACATCTATAGTAATGAGACAATTTCAGATTTCCCCAATCCACGAGCCCAATCCATGGGGATCAATCCAATAGGCCCACCTTCTACCTGTTGCACTAAAGTCATGTATTGGGACGGGTGAAATTCCGAGAACTTCCGCAAGTCATGGTCTTTGAATGTCAGTTTCTTCAAATTCGACATGATGTCCACTGTGATATGAACACTAGATGGAATAATTGTCTTAACAAATGAATATTTTTCATTTTTGCATATTTTAACATTGGGATCATTATGTTTCTACGGTGGTATGTAACCAAGAAACACGGTTGTAGACCCAAATCCTAAATCTTCAGCATCATGCACAACTTTCAGCTATAACTCAAGCAGAAGAACATGACCTCTAGTTCGATTCTTTCTTGACAGATTAATAGTAGTAGGTCGTGATATAATCTTAGGAACCTCCTTGACAATGGGTATTGCGGTAGGAACCTCCACACCAGATTCCCTCACAGTGCTTGAAATCAAAACATGGATCTCCACGATTGAAAGTTTCAAACAAAAGAAGTGGCATAAAATTTATTGGCTCAATAAACTTAGACTTCAGTGTAATGAACAACAGGATCGTGCATCGATATGAAACCAACCAATCAATAATAGACTTATGCATGCGACAAATCGTCCAATCATGTGGGTTATTTCGACTTAATCTATAATAAATGAGAAAAGGTGGAAGCTAATCATTTGAAACACTGGAGTCTATTCGGGAATTTATGATAAACTGCCATTAATTCCATCACTTCCCTTGCCATAAAAGAAAGAAATTATTACACATTAATTACAGACTTGATAGAAAATCCCCCAACCAAATTCTTTTGCGACTGAAATTGAAATGCAACACAACTTTATCTTGCGACATAAGTATATCATGAAACAACCTATATATTGACTTCGTCAAACAATTTCCAACTTATATACAAGAACCTTTTTTTTGGACAACTATTTACAACTTCAAACAAATCCGATTCAGTTAAGCGATGAACGACTATCCCAATAGGAATTTAGTTGATTCCCATTTACAATCCTGTCGTAAGGAATACCATATAGTTTATGTAGCTTAATTTTACCTCCATCTATGACATAAGAAACAACATAAGGTCCCAACCAATGAGTACGAACAAAATCCAGGCTATCTTATAAATTTCCTGTGATAAATAAGAACAAAATCACCAGGGTGAAATTGCTTGAACTTAATACGTTGGTCGTTCCAAGCCTTCATTCACACCTTCTCATTCTGTTGTGATAACCTGCAACAAATACATATTCTTCCAATTTCAATAACTGAGCTACTCTTTATTCAATTGCAGCTACATATTCCATTTCAGCAACTACAATGATCCTTAAACTAGGTGCAATATACTCTGTTGGCATAACAACCTCTTTTCCATGAACCAACCGAAAGGGAGTGTTCCCTGTAAGATTCTTGCAAGTCGTATGATAGGCCCATACTACTGTAGATATCTTCGGATCCCATCATCCCAGTTTACATTGCAGATATTTGTTAATGCATGCTCTAGAATTTTATTGAAGGCTTAGACATCTCCATTCGCTTACAAATGAGAAGGTGTTGTCTTTTTATGTTGAATAGGAATTTTTGTAGTTAATTCTTCAATCTATCTATTGAAAAAATGTGTACCTTGATAACTTATAAAAAAAATTGGGGACTTAAACTTGTGACCACATTTTAAAACAAAAAAATAGCAACAGTACAATCCCTGACATGTGTGACTTCTGCCCATATGGTTAATTAATCTATCTCAGTAATTATATATCGTGAACATCTGCTTACTTGGTGAGTTAATGGGACCCACAAAATCGACATCCATTTATCGAATTCCTACAAAGCTATATGTGGTAACAAAGGAATCTCATCCTATCATGATAGTTTCCCTGTACGTTAACAAATATCACAAGCGCAATAGTATTCCATTACATTAGAATGAATGGTAGGCCACCATAATCCCACCTGTAAAATTTTATGTGTTGTCGATTTTCCTGCATAATGACCTCATGTGACACCAGTGTGTGCCTCATCTAATATCAGCAGTCACTCATGTTCCAAAACACAAAGACGGAGGATCTCTTCTAGTTCCAATTTATTATACAACTACTCTACTATCACAATTACATCTAAATGAATGGTAGGCCACCATAATCCCTCCTGTATAATTTTATATGTTGTCTATTTTTCTACATAATGACCTCATGTGGCACCAATGTGTACCTCATCTAATATCAACTATCACTCATGTTCCAAAACACAGTGACAGAGGATCTCTTCTAGCCCAAATTATTTAAACAACTACTCTTCTATCAACTGAAAATATGAAGCTTTCATGACCAATTGTTTCTTCTGTGTATCGTAAGCCCCTCTGGTGCATTTCCCATGGTCAAGAAACATACAATGTCTATGTATTAGTCATCAACCATATTTACTGCAAATTATTATGTGTTAGGAAGGGAATAATTTAAAATTCAGGCCCTCCCTAGTTTCCAACCTCAATAGGTGATCAGGACCTACATAAACCTTCAAGTTTCACAATGATTTCAAAATAAAATTCTTGGAAGAGAAGAGGTCATCGATAAATATCCTGCCCCCTAACGCCCCCCNTGCAATGCATATACCATTGCAAGTCCTTACTTCTATGTCGCTGTATAGTTATTTTTTGCAATAGACAACCCCCTACTTGCAAATGCAATGGGATGATCAATTGAATCCTCACCTAGTTGTGCCAACACTTCTCCTAGCACAATCAATGAAGCATCAACATGGACATGAAATTCCTTCTACCAGTCAGGAAATACCAAATGGGTGTTGAAACGATCTTTTATTTAAGGATATCCATATTCTTCTAACCTTCTTCATTCCATTGGAATTTGACATCCTTCTTTAATATCGTTTCCATTGTGGCAGTGATCTCTCCATATCCTTTAATAAACTTCCTATAATACCTCATATGACCAAGTGTAGTCCTTTGTTTCTTAACTGATGAAGGTGGAGGTAGTTTGACAATAATAGTGATATTCACAGGGTCCATCAACATTTATTCTCGATAGACTAGATGACCCAACAAAATACCAAATGGATCACAAAAGATACATTTCTTCAATTTTAAAGAAATTTGGAATTTCCTACATCTATTAAGTAGCATTCACAATATTTCAATATGATCCTTAATGAGTCCATATATTTTCCAATCATCAAAGTAAACCTCCAAAAAAATATGAATAAATTCTTTGAAAGAAGCAACCACTATTTTAGAAAATATTTCAGGTTCTTTCTCGATTCAAAATGGCATTACCGTATATTTAAAGCAGCCCACTCTATCACAAATGTGGTTTTGTCTCAATCTTCCTTGGAAATTTTGATTTGATGATAACCCAAAAATACATCAGTAAAGGAATACACTTATTTCCCTCCTACATTCTCTAGAACTTCATCTATGAACGGTGTCGGGAATGGATGATGCAAATAGGCATCATTGAACTTCCTTAAGTCGACACAAATAAGAACTTCACTATTTTTTGTTCTTGTACTACCATTCGACTAATCCATTTTGATCTTCGACAGGTTTAATAATCCCTACATCAAACATTTTGTCTAACTCTTCTCTGACCTTTTTTCTATATATGGGGCTCAATTTGTACGGGTGTAACATACCTAATGTTACTCCACTGCTCTGATATCACGTTGTAGTGTACTACAATGTTGGTATCAAAGGGTCCTTTTTTTCTCTTTTAATTATTCAACTTGACCCCTTTAGGCCCAGTGCTGCAACCAGCAGCTCTAATACCACACTATCATGTACATAAATACCCTGGGTACCATAACGTATAAATTTTTTCTTTAAAGATACAATCATAGGTCATGTAACATCCTTTAACTTTCATTAACAAGATTAGAAACCACTGTAATAGTCGGTTCTCCCTTGACAGATCCATTCTATGACCTGAAATGCCCTTTCCGCACTGAACTTGTTCTTTTCTCCCTCCACCTTCTGCATTTCTCGTTCCTCCTTCCACTGTGGAATCACGAATTGGAAACATCACATGCAATAGAGTCATTCAAACCATGTTACACCTTCCACCTTCCTCCCTTCCTCCTTCCTCTTGAGGAACTTGGGAATCGAAAAAAAAACTTTCAACAGAAACATTCAATCACTCTTCTGCCTTCCACCTTCCGCTCGCAGGACTCAGAAATTAGAACTTATCATTTTGAGGGAATTATTCAACCAATCTCTCACCTTCCACCTCTCACTTGTAGAACTTAGAAATCGAAAGAAAAACCTTTTTCCCTAACCTTTTTCCCATTTTCCACCTTCCGCAAGCGGATCCTGGGGTGCAGAACATACACTTTCTGCCTTGTTTCCACTTCATTTTTTTTATTTCCTCCTTGTGTTTTCCCCATGTTGATTTCAAGGGGAGGAAATGCTAAGTAGGATGCATTCTGACTCTGTAACATGCTCCTAGCATCCATGAACTTAGGAAAAATGCATTGAAACATACAAGGCATAGACAAATGCAAATGCAGGGACATTCATTCAACGGTAACCTCTACTTTAACTCATTCATAAGAATTCAAAATAATCATTTCATTCATAAACAAATACATTGCAGAAATAACACAACAGATAATACTTATCTTGATTGATGAAGTTGTCCTGCAACTAGTTATGTCGTTGTAACGTTCCACCCAGCCATAAGCCAGTGTGTTCATTAATCTCTCAACACGACTGTCACCCTTGATCTGGGCATGATTTCCACAAGGAATCTAGGGAACAACATGCTCACGCATATCCAGCACATATCAAAACATAGTAAAACTAACCTACAGTTTGGTTTCTTAGACTTTTAAGGAAATGACTCACCTCTGGTAAAATGCACACCAAGGCTCAGCAAAACCAACTAATAGTTGGGTTTGTCAGGATGCGAAGGTAGTGGGGAGGAAGAATTGCTAAGCTAGTGAGCTCAAACACAGAGCTATGGACACCTACACTAGATCTATCCATCTTGGCATTCCACAATACCTACACACCCAACGCAAGGAAGTCTTCCCTTCACTGCTACATAGTTCCCTTAGGTCATACCTTCTATTATTATTCTCTTCAAGGTGTGCATAGGAGATTTTCCATCCCCTCTTGATCTTTCTGTGAGGTTCCTCTCTTCGCTAGCTTTATCAGCCAATTATGGGCCTCTTCCACTCCTAAGTCTTTCATACAAAAATAGGGATGTGCATCACAGCTATCCCACAAGGAAATACAACAACACGTGCTTCACTTTGTCACATAGACAACTAGGTTTGCATACCACTCTGTAACGCAGATAACAACAGGGTTCATTTGCACATGAAAGAAGCACTATGGAACAACACTTCTGAGACTTGGGATAGTCAAACAATCACCCTCCCCCCATGCGAATGAACAAGAATTAATAATAATCAATAATGACCATCCTGAACCCCTCGAGAGCAACAAAAAATTCATCACATCTCAGAGAAAGGATGGACTGGGAACGCATCATGTGATTACTTTCTGTAGAAGCAAAACGTGACTTCCCAGACTGCTAACATGTAGTATTTATCAGACATGTAATCAAACTGCCATGCCTTACTCTTCCCAAGGAATTAACTTCCTCAACCAACTTCTGGAAGAAATGAATGATTGAGGATAGAGGACAAAAATGTAGCTAAGGGTTTATGGTTTCCCCCATTGACATATGGTCTCACCCTATTGCCTCAGGGGGGTTGACTAAATCCCATCCCTATCCCTTGTGGAATCATGCCCCCATATATTTTACATTGCAGGCCATATCTAGTTGTGATATTTTATTAATTGTGTATTTACATGATACATCAAAAATATAGTGTCTGACTCAACACCATAATCATCGGCATCAACCCTGATCACCGTTACACACAACACCAAATCAATGATGGGGCCTTATCCTTGATATCCTTGCCATGATTCAAAATAAAATATACAAATCATGTACAATTTTAATACCATGGGGTAAAAACCGAGGTATTACATTCCCATCCCCCTTACATTAGCACTGTCCTCAGTGCTTTACAAAATTGAACAAAATTGGATGTGCCAATTGCATGGAATCCTCCAGCTCCCATGTAGCCTCTTCAAGACCGTAGTGGTGCCACTTCACCTTCACCTATCCAACGGATCAATTTCGGAGCATCGTGACCTTCTTGTTGAGGATACATAATGGATTGGCTTGGAACTATCCCTCAGGTTCCACCTAAATCACATCCCAATTTATCACATGGTTAGGATCATGTACATATTTCTTAAGAAAAGAAACATGAGAAAAATTAAGAGCTCTAGTGCTAGCAGGAAATGCAAGTCTATATGCAACTAAACCTATTCCTTCAAGCACTTCAAATGGTCCACAGTATCTAGGTGACAACTTGGCACAACTTCCAAGCTTCAAGGAACTCTTCCTTGTCCTCACTTTAAGGTAAACATGATCGCTAACAAAGAACTCTTTGTGCACTCTATGCTTATTTGCATAGCTTTTATGTCTATCTTGGGATGCTTTCAGGCTCTTCCCAATCTTTGCAACCTTTTGCTCCATTTCCTTGATAAATTCTGGACCAAGCACAATCCTGTTCACTGGATTATCCTAAGTCTTTGGCTTCCTACAACTTCTTCCATACAAAGATTCATATGGACTCATTCCCAATGATGCTTGTTGTCCATTATTATATGCAAATTCTACCAAGTGTAAATAGTATTCCCACTTGGATTTTTTTTCCATCACGTACATGTGAAGCCTATATTCAAGCACCTGATTCACTCTCTCTATTTTTCCATCATTCTGAGGATGGTAGGCAGTGCTAAAGTTCAACTTTGTACCCAAATATGCAAAGAAACCCTTCCAAAAATTGAAAGTGAACTTGGGATCTCTGTCAGAAACTATTTCCTTAGGAAATCCATGCAATTTGAAAATATCCTTCATGAATAGTTTTGCAATAGAATCAGTCTTATACGTGGAGTTAACCGATATAAAATGTACTGCTTCTTTTGTCAACTTGTCCACCACAACCATGATGGAATCATGTTGTCTCCAAGTCATTAGAAATCCTATAATAAAATACATGGAAATAACTTTCCATTTCCATCTTGGAACTCACAAAGGCTGCAATAACCTTGTTGGGTGTTGATGCTCAACCTTTACCTGCTGACATTTTATGGACTTTGAGATATACTCACTAATGTCCCTATTCATTCATGGCCAAAAATACTGCTTTCTGGTTGTAGAAACTTTCTTCTGATATCCTAGGTGACAAGACTATGGAGCTTGATGGATCTCATCCATAACAGTTCTCCTCAAGTCTGCTACATTTGGAATATAAATTGTATCTTTATAAGTAAGAATTTCATCTTCTTCCAATTTATATCCCTCATACTTCTTTTCAAGGATTTGCTGCTGCAATTTGTCCTTGATCTCCACATAAATTTCATCCTTAGTATCATGATTAACAATCTGTTGTCTCAAATCTGATTGGAAAATACTAAGATATGTGACATGCATTTCATGCATCTTCCTTTTGAGTGCATAAACCACTTTATTCTCTTCTCCTTTAATGTGTTTGATTTCAAAATCAAACTCACACAAAAAGTCCAGCCATCTAGCTTTCCTAGAATTTAGAGTTGGTTGATAAAACAAGTACTTCAAACCACGAAGGTCTGTCCTTGGCTCAAATTATTTGCCCATTAAGTAATTCCTCCACATCTTGAGAGCATGTACTATCGATGCAAGTTATAAATCATGAGTGACATATTTCTTCTCATGATCCTTCAACTTTTTGGACTAATAGCATACCACGTAGTTGTATTGCATAAGAACTCCTCCAAGTCATTGATTACATGCATCAGTACACACCAAAATATTTTTATGGGTCTTCAATTTTCAGAATTGGTGCCCTTTTCAGAATATTCTTCAACTACTAGAAGCTTTCTTCACTCCTTGGTGTCCATTCAAACTTTATCCCCTTCTTTTGCAAAGAAGTGATTGAATGTGCAACCTTGGACAATCCTTCAATGAACCTCCTTTAGTATCCTACAAATCCCATAAAATATCTCACATATGTCACATTTCTCGGAGTTGGCCAATTCATAATGGCCTCAAACTTTTCAGGGTCTATAAATATGCCCTCACCTGAGATAAAGTGACCCAAATAGTAAATTCTATCTTTATAGAATTCACATTTTCTTAACTTTGCATACAACTTATGCTCCCTTAGCAATTGCAATGTTAGTCTCAAATATTCTTCATGCTCTTCCTAATTCTTAGAGTAAATAAGAATGTCATCAAGGAAAACAAGAACAAACTTGTCCAAATACTTGCAAAAAACACTATTCATGAGGCACGTAAATGTAGTCGGTGCATTTGTGAGACCAAATGGTACCACCACAAACTCATAGTTTCCATACCTTGTTCTAAAGATTGTCTTGTGAATATATTCATCCTTGATCCTTACCTGATGGTAACCATACCTCAAGTCAATCTTCAAAAATACCTTTGCTCCTCTCATTTGATAAAAAAGGTCATCAATTCGAGGTAAATGATAGTTATTCTTCACAGTGAATTTGTTCAAATGTCTGTAATCAATACACAATCTGAGTGTACCATCTTTCTTTTTCACAAACAAAATAGGTGGTCCCCAAGGGGACACACTTGTCTTGATATACTTCGTCTTCAACCATTCTTGCAGTTGCATCTTCAACTCTAGCAATTCTGGTGTACTCATCCTGTTGGGTGTCTTGGACACTGGTGCTTCTTGAGGCACAAGGTCAATTGTAAAATCAATTTCTCTCTTTGGAGAAAGTCCTGGAATCTCATCAGGAAAAACATCACCGATTTCTTGCAATACATGAAATTCCTCCAACCTAGGAGTTTCATTCTCTGCTTCCTCCAAAACATGGGTTGCATACAGTATGCAACCTTTCCCACAAAACCTCTTCAGCTCCAATGCTGAAATCTGCCTAAAAGAGATCGCCTTTGGAATGCCTCTTACAACCATTAGGTTTCCTTCTTAATCTATGCATTCAAAATTCATGTTATAACAATCAAGCTTTACTCTGTGAGCTTCTAACTAGTCCACTCCAATGATAATATCATAGGAACCAAGTGGTAGAACATTCAAGTCTACACAAGTGACTAAACCATCCATCTCTAATGGACATTTCTCTACCACTTCACTAAATTTTCTCTTGGTTCCAGTGGCTAGTTGAACTAACCATGATTTTCTATGCTTTGACTTCTTGAAAGATCAAATATCAACTACTCCAGGAGTAATATAGTTGTGAGTAGATCCAGGGTCAATCAAAATAGAAACAGATTGATCAGGAATCTTACCTTCAACTTCAACAATATTTGACTGATGATCTTCCTAGCGGTCCTCTAGCGCTGCATAAATTCTAGGGACAGTCCTTGCTACTTGACCCACGGTTTCTGCTTCCTTAATGTTGTGATCTTGACTCATATTCTCATTCTGATGCGAACAGTTCCTACGCATATGGGGTCCTTCATATCCCCAACATTGGAGCGGTTCTCTGATCTCTTTTGGATCTCTTGGTCTATCTTCCATCACTCTGGCTATATTAGTCACGGCTTGTGAGGGCTTCCTTTTCTGATTCCAGAAGTGAGAAGGTTTGAAACCTTTATTCCTTTGGTCAAACTTCTCATTCCTCTTGTCCTTCCATTCCTTATGGTAATTAGGTTTTCCTTTTTTCTAATCATAACAATACTCATCCTTCTTGATAGCCTCTTCTAGAGTTATAGGTTCATCAAACTCAATTCTATCTTTGTAATATTGAGGTAGCCCACTCAGAAAACACTGGATTTTTATTTTATCATCTCTAATGTACCTGGCATACCTCAACAACTCCAAGAATTTATTTGCATATTCTTCCATGGTTAGTTGTCCCAATTTCAACTCATGGAACTCTTTAATATTGTCATTGTAGTACCTATCAAAGAGGTACTTTTTCTTGAAATACTTTTGGAATTGCTTACACACAATATTCCTTTCACTGATCTTCTTCACTTTCCTGAAGTGCTCCCACCATATGGATTCTCTTCCAACCAAGTTGAACATGGCTACCCTAGCCTTCATGTTTCCAGAGTAGTCTTGGACTTGGAAATATTTTCTCATCCCAAGAAGACAAGCTTTGGCTTCTTGGTTGTTCTTTACCTCACCATCAAATGTAGGAGGCTTATCTTTCTTGAATTCATCATGTGAATTGTTATTTTAGCACCTCTTTCTCTTATTTCTGTGAGAAGAAGAGCTTGAATCGCCAGTGGATCCTTTAGATTCAGATGATCTACTAGAATACCTTTTTATTCTTCTAGTACTTCTCCTACATCCTTCTGTATTTACTTCTCGATGCTCAGATTTAATCCGCCTCTGGATTCTGTCAAACTATGTAGCATGGATGCATTCTGCTGATTCTGCTCTTCCTGAGCTTGAATTATTCTCTCATTATCTTCTTTGTAGCTTTCCATCTCCACCCTTAGGCTTCCCATGGTGGCTGCGAAATCTGGGCGAGTCTCTTGATATCTCCTTCCATCTGACTCTATTTCAGCATTTCCAACTCTGATGTTTTCCCCCATGGCATCTGCCTTGGACCCATAAGGATCATGTGCATCATTCATACTGTAGGTTCTCATGGCTGAGCCAAAAACCTAGCTTTTCTAGATGCACTATGACTCTGCAAAAATGTGTTCATAAACATCATTGTTAGCTACTCAATAATTTCAGAATTTAAACACATGGGTTAGTTGCAATATTGCAAAAAATAGTTTTTAAAACTATTCACTTGGCCCATCTAGGCCCAATGTTGCAACCATTAGCTGATCTGATACCATGTTGTAACATCCCTAATATTACTCCACTGCTCCAATACCACGATGTAGTGTACTACAATATTGGTATCAGAGGGTACGTTTTTCCTCTTTTAACTGTTTAACTTGGCCCCTTTAGTCCCAATGCTACAACTAGCAGCTCTGATACCACATTGTCGCGTACCCATACCCTAGGTACCATAACGTATAAAAACAATTCTTTAAAAATCCAATCATAGGTCCTGTAACATCCTTTAAATTTCATTAACAGGTTTAGAAACCACTATAACAGTCATTATGCCCTTGAGAGATCCATTCTGCGACCTGAAATGCCCTTTCCACACTGAACCTTTTCTTTCCACCATCTTCATTCTACATTTCCCCTTTTGAATTCCACTGTGGATTTGGAAATCAGAAACATCCTGTGAGATGGAGTCATTCAAACCATGTTCTTCCTTCTGCCTTCCACCCTTACACCTTCCACTTGCGAAACTTGGTAATTGGAAAACCAACTTTCGACAGAAACATTTAATCACTCTTCCGCCTTCCTCCTTCTGCTTGTGGAACTCAGAAATCAAAACTTATCATTTTGACATAATCATTCAACCACTCTTCCTCCTTCCACATTCCTCCTTTCGCTTCTCACTTGAGGAACTTGAAAATCAAAACAACAACTTTTTTCTATAACCTTTTTCCCATTTTCCAGAAAACACACTTTTTGCCTTCTTTCCACTTCTCTTTTCTTATTTCCACCTTCCTCTTTCCACTTGCATATTTCAAGGGGAGGAAACGCTAAGATGAATGCACTCTGACTTTTGAACAGGCTCCTAGACTCCATGAAATTAGGCAAAATGCATTGAAACATACAAGGAATAGACAGATGCAAATGTAGGGAAATTCATTCAATAGTAACCTTACTTTAACTCATTCATAATCATTCAACGTAATCATTTCATTCATAAACAAAAACATTGCAGAAATAAAAAAAAACAAATAATACTTATCTTGAATGATGACTCTATCCCGTGACTAGCTATGTTGTTGTAACGTTCCACCCAACCATAGGCCAGTGTGTTCATTAATCTCTCAACACCACTACCACCCATGAGCTGGGCATGATTTCCAAAAGGAAGCTAGGGAACAACAGGCTCGCAAATAGCCAACACACATCCAAACCGAGTTAAACCAACCTACAGTTGGGTTTCTCAGACTGCTAAGGAAGTGACTCACCTCTGGTAAAATGAACACCAAGACTCGGCCAGACCATCTAACAGTTGGGTTTCTCAAGCTGCTAAGGAAGTGGGGAGGTAGAATTGTTAAGCTAGTGATCTCAACCACAGAACTATGGACACCTACACCAGATCTATCCAGCTTGGAATTCTATAATACCTATACACCGAACATAAGGAAGTATTCCCTTCACTGCTACACACTTCCCTTAGTCCATACCTTCCCTTCCAGTTCTCTTCAGGGTGTGCATTTTCCAGCCGCTCTTGATCTGCCTATGAGGTTCCTCTCTTCACTAGGTTTATTAGCCAATTATGGGACTCTTCCACTCCTAATTCTTTCAAACAAAAATAGGGATGCACATCACAACCATCCCACAAGGAAATACAACAACACAAGCTTCACTTTGTCACAGCAACAACCAGGTTTGCATACAACTCTGTAACATAGAGAATAACAGGGTTCACTTGCAAGCAGGAGGATCACTACGGAAGAACACTTCTGCGACTCAGGGTAGTCGAAAAATCACCCTCCCCCCACATGAATGAACAAGCATTAGAGGAATTTTGGGGTCTAAAATGGGCCTCCTAAGGAAAATAATAAAATAATAGTTAAAATAATAAAATAATATTTATTAATTTTGGAGGAAGAAAGAAAAAAACTACTTTTTGTGTTCGTATTTTCGACATATCTCCCTGTGTTTTTACTCAAATTTTGATCAGGAAAGATCGTTGGATGAGTAATTTGATTATGCATCCAACAAATACCCGAATTGCATACTTTTGACGGACCCCGCTACCCCAAAAACAAGAAATACCTGAAAAAACAGGATGATGATACATCAAAATATATAGTGTCTAATGCAGCACCATAATCATCGACATCAACCCTCATCACCAATACACACAACACCAAATCAATGGCAGGGCCTTGGCCTTGAGTTCCTTGCTATGATTCAAAATAAAATATACACATCATATACAATTTCAATACCATGGGGTCAAAACCGGGGTATTACAACGGGTGTTGTTTAATAGGTCTTGCATCTAGCGTTAATGGGATCTTCATTTCACCTAGGTCCCTGACAAGCCCTTTCATTTCCAAAAACTTTGTCAAGAATAAATTCTGGAACTCATGTAGTAAATCAATAATTTTTTCCCACTTTTTATTCATCCTAATAATCCTTAATATTAGAAATTTTCAGGTTCTTAGGAGAACCAATGTTTACTTTCTTTGTTTTCAAAGACTTCAAAATTTGTCACCCAATAGACCCAGTCCCTTGACTGCTCGACTACCTTCAGACTTAGGGATCTAAATATTTTGAGGATCACCATCTCTAGGTACTCCAGCTTGATTGTAGCACTTCATCCAACCCCTAAGTGTCACATTCCTTTGTGGAATAATTGATATTGGAATAGCGATATATTCAAAAATATTATCCTTAATCACTTGTAACTTAGTATCAATCATAGGATTATCATCAACAAAACTAAAAGTGTGTCGAAAATCATTAGCTAGTTCATCCCAATCAAGATTTTTTCATCGAAACTCAATAGACGTATACCAGTTTCTAGGTATCAAATCCAGAGTATGTATGAATAAGTGCACCCAATCCTATCAAGGCACCATCTTCCATGTCACATGACATATTTCAAGGTGGTCGATAGGATTAGTCAAACCTATATATTTTTGACCCACAAAGGAAACATTGTCACCAAATGTTGCTTCTAGAATCATGCTATACTGAGTCCATTATGAAATAGATTTCTTATACACATTCCACCATATTCCAGGTGTTTGTTTCATAGCCACATCTAAATCTAGTAATCATTAAGGTTCAATTATCTTGTATTCAAATTCTATTAAGAACATGTCTAAGTTAGGTAATCCTTCGGAAGTAGGTAGATCACATACCTCAGTACCTACCCATTGTAGATACTTTTTAATCCTTGCACATTTACACATTGATACTTCATGTAGTCATTTCTGCCATTTTTCCAATGCTTCTCCTGAATCTTACGAACAAGAGCTAGTACTTCCCCAAATCAATATACTGTTAGTTGTAGGATTGATATAATCATCTTTTGCAGACGAAATGTTGTAGATGTTATCCAAATATTGTTTTTGGTACTCTCCTATTACTGTATCAACATAATGTTGTCCTTCTAGCAGATCAATAGGTGCGACCACCCACATTTCTGAATTTTCAAATGATAACACACGCTTCTTAAAATTTATAATAGTATAGTTATCTGTATCCCAATCGATATGCAAAAGTTCCATATAAGGATTGGTATTGTCAAGAATATCAATTACCTCAAATTATGGATGAGTATGGAGGCCTTTCCACCTTGACAAGAACTTGTGGTAGTCAACCAATAGGAAAAACCTTCAACTAGTTTGCTAATATTAACTGGACAGGAGACCATACCAAATTTAGTTTCCCCATAGATCCAAAATATTGAAATCCATATCGTAATCACATATATGAGCAAGCAGTCGTAGCTCTCGACTGATCTTCAACCTTCTTATTATTTTTAACTATTCATTTATTTAGTCATTGATTTATGTAGATAAGGCATAGAGGAATCGAACATCCACCTGTTTGTAAGGAATGTGCTCTTCCATTGAGATAACACCCTTAAATAGAATCAAATTTCACACTAAAAATATATCAAAAACTGTTACAAACATTAACACACTATGATTCCATAATCGTCAAAGTCAAATACATAGCCTATTCCCTTCATGTCCAACCAACAACTAAAAAATAAGTTATGAATTTATGAGTCAAGTAACAAAGTATCATAATTCAATTACAATTCATATCCTTAAAGTTCAACATAAGACCATTATTTCCATATTTCATAAATTCATATGGGTAGTTTAAATAAAAAGACATATAAACAAAATAGAAACATGGTATGGTCTCATCGTTTATCTAATGCATCAATTCACGTGGGCCAACAAAAATATTACGCGAAAAAATAATGTAGTGTATCTCAAATTCTATGCACATGTTTCAAGAAGCATAGTTTAATGAAAGAAGGTCATAATTCATTTTTTAAGCTACATTCTAGACCTATAAAAAGCACAAGGTTATAAAACTACCTATGACATAGTCTATTGAAGGCTCTAAACATCCAAAAACAATGGTTTTAACCTTAGATGTTGAAATTTAGTACCAAATTTCCTTTAAGAAAAGGATTGAATGCTTACCTTGATTCCAACCACAATCATCCTATAATTCTTAGAGATATATTTGAACAAGTATGGAACTCAACTTTTCTCACGTCTGAGATTTTAAGCCATATAATCTGTCACAGAACAAATAGGCCACACAATTCACTACTTACAAGTTCCCTCATTTCCAAAGAAAAACTATTACTTCAAGATGAAAAGTTGTAGTTTGTAGTTTGAAAATGTACAGTTAGAGTTTAGATAAAATCAATAAATTTGTTAGAATTTTAATGGTTATACAATATCTTTAAACATTTAGTATCATTTCATCATAACCATATCATTAAGATCATTGAAAGAAATAAAAGCACAACAAGACAAAAGAACACAAAAATTTTTCTCTAGGAAACCACAAGGAATAAAAACAAGCAACGTCTTTAGTATAGATTCCGTCATCAAGTGCAGTGCCAACCAAGATAAGATGAACCCCAAACATAATAGCATCTATATGTCCTCTCCAATGAGCCTCTTCTTTCTCTCTCTTGCGCACTTGCTAGAGTGAGATGTGCATCCAAATGAGAGGAGCGCCCTCTCTATTTATACTCATCAAGTGAGTGACCAAATAACCTAACTAGGATGACATATTAATATAAATAGGGATGACCTCCTAGGAAGATTCAAAATAAAATTTATATAATATTTCATGTGGGTACTATTGACCCAAATTACAACGGAAGGGCTACACTGATTCTTTCAAGTACATTTACATGACAAGTACATCAATAACATCTCTCAAAGGAGGTATAACAATAATACAATTAAAGTACAATAATAATATCTTCTGAAATTAAATGATCCAAAACTCCCTCTTAACAAGGAAGGTATTCTTCCATCATGGTCATCATGCCTAGACATATTCACTAGTTTTTGTTAGTTGACATTCAAGACATCGTCACTGGATATCAACTCTAGAAATCCTCACCAGATCCCATCACTGGACATCATCACTTCTATAGCATGATACTTGGTCCATTGAATTCTAACATCTATAAAATATATACACCATCAGAAGTTCTACAGATCCAACCATTTTTCATGTTGGATGTAATCATAATATCGGTGCCTAGATCCAACTTAGGATTTCAAAATATTGGTCCCATAGTAGGTTGTTTATCCCTAGGTTGAAGGTTGAACAAATTCAACATATTGGTAACTAACCAAGTGCCTCCATTCTTAAAGAATGGCTTTCAACCCTAGAATGAGATTTAGTCCTAGACTAAATCCAAATCCTTGTAACTAACCAGGTGCCTCCATTCTCCTAGATAATATATATCATCCCTAGGTTGACCACGTTGGGATATACCCTTGATGATATGACCTATTACGCTAGGATCGACCCTCGAAGATACAACCAACCACACTAGGATATAGCCTTGGAGATATGAACAACCATATTGGGATCTACCCTTGGTGAAACTACCAATAAGCATGCACAAGCTCAATCTAGTCCATCACAGAGCCTACATGTAACATCATGCACTAGTTCAACCTAGTCCATCAGGTAACCTACTTGTAACAACATGCACTAGTTCAACCCAGACCATTGGAGAACCTATATGTAATAGCATGCACTAGTTCAACCTATTCCATCGAGGAATCTACATGTAACAAAATGCACTAGTTCAACCTAGTCCATCGGGAAACTTACATGCAACATGTGCACCAGCTCGACCTTGTCCATTGGGGAGCCTACATGTAACATTGGGATCTCCCTCAATGATATGGTCAACCATGTTGGGATCTACCGTCAATGATATGGCCAACCATGTTGGGATCTATCCTCAGAGATACAACCACTAATTTTGGAGATACAACCAAATAATACGAGTTCATCCCATATAGTGACGAGTCCTTTTTCATACTAAATTCACACCACTGTAGTGCCAGTCCTTTTCATAAAGGATGTAAGTATAATACATCTTCCATAGATTCGACCCTTTTTAGTGTTGGATGTGAATACCACTCGTCCTCCATATAACCATCCCTTTTTCATGTTGGATGTGAAAACCACTCTTCCTCCACGGAGATATCCCTTTTTATAGTGGATTTGAGGACCATAGGGACTCATAAATCCTTCTTAAAATGGACACCTATATGAACAACTCTGAGCTTGTCCTTGGAGTACTCGAACTTCACTTTAGCAAGAGGCAAGGTCAATACATTGACTATTTGCTCATCCGTCACAATTTATTGGAGCTTCACTGCTTTGGTTTGCACCATACCCCAGTTATAGTTATATCATATCTCGATGTACTTTGACTTGTCATGGAACATTGGGTTCTTGGACAACTGCACACAAATTTGGTTTTCACAGTACACACAAGCCATCTCTAACTTGACATCAAACAATCACGCAAGTATCTTCTGAAGCCGCACTGCTTCACAACATACTGAATAAGATGCAATAGAATTTACCTTGGATGTAATCAATTCTACACTCATATTATTCTTATTGAACGAAGAAATCATGCCAGACCCAAAGCAGAAGGAACATCCTAAAGTTCTCTTCCTTTATATATCACTACCATCCAAAATAGAGTCAACATATCCCTTTAGGAAAATCCTATGACCTCTCACATATATGAGGCCATATTCAATTGTACCCTTTAGGTACCTCAACACATACTTTTCTAGAATCATGTGAACATGTCTCGGATCTACCATGTACTGACTCAAAGTGTTCACCGTAAAGAAAATATATGGCCTTGTGTTTGTCCAGTACATCAATGAACCAATTAGTTTCTTATAAATTGCATCATCATCTATCTCTGAAGTAGGATCACATAGAAAATTCAAGTTCCATTGGTGTAGCATCATCCTTGGAATCTATCTTCTCAGATCTCTTGAGGATCTCTACTGCATATTTTCCTTGGCTTAGGAAAATCTTGTCTATATTTCACCACACTTCAAGACCTAAAAAGGAGTACATCATAACAAGGTCTTTCAACTTGAAATATATAGAAAGTCTCTTCTTCGTTTCTTCTATGAGCTTCTCATCACCTCTAGAGAACATATCATCTACATACAACAGTAGTATCACTAGTTTCCAATTCTCAACCTTGTAGTAAAAGTTAGAATCTACTTTACTCTTGTTAAATCCCAAGCTTGTCAGAAACCCATTCATCTTACCATATCATGTCCTTGGTTCCTATTTCAATCTGTATAAGGACTTATTCAATTTGTACACATGAGTCTCTATGTCATGTGTCTCAAATCCTAGTGGTTGCTACACATACACTTCCTCTTCTACTATGCCATTCAAGAAAGCAGTCTTTACATCAATCTGATGTACCTTCATTTTCATCACTGCATCTATTGCAAGAATGGATCTAATCAAACTTTATGTGGCTATAGGATCAAAGGTTTCCTCATAATCTATGCCCTCTTTATGGGAGAAGACACGAGCCACAAATATTATCTTGTGTTTCTTGTTTCTCGATGCTTCCATTTGATGCATGCTTGAGATTGTAGATACACTTGGAAGACACTAAATACTTCTCTTTAGATATTAGAACCAGTTGCAAGACATCATTCCTAATGACTAGTACTCTTCTAT
Organism: Pseudotsuga menziesii; assembly: GCA_001517045.1. Lineage (NCBI taxonomy): Eukaryota > Viridiplantae > Streptophyta > Pinopsida > Pinales > Pinaceae > Pseudotsuga > Pseudotsuga menziesii. The sequence continues at coordinate 944,458 of LPNX010423759.1, forward strand.
CATATCACCCATCCACTCTTTTGTCTTAGCTACTTCTTCATAGCTGGAAGGCTATGCATCAATAATGTCGCATAAAAGTGTCACGTAATTGGAGTGTGTATGAGTCCTCTTTCTTTGTTTAGAATTATCATATGGAGAACCATACTTCTTTGCATATTGGATGATATCTCGTTCCCAATATGGTCTTCCTTTTTTTTATTTACCTTTTCGAGTGGATCTACTAGTCGTTATGGCTCAATCATATCATGATCCTTGTGTTCTTTTGAATCTCTTTCTTCCATCACGATGTCTTTGAACCTGGTATCTTGAGTTTCCTCTTCATGTACTTCATTGGAGTGAAAATTTCTTGATATGTTGAAGGTTGCATTCTCATCAAAGGTAACATCTCTACTAGTCTCTATGTTCTTAAAACATGGTATATAGACTCTGTAAGCCTTCGATGTGTCACTGTATCCAACAGATATTCCATTCTTCCCTGGAGGATCCAACTTTGTTCTCTTCTCTTTGGGAACATGTATTTAAACTAGACAACCAAATATTATGAGATGGATGGATTTTTGTTTCTCTCGTGAGAACACTTCTTGAGGAGTTTTGTTCTCTATCACACTATGTGGTATTCTATTTTAGACATAAGTTGTTGTTTTGGATTCTTTGGCCCATATGTGCACCGACAAATCTTGATCTTGGATCATGGATTTCCCAGCTTCCATTATTTTATGTTTCTTCCTCTATGCAGCACCATTATGTTATGGATTGTATGGTGTAACAAACATAAAATAATAATTAAATAATCAAATAGTTAATAGTTAAACATAATTAATTATAAATAAACAATCAAAAGGCATGACTTTTCATACACAATGCCCAAGCCATATTTAAGGCGGGCCATCATTGTAAACTATTATCTATTAATTTTATATATCATTTTATATCTATGGATATGTGGGTTATTTCAAAAATTATGGGTTCCTTCCAAGTTAATTGAGAATATCCCTTCCAAGTTAATTGAGAATATCCAACCCTGGATATTACAGTGGTATCAGAGCAAGGTTGGTATGCAACAGTGAGCGCGGGAGGTATTGTGGAAGGTTGTGTGTCGGTGGAAAGGCAAGTGACAGAGGGAGAGTGGAAATGTAACAAACATAAACTAATAAGTAAATAAATCAAATAGTTAATAGTTAAACATAATTAATTATAAATAAAGAATCAAAAGGCATTACCTTTCATACACAAATCCCAAGCCATATTTAAGGTGGGCCATCATTGTAACCTATTATTTATGAATTTTATATATCATTTTATATCTACGGATATGTGGGTTATTTCAGAAATTATGGGTTCCTTCCGAGTTAATTGAGAATATCCAAATATGGATATTACATATGGAGTGCTCAAATACCTCTTGATCCCCACTCAGAGAGTTGGATGACATGGGTCCACATACATATGATTATAAAATATCGACTATCTCCTTAACTTTGCTTTCTCTGCTTGGAAATGGCTTCTTCACATTCTTTCCTTTCTCACGTCCCTTACATACACCTTCATGCTTCATCTAGAGTTATTGTAGACCTATCACCGCTTTGATTACGATTGGTAATGCCTTGTAGTGTATGTGTGAAATCCTTCGAATCCATAGTTCACTTGGTTCCATTGCTTCATAAACTAATGCTTGTTCTGGATGGCCCTTGAATCTGTACAAACATCCCTCTTTCTCTCCAATTACTACTGCATCACTAAAGGTCTCACCTTTAGGCCACATGAGAAATTGGCCATCAAAAAATGAAACTTGGAATCTTCTTGCATCAAGACTTGATATCGACATGAGATTCTTATTCAATCCATGTACCTAGAGAACATCTTTCATCTTAATGGACTTTCCTGAGTCTATCTTGTAAAATGATTCCCCTATGTATTTTATGGATATTTATATTCATATCCAAGTTTCACCTTGTAAGGTGGGTATTATTATGTGATATGGGTTAGCTGATTCTTGAACCTGGTCATTGTTACGGAGAGCAATTCCTATGGATTGCGGTACCACAACAGATAGATAGACTCCAAAAATCAATTTTTTCAATATGCAATAGAAATAAAAACATCTAACACTAAAGGATCAAACCTCGTACCTTATTCCAGACGGTTGAAGTAGATCCCCGTTGAGCTTTCCAATGTTCAGCTTGAATTGTTATAGCACGTCCTCAACAACAAGTAAACAATACAAGCATACTATATTTCATGGTGTTAGATCTATTCTAGCATATATAATCAATAATGTATAAGAATTTGACATATTCCAATGGATACAATATTCATTCAAATACACATTACTGGATAGGAAAAGATATTTCTATTAATATGAATCAGAGATTACAAGTGACAACCTCTGATGGCACATCTACGAACCGGAGAAACTGAATCCCCCACTTGGGCCTCCACCACCTCAATCCTCCATCACTTCAATAGCAAGCTTACTAGCAAAATGCAAGCTTGGGAAGAACACAATAGTGCTCCAAGGGACAAAGGGATGCAGGCTCAAGCATAAGTTCTGGCAACAATGGACTATAGTTTCGTTACTCTTAATTCTCTCTTATGCTTTCAATGTCTCAATGGGTTCCTTATATAGCTTTTCAAAGGGATACTGAAAGGTCGAATCCGTGCGATCTCAAGGCATATGGAAGCCCAAGAGTCATATGAGTCGGATCCAAGTCAAGGAACGCTCCAAAAGGTTTTGGATTATGTACACATCCCGATGTACGCGACTATAGAGGGAATATCTGCGTATGTACACGGTTATCGGGGAAAAAGCCGCGTATATCACTTTTCTTATGTTTTTAGGGATGGTCATGGATACATCAAAAGACAAAAAGTGGTCCATAGGGGCTAATAAGTCTGCAGCGGGACAGGGGAAGGCCATACAATGTGTGATTCACCTAGTGTGGTGAAATCCGCTATAACAGATGCCCCCTAATGTATGATATTAGAGGGGTTATACGATGGCCGAAATACATTATAAATCCATCCCAGAAGTGAAGTGATGAAGGTACCCAAATGGAAGACCAGCCACCCAATCAACATAGTACATACGCGGTTTTTTCCCTGCTAACTGCGGCTTTTTCCCCGATAACCGCGTACATACGTGGATATTCCCTCTATAGTCGTGTACATCAGGATGTGTACATAATCCAAAACCTTTTGGAGCATTCCTTGACTTGGATCCGACTCATATGAATCCTGGCTTTCCATATGCCTTGAGATCGCACAAATTCGACCTTTCAGTATCCCTTTGAAAAGCTATATAAGGAACCCATTGAGACATTGAAAGCATAAGAGAGAATTGAGAGTAATGAAAATATAGTCCATTGTTTCCATAACTTATGCTTGAGTCTGCATCCCTTTGTCCCTTGGAGCACTGTTGTGTTCTTCCCAAGCTTGCCTTTTTCTAGTGAGCTTGCTATCGAAGTGATGGAGGATTGAGGTGGTGGAGGCCCAAGTGGGGGATTCAGTTTCTCTGGTTCACAGACGTGCCGTTAGAGGTTGTCACTAGTAATCTCTGATTCATATTAATAGAAATATATTTCCCTCTCCAGTAATGTGTATTTGAATAAATATTGTATCCATTGGAATATGTCAAATGCTTATACATTATTGATTATATATTCTAGAATAGATCTAACACCATGAAATATAGTATGCTTGTATTGTTTACTTGTTGTTGAGGACGTGCTATAACAATTCAAGATGAACATTGGAAAGCTCAACGGGGATCTACTTCAACCGTCTGGAATAAGGTACGAGGTTGGATCCTTTAGTGTTAGATGTTTTTATTTCTATTGCATATTGGGAAAGATTGATTTCTGGAGTCTAGCTATCTGTTGTGGTACCCCAAGCCATAGGAATTTCTCAGATTCTGGGTTCGATCCCTAGCGGAGTTGCCAATTCTGTTACGGAGAGAAATTCCTATGGCTTGGGGTACCACAACAGACAGCTAGACTATAGAAATCAATCTTTACCAATATGCAATAGAAATAAAAACATCTAACACTAAAGGATCGAACCTCGTACCTTATTCCGGACGGTTGAAGTAGATCCCCGTTGAGATTTCCAATGTTCAGCTTGAATTGTTATAGCACGTCCTCAACAACAAGTAAACAATACAAGCATACTATATTTCATGGTGTTAGATTTATTCTAGCATATATAATCAATAATGTATAAGCATTTGACATATTCCAATGGATACAATATTCATTCAAATACACATTACTGGACAGGAAAAGATATTTCTATTAATATGAATCAAAGATTACAAGCGACAACCTCTGACGGCACGTCTGCGAACCGGAGAAACTAAATCTCCCACTTGGGTCTCCACCACCTCAATCCTCCATCACTTCGATAGCAAGCTTACTCGCAAAAGGAAAGCTTGGGAAGAACACAACAGTGCTCCAAGTGACAAAGCGATGCAGACTCAAACATAAGTTCTGGCAACAATGGACTATAGTTTCGTTACTCTCAATTCTCTCTTATGCTTTCAATGTCTCAATGGGTTCCTTATATAGCTTTTCAAAGGGATACTGAAAGGTCAAATCCATGCGATCTCAAGGCATATGGAAGGCCAGGAGTCATATGAGTCGGATCCAAGTCAAGGAATGCTCCAAAAGGTTTTGGATTTTTTACACATCCCGATGTACGCGACTATAGAGGGAATATCCGCGTATGTACGCAGTTATCGGGGAAAAAGCCGCGTATATCACTTTTCTTATGTTTTTAGGGATGGTCAGGGATACATCAAAAGATAAAAAGTGGTCCATAGGGGCTAATGAGTCTGCAGCGGGACAGGGGAAGGCCATACAATGTGTGATTCACCTAGTGTGGTGAAATCCGCTATAACAGATGGCCCCTAATGTATGAGATAAGAGGGGTTATACGATGGCCGAAATACATTATAAGTCCATCCCAGAAGTGAAGTGATGAAGGTACCCAAATGGAAGACCAGTCACCCAATCAGCTTAGTACATACACGGCTTTTTCCCCGCTAACCGCGGCTTTTTCCCCGATAACCGCATACATACGCGGATATTCCCTCTATAGTCGCATACATCGGGATGTGTACATAATCCAAAACCTTTTGGAGCGTTCCTTGACTTGGATCCGACTCATATGACTCCTGGCCTTCCATATGCCTTGAGATCGCATAGATTCGACCTTTCATTATCCCTTTGAAAAGCTATATAAGGAACCCATTGAGACATTGAAAGCATAAGAGAGAATTGAGAGTAACGAAACTATAGTCCATTGTTGCCAGAACTTATGCTTGAGTCTGCATCCCTTTGTCCCTTGGAGCACTGTTGTGTTCTTCCCAAGCTTGCCTTTTGCTAGTGAGCTTGCTATCGAAGTGGAGGATTGAGGTGGTGGAGGCCCAAGTGGGGGATTCAGTTTCTTCGGTTCGCAGACGTGTCGTCAGAGGTTGTCACTTGTAATCTCTGATTCATATTAATAGAAATATATTTTCCTGTCCAGTAATGTGTATTTGAATGAATATTGTATCCATTGGAATATGTCAAATGCTTATACATTATTGATTATATATGCTAGAATAGATCTAACACCATGAAATATAGTATGCTTGTATTGTTTACTTGTTGTTGAGGACGTGCTATAACAATTCAAGCTGAACATTGGAAATATCAACGGGGATCTACTTCAACCATCCAAAATAAGGTACGAGGTTCGATCCTTTAGTGTTAGATGTTTTTATTTCTATTGCATATTGGGAAAGATTGATTTCTGGAGTCTAGCTGTATATTGTGGTACCCCAAGCCATAGGAATATCTCACATTCTGGGTTCAATCCCCAGCGGAGTCTTCAATTCTATTACGGAGAGAAATTCCTATGGCTTGGGGTACCACAACAGACAGCTAGACTCCAGAAATCAATCTTTCCCAATATGCAATAGAAATAAAAACATCTAACACTAAAGGATCGAACCTCATACCTTATTCCGGACTGTTGAAGTAGATCCCCATTGAGCTTTCCAATGTTCAACTTGAATTGTTATAGCACATCCTCAACAACAAGTAAACAATACAAGCATACTATATTTCATGGTGTTAGATCTATTCTAGCATATATAATCAATAATGTATAAGCATTTGACATATTCCAATGGATACAATATTCATTCAAATACACATTACTGGACAGGAAAAGATATTTCTATTAATATGAATCAGAGATTACAAGTGACAACCTCTGACGGCACGTCTGCGAACTGGAGAAACTGAGTCCCCCGCTTGGGCCTCCACCACCTCAATCCTCCATCACTTCGATAGTAAGCTCACTAGCAAAAGGAAAGCTTGGGAAGAACACAACAGTGCTCCAAGGGACAAAGGGATGCAGACTCAAGCATAAGTTCTGGCAACAATGGACTATAGTTTCATTACTCTCAATTCTCTCTTATGCTTTCAATGTCTCAATGGGTTCCTTATATATCTTTTCAAAGGGATACTGAAAGGTCAAATCCATGAGATCTCAAGGTATATGGAAGGCCAGGAGTCATATGAGTCGGATCCAAGTCAAGGAACGCTCCAAAAGGTTTTGGATTATGTACACATCCTGATGTACGCGACTATAGAGGGAATATCCGCGTATGTACGCGATTATCGGGGAAAAAGCCGCGTATATCACTTTTCTTATGTTTTTAGGGATGGTCAAGGATACATCAAAAGATAAAAAGTGGTCCATAGGGGCTAATGAGTCTGCAGTGGGACAGCGGAAGGCCATACAATGTGTGATTCACCTAGTGTGGTGAAATATGCTATAACAGATGCCCCCTTATGTATGAGATCAGAGGGGTTATACAATGGCCGAAATACATTATAAGTCCATCCCAGAAGTGAAGTGATGAAGGTACCCAAATGGAAGACCAGCCACCCAATCAGCATAGTACATACATGGCTTTTTCCCCGCTAACCGCGGCTTTTTCCCCGATAACCGTGTACATATGCGGATATTCCCTCTATAGTCGCGTACATCGAGATGTGTACATAATCCAAAACCTTTTGGAGCATTCCTTGACTTGGATCTGACTCATATGACTCCTGGCCTTCCATATGCCTTGAGATCGCACAGATTCGACCTTTCAGTATCCCTTTGAAAAGCTATATAAGGAACCCATTGAGACATTGAAAGCATAAGAGAGAATTGAGAGTAACGAAACTATAGTCTATTGTTGCCAGAACTTATGCTTGAGTCTGCATCCCTTTGTCCCTTGGAGCACTGTTGTGTTCTTCCCAACCTTGCCTTTTGCTAGTGAGCTTGCTATCGAAGTGATGGAGGATTGAGGTGGTGGAGGCCCAAGTGGGGGATTCAGTTTCTCCGGTTCGCAGACGTGCCGTCAGA